>LPNX010694016.1:661909-869416 GCA_001517045.1 Pseudotsuga menziesii
TTTCACGCTCTGGCAACACTGATCTGAAGGCCCAGCAGCTAATTAGGGCTTTCTGGCTGAAAACCCCCTCTTACGCACACGCATCCCTGCAACAATCTATACCATATACTAGATAACTGATGAATGAATGAAGAACAAGTGGTGAACCTGTATGGCTTACCCGGAATAAGACTAGGACAGATGTTTCGCTGCCGAAATCCTGTTAGCTGAAGACTCCGTCTCCAACCCCAACTGCTGTGCTGCTATCCAAGAGCTCCCAAAATAATCATAATCCAAAGTGAAGTCTCCTTTTGCTTTCTCCTCTATTTATAAAGTTCAACTGCGCAAAACCCTAATCTTTGACCTAATTAGGTCACTTTATCTTCTAATTTGCCGTTGACTTGCATGCATGTCACGTTATCTTCTAATTTGTCGTTGACTTGCATGCATGCGGAGGGAGACTTAAATAGTGCATGCATCATTAAAATAATGCTTGGGATGGCATGCACGAGGGTGGCCTTTGGCCCCGGTGGCCCTTCTTGACCACTTGATGATGCCCTAGATCTTCTATGGTTGGCATCAATCCTTAGCTGATTCCCTAGCTGTCAGTGACCGCTCGAACCCACAGGAATCACATAGGTTAGCGGTTTTGGGCCTTAAAGCCTAACTGGAAGAGGACATTACATATTGGTATCTGGTCATTTATAGGTGATTATATTGTCTATTGGATGTTGTCGATGATCAGGAAGAGACTTGGAAAGGGTATGAGTATACACCCTAGATGGATTTGGACTCTCTGAGTCTAATGAGAGTTTATTTTCAGTTCCAGGCACTTGCAGAGATAATTAGGCTCATTTTACCTTTCTAATTCAGTTTTGCTTCACAGGATGATGTGTCTGAGTAGGGAAATGTTTTATTTGGATCTCCTAGGGCGCTGTATGGGGCATAGGGTGTGCAACCATTTGATTGTACCATAGTACCCCTATCCCAGAGAGCCTGGTGGGCTCAGTTTGACAACGCAAGCACCCTAGGACGCTGTTTTGGTAGGTTCACATTTCTCGAGGTAGATTAAAAAATGATTAAATGGCTATTGAAAAAATCGATTTGGGCTACTGAGGCAAGGAAATGACATGGGATGAGTCATGATGATGAGAGTGATGTCCTCTGCACTTTCTCCAGCTGTTGCAGCACCTGATTGGGCCCACACCTATTTTTTGAGCATTTTTATATTATTTTCTGGAGCTTTTGGGAGGTTCACGATTTCCTCAAGGAGGCACAAAGTCAAATAATTAAAATATTATATTATTTTATTGTGCCATGGGGCACCCATAGGGAGTTAGTTAACACTCCATGGACCGACCACGTGCTTCATTTATTTCTGGTTGAGTGGGTTACCCTCTTTATGGGTGATTTAGTCCACTTTGGTATTTTATGGTTATATTGATCCATGTATTGTATGTTGAGCTCATCTCAACCATTGATTATAATATTTTATCTTTTAATCTTAGCCACTCGTTTTGAAAGTGGTTAGGATTTTGGTTCTCTCATTTCTATTTAAAGGAGAGAGCTTCTCATTTGTAAGGGGTCTTTAGCTCTTGGATCTGATTAATAGAAAGATTTTTTGTGGATATTTTCTGGATCTTTTTTGCATCTGATGTTCTTCGATGGCGATTGAAAAGTTTTTTGCTTCCTAGCATTCGGGAAATTGTTATGAGATCGATATTTTTGGGGATCATTGTCTTGTCTACAGGAGGACGACTTCAGCTTGGGCATTTTTGCAGGGGGACCTCAACTCGCTTGGATTGTCTTTGTTTTTTTTTATCAAGGAGTTTTCATTAGTGTTGTGGTGACCTATGATTTCTTCTTGCTATTTTTCTGCAGCATATAGTTTCTTTCTCATGTCACAGCAAATTTGATATGGTTGATGTTTGTTGTGCAGGAGAGAGGGCGCATTGACTTCCTCGGGCAAACACTGGACATAGAGCTCGCTTCAATCTTTTGAAATTGATCGGGATAGCGGGGATCATCATCATCAAGGCATTTACAAGCATTTCCAGGTAAGATCTAATAGGTAAGTCTCTTCTCTTTAGATCTCAATCCATTGTACTTGCTTTTCTTCAATTTTTCTGAAAAAATTCCTAAATAATAAAAATCCAAAAAATATTTAATCGGGGAACTGATTGATCTTTGACCAAACCATTTCTGAGTTTTGTAGATCGGGCCTCCCCCTTACTGAATCATCCTCAACGTTGCCCTAATTGTGACTGCTTTGCTCTAGATCTGACTTTCTAACTGCTCAAACCCCAACGCCCCATTGAAAATTTGACTTTTTCCAAAGTTTACCATACAAATCTTGTGTCCCCTTTTGTTGTTTTTCTTGTTATGATTCAGTGATTTTGTTGATGATATGATTATTGTTTATAGTTGATTAGTTGATGGATGCTTATGTAATGATGATGTAATTGGTAGCAACATATATTGATGAACTTTGTTGATTAATAGAAGTTTAAAAAGAGTTTAAATTGTCTACACATTGATTCACCCTCCCTCTCTGTGTGACCATTGTGTTCAACAATTGGTATCAGAGACGACCTTCACCACAAGCTTTACCAGCTTAAAGGAGATTCGTGGACACACAATGGAAGCAAAAGCAGAGTCCTCTAGCAATGATGTTCCAGTACTTGATATGACAGATTATTTCGGTTAGAGGAGCAAGATGAAAACCTACTTGAAGAAGTTTGGTGTTTGGGAGATTGTGATCAATCCACCCATTCCATCCAATAAGAAGGCCAAGTCAGCTGCACAAAAAGATGCTAAGAAGGACAACACCATCGCCTTGAAGTTCCTTATGGATGGACTTGCTAGTTTAGTTAAAGAAAGTGTAGGGGAATACACTTCAACTAAAGACCTATGGTTCAAGTTGGAAAGTGAATATCAAAAGGGAAGACAAGACATTGAAAAGACGAATCATGAAACAAAATTCAAGCCCCTTGAAGATGTCAAGCAGGAAGAAAAGAAAGAACTTGTTAATTTTATTGTAACTTTAGAAGATATTCCAAGTAATATTGTATTCCTCCCTAGGGAGATGAGTTTGGTCTTGTCAAAGTCATGAAAAGAAGCAATGTAAATCTCTGGATGTAAGTCGGGTCATTAGTACCCAAGTGTCGTTATAATAAATGCTATTTGTGATGTCCAGTTGGACAAGTCGGCCCTGGCAGCTAGAGAAGTCGGCCCCACTAAGTAGGAGGTCAAGTCAACAGAAGAATATAAATAGGAGGTGCCTCCCTTCATTTGTACTCACTCACTCAAGTTGTTCTTAGCAAGAGAGAGAAGTAGTAGCGCAAGAAAGAGAAGGAGGAAGCTATTGTCTGAGTCTTACACTGCATTGGTTGAGTTCTATGCTGAGGAAGTTTTGCAGGGTTTTCTCCCTTGTGGTTTCCCCGAGGAAAATATCTGTGTTCTTATGTTTTTGTGCATGTTGTTCTTTCAGTGATTTTCTAGTGGCTAATTGTTTAAAGATATCATATAAACAATTTTAAAGAAAAATCAACATTGTATCAGAGCCACCCTGAAAGGAGACACTGCACATCTAGGGTTTGTTGTTCTTAACAAACCTCTCGACAGATCAACCTGAAAAGAAGGCTCCTCCAACTCGCCTTTGAAGCACGCATCTTTTTGTGGTGACAGAATTGAAATCCAAGAATTTTCAATTTTGGACCTGTAACTACTGCCAGGACAAACTAGGGTTTCAATTTTCCAGGATTCTCATCATCAATCTCAGAAAACGGAAGTTACAGTCTACCTCACCTCAGGAGGGCGCATCTTTTCCATCATTCAACTCCACCTGTGATCCTTGCTGCAAAATTAGGGTTTCTACTCCAAACCCTAGAACCTCTGAACCAGGGGTTATCTTTTGCAGATAAGTATTCTTTTATCTTTTTCCATTTGAGGTTCTCAATTTATTAAAGATGACAAAGAATACCAAGCTAGATGAAAAGCTTGAAGGGGCTGAAAACTTCAGAGTATGGAAGTACAGAATCATGCTCATCCTTCAAGAGAATGATCTAGATCAATTTATGAAAGAGGAAGTGAAAGAACCAGAAGAAGTTGAAGCTAAAGCCAAGCACAAGAAGGATATGATCATAGCTAAGAGAATCATAGCTGATTCAATGAAAGATAACCTGATCCCTCAGGTATCATCCATGGAGACTCCAAAAAAAATGTTCAATGCCCTATCAAGTCTATTTGAAGGAAGGAACATTAACAGAAAGATGACCCTGAGGAAGCAACTCAAAGGTGTAAGAGCTCATAAGTCAGAAACTATGCAATCTTATTTCACAAGAGTAGCTCAAATCAAGGATCAATTAGAAGCCATCGGTGACATGGTTGAAGAAGCAAAGGTTGTAATGACAACCTTGAATGGCCTTCCAAGAGATTGGGAAGCTTTCATCCGAGGAATCTGTTCAAGAAGAAAGCTAACCAAATTCCGGAAGTTATGGGAAGAATGTGTCCAAGAAGAAGAGAGAATAGCAGCCAAAGAAGAAAAGCTAAATGACAATGAGGATCAAGCCTTAATTGCCCATACCAAAGGCAAAAGAAAGAGCCATGACCATCCTCCTAAGACTCGAGGGTTTAAAAGACCCAAGAGAGATTTCTCAAGCTTTGAATGCTTCAACTGTCACAAGCTAGGACACATTGCAATCAACTGCCCCTTGAAAGCAGAAAGACTCAAGACGATGAGAAGGTTTCAAGCACATGTTGTTGAAGACAGTGATCAATGAGAAGAAGAGGAAACAAAGAAGGATGAAGATTCCAGTGAAGAGTATGTTTTGATCTCTGCCCTAACTGGATCAGTCTCACCAGGAAATGATACCTGGCTGATTGATAGTGGTGCCTCCAAACACATGACTGGTTTCAAGGAGTCACTCTCATGCCTTGAACAAAAGGAATCTCCACACAAAGTAATGCTTAGAGATGATTCCCAATATCCAATTAAAGGGCTAGGAGAAGCATCTTATAAATTGGATTCTGGAAAACCGATGAAGATGAAGGATGTCCTATATGTCCCAGGACTAAAGAAGAGTCTTCTCTCTATTTCAGCCTTAGATAAGAAAGGTTTCAGAGTTGCCTTTATTGATGGAAAAGTCCTCATGTGGACCAAAGGCAAAACCAAAGGCAAAACCATCGATGATGCAGTAGAGATTGGAGTTGAAGAAGGAGGTCTCTACAAACTAAAGGGACATACAAATTCTGTATTAACAACCAGCACCATCAATCCAAGTGAGCTATGGCACAGAAGGCTTGCTCATGTGCACTACAAGTCTATTCCAATTGTAAGCAAGGTGGTAATTGGTTTACCAGAAATCCAGGTAAAACATGAAGGAGTGTGCAAAGGATGTGCACAAGGGAAGAATACTAAGAATCCCTTTCCGAAAAGTAACAGTAAGGCAAAAGGGATCCTAGACATTATTCACTCATATATCTGTGGACCAATGCAAACCACTTCATTAAGTAGGTACTCTTACTATGCCTCCTTCATTGATGATTACTCTAGAAAGACTAGGATATACTTCTTGAAAAAGAAGGATGAAGTATTTGAAAGATTTAAAGAGTTTAAAGCTCTAGTAGAAAACCTTTCAGAAAAGAAAATCAAAATTTTGAGGTCAGACAATGGAGGAGAATTTACTTTGAATGAGTTCAATGATTTCTGCAAAGAGGATGGAATTAAGAGGGAGCTCACCATTCCCTACAATCCGCAACAAAAAGGTGTGGCGGAAAGGAAGAACAGATCTATCATGGAAGCTGTGAAAGCCATGATCCATGACCAAGATCTTCCAATGTACCTATGGGCAGAAGCAGCATGAAAAGCAATATATGTTTAGAATTGAATCTCTCACAGTGCTCTTGGGAACAAAACTCCAGAAGAAATGTTCTCCGGCGAAAGACCAGAGGTGAGTCATCTTAAGATTTTTGGTTGTCCTGTATACATTCATATTCCCAAGGAGAAAAGATCAAAATTAGATCCTTCTGGAAAGAAAGGATTGTTCGTAGGATATAGTGAACAATCAAAAGCCTATCGAATATATATCCCTGGGTACTGTCAAATCGAGCTTAGTAGAGATGTTACATTTGATGAAGATTCAGTCTTCAAGAAATCAAGAAAAGACAAGGAAGATGAAGAGGAGCATGAAACTCCCAAGACTATTGAAAGTCCTAAAGAAGTCAGAGTTGAAGAAGAAGATCCAATACCTGAAGATCATGATGTAATTGAACCCCATCTACCTGAAGATTTACCAAGTGAACTGATTTCTCGAAAGAGAAAACCTGCCTGGGCTCGTGAAGCAATTGAAGAAGCAAAAAGACTTGGTGCTCCTGAAGGAGCCATCTGAGAAAGGAAGGAGCCAAAGACATACCCCAGCTACATGGCCTTGATGAGTGATTTAGTTGATAAAGAACCATCTTGTTTTGAAGAAGCAATAAAACAAAAGGAGTGGGTTGATGCAATGGTTGAAGAATACCAATCTATTATGAAGAATGATGTATGGGAAATAGTACCTAGAACAAAGGACAAGTCAGTGGTATCCTCCAAATGGATTTTCAAAATTGAGCACTTAGCAAATGGAAGTATAGAAAAATACCAAGCTAGATTTGTAGCCTGAGGATTCTCACAGAAAGAGAGAATTGATTATGAAGAGACTTTTGCCCCAGTAGCAAGATACACCTCTATAAGGACTGTTATTGCCTTGGCCTTCAACATGAAATGAAAGCTACATCAAATGGACGTAAAGACGACATTCCTAAATGGAATAATTGAAGAAGAAGAGTCTATATCAAACAACCACAAGGATTTGAGATAAATGATCAGAAGACTCATGCATGTCGACTAAAGAAAGCATTGTATGGATTGAAGCAAGCACCTAGAGCACGGTATGGAAGGATCGATGGATTCCTAATGAGCTTAGGCTTTACCAAGAGTAAAGCAGACTCCAACCTTTACTACAAGGTTGATGAAGATGGAGTTTTAATTTTGTTATTGTATGTAGATGATCTATTCTTGACAAGTGAAGACAAGTCAATAATCGAATATAAGAAGAGGCTTGCTGCAGAATTCAAAATGAAGGACCTTGGAATGATGCTGTAAACACTTTAAGTCAGTACATGGTGAATCCTAAACAAGTTCATCTAATTGGTGTAAAGCATGTGATGAGGTATCTAAAGGGAACTTTAGATTATGGGCTCAAATATACATCTAATGGAGAGATCAAGTTGCGTGGATATGTAGATTCAAATTGGGGTGGAAGTGCCAAAGATAGAAAGAGTACACCGGGATGCTGTTTCAGTTTGGGATCTGGCATGATCTCTTGGTTCAGTAGAAAGCAGACCAGTATTGCACTTAGCACAGCCGAGGCAGAATATATTGCAGCATGTTCAGCCTGCAGTGAAGCAGTATGGCTTTGAAAGATGTTGTCAGGATTATTTGATGCAGAAGTAGATGCCATTGATATCCTTAGTGATAATCAGAGTTGTATCAAGATGACGGAGAATCCTGTATTTCATGATAAGTCGAAACACATTGAGATCAAATATCATTTCATAAAAGATATGGTGCAGAAGGGAGCTGTAAAGCTCAAGTATGTTCCCACTGAGGAACAAGTAGCGGATGTGTTGACTAAGCCTCGGGCTCGTGTAAAGTTTGAATACTTTCGAGACAAGCTTGGTCTGGTTCGAAAGGACCTCTCTCGAAAGAGGGAGTGACAGCAGATGTTGGATGCAGTGGTGAGTAGGTCAGTTTAGGGGAGGGTACGTCTGGCTAGGCTTGTTTGGCCCAAAAGGGTTAGTAAGCCAGACTAAAGACCTGTCGATCCTAGGGGGATTAGTATGTCTGGCTAGCCTTGTTTGGTCCGAAAGGGTTAGTAAGCCAGCCAAGGCTTGTTTGGTCCACTGGGAGATCCATCTGTCTAACTAGGATTGTTTGGCTTGAAAGAGTTAGTAAGTTAGACAAAATGCCCGGATGGATCTACCAGATAACTCACCGTGATGCTGCTCCGAAGAAGATGAAGGACAAGATGTATCCTCAGTATTGCTATACTGTTGATTGTTGATGATTGCTGAAAAGCTTGATAGATTGTTCAGTATTGTTATACTGATTGATGACTGATGAGATGCTTGATAGTTGATACTGTATTGCTATATTGTTGATTGGTGCTGACTGCTGAAAAGCTTGATAGATGTTTCAGTATTGCTATGTTGATTGTTGATGACTACTGAGATGATTGATGGTTGTTACAGTATTACTATACTGCTAGTTAATAGATGATTGATGCAGTATTGACATACTACTAAGATGTTGATGATTGATGTCATGCTTGATGATTGTTTGATATGATGACTGTTGTCAATAATTATACTGTTATTATTGAGATGTCTTTTTGCTTCTTAATCAATGATTGATTGAGTCTATATCAATAATGATACACTAATGATTATAGTATTCATATACTAATGATGATGTCGATGTTCCAACATCTCTATGCTGACTATGCAGATGATGCTCTAGCATGAGTTATGATTGAGTCTTTACTACTAACAAGCAGATGATGATTGTTGATGTTGTCAATATCCTTACACAGATATTGCAGATAATAGAAACAAAGAAGATTCAGTATTCACATACTAATGTGACAGAAGAAGACTCAGTATTCACATACTGATATTACAGAAGAAGGTCTAGAAGTTGATTCAAGTAGAAGACTAATGAAAGATGATCGAAGTTGTACAAAAGACAAAGACTACAAGAAGAAGATCTAGAAGATGGCAAATAGAAGATGTTCAAGAATATACGAAAGACGAAGATGGCAAAGACAAATAGAGGATGTTCAAGAATGTACAAAAGACGAAGATTACAAGAAGAAGATCCAAAAGATGGCAAAGACAATAGAAGATGTTCGAGAAAACAAAGATTACAAAAGAAGATACTGAAGATGAAGATTACAGAAGATGTTCTAGCTGAGATCGATGAGGAAGATGTTAGACAAGTGTTCCAAAACTTCCTATGACATATAGAGTCTCACCAGACAGTTGTATAGTTGTAGCAGCAGATGTTAAATACCTTTCTAGTTAAGAGGGAGTGTTAATTTTATTGTAACTTCGGAAGATATTCCAAGTAATATTGTATTCCTCCCTAGGGAGATGAGTTTGGTCTTGTCAAAGTCATTGCAAGAAGCAATGTAAATCTCCGGATGTAAGTCGGGTCATTAATACCCAAGTGTCGTTATAATAAATGCTATTTGTGATGTCCAGTTGGACAAGTTGGCCCTGGCAGCTAGAGAAGTCGGCCCCACTAAGTAGGACATCAAGTCAACAGAAGAATATAAATAGGAGGCGCCTCCCTTCATTTGTAATCACTCACTCAAGCTGTTCTTAGCAAGAGAGAGAAGTAGTAGCGCAAGAAAGAGAAGGAGGAAGCTGTTGTCTGAGTCTTACACTGCACTGGTTGAGTTCTATGCTGAGGAAGTTTTGCAAGGTTTTCTCCCTTGTGGTTTCCCCGAGGAAAATATCTGTGTTCTTATGTTTTTGTGCATGTTGTTCTTTCAGTGATCTTCTAGTGGCTAATTGTTTAAAGATATCATATAAACAATTTTAAAGAAAAATCAACAAAACTGGACTTTGGTGAAGGTATGAATTCTTTTGATTGTAATAGTCGTATATGTGATGAAATTGAAAATGTTCTTGCAGAAGATGATGAAGATGTGTCAAAGGGTTCTGATCTCTATAAGGTGGCTCTAATTTACCTCCGATCTTTGTAGAAGTAAGTAGTATACTTCTTTGGTGTCTTGGCATGATCAGAGTATGAGCAGATTTTTGAGCAGCTAGTTTGACAAGTAAAGACATGACCAGTTGATGACATGACACTCAGCAGTACAGTGGCATGATTGAATTGACTATGACAACAGATTGATGTTGATGAGCAGATGTTGAAGTGCAGAGGTTGATGGGCAGAGGTTGATGAGCAAAGGTTGATGATAGTGATGCAAGTTGAGTCTTGCACTTGAGGATTGGACTCCTCACCCTTTCTCAGTTGGACCCGAGAAAACCAAGCTGGGCCCTATTGTAAGAGTTGGTTCTCTTCTTATCAATTGGTGTTGATTGTAATCGCAAAGATTGTAGTCTTCCATGTACAATACATAAACAAATTTACCATACAAATCTTGTGTCCTCTTGTGTTGTGTTTCTTGTTACGATTTAGTGATCTATTTGATGATATGATTATTGTTTATAGTTGATTAGTTGATGGATGCTTATATAATGATGATGTAATTGGTAGTGTTACCAACTATTTTGTACAATAGTTGAGCTTCCTATTGAGCCGCCAGTTATCAAGCATGATGAATGCTCATCTCCAGAGTTCAGAATTTCAGTGTGTTCCAGAGTGAGCCAGTTTTTGGTTGAACTTTTTATTTTTTTTGTAAAATACATGTTCATACCCCCCTGGGGAAAATGTAAAAAATGTCCTAGCATTTAAATTTTTATAAAAGGCTCGGTTTCTCGGACTTGGGCATCAAGCCGACTAGCCTAGAGTGTTTTTTCCCTTGGTTATTATTGGCTGTTGAACAAACGACCAATAATTTTTGAGTTTTTCACTCGCTCTTCCAAAGCTGGGGTAGTTGTCTTGGTGTTTCTGCCTTGGGAGGTTATTAGAGCCTTCATGTTAGTATTTTTTTGTCATGCTAGGCATTTCGATTGAGTTGTATGAACATGTACTAGGTCCCCCTAGAGTTTCGTTTGATTTCGAGAAAAAATAATTTTCTCCGTTTTTAAGTCATTTTTTAATGGTTTAAATGAGAAATTTCAAAATGTAATAAATGAATGATCCGGAGTCCATTTTTGGCATGGTTGGGCTCATTTTCAAGCCCGAAGCAGCATCATTACCCTAGGGTCCACTTTCACCATCAATCAGGCAGCCGAAGCACCCCGTGAAGCAGTATTTGACTAAAAATGCATCAAGATGGCATTTAAATGCTAAAAATAGATATTTTGGCACTAAGGTCCAAATATTAAAAAGTCAAATTTGAATTTTTAAGTGGTGGAGATGACATGGCATGTGGGCCATATTAGCTTACGACTCTCTTCAAGTTACATGGGCATGAATAAACTTTGGGTTAAAGGAAGTTGTGAATTATTAAAAAAAAAGATGGTGACGTGAGCATGAGAATGAAGAGCTCACGCTAGTGTAAAATGGTGTGGGTGATGAGTGGGATATGAGGGGCCCATCCTCAAATTTAATATTATATTTTTTAACCTATGATCTAATCCACACCATGCACATGGTATAGTCACGATTTAAATCAAATGGAGGGTGACGTGAAAGCAAAGAAAAGCCCACGCTAGTAAGGAGGTTGCGCTAGGATGAAGTGGACCCATCTCCATGTGAAGGTTAATGTTTTCAAACCATAGTGTATACCATGCATCTTTTTTATGAGGGCAAGCGATTAATTATAAGATGGATGACGTGAGGGAGTATGACGTCAAGCAAAGATTGGAGCTTGCGTTGTTTGGTGGGCTCTTCCCTTGTTTCGTGGCCAGCTCATGGGCTTGGCTCCCAATACACACAAGTTGCTTTCATTATAACTCAAAGCTTTAAATCCTTCAAGGCTCATGCAAACCACTTCTTAGTGAATCGTGTATACACTTGGCCACTCCATAGTTGGTGAAGGAAGCCGTTTCAGATTTGATGCCGAATTGATTGGGTGTGTTGGCAGCTTCAGCTCTTGTTCAGCCCAGTTCAGCATTCACTTCAGCTCAGTTCAAGCTCACTTAACTAAGCTTGAGAGCTAGTTCATTAAAAGCCCCTGGGGCTTGGTATTTTGTATAAATAGAGGTGCTTGGCACTCTCTTCAGCATGGATTTTTGGGCATAGAAACTCTGCAAAAATTGTAATTAGTATTTCATTGAATAAAGCTTTTCGACTTTGGAGGTCTATGTGATTGTTTCTTCATTGGTGGATGTGTCTATTATGAGGTGATACCTTTCCTTGCTTTCAATTTGTTACTCATGTGTTGAATCAAATAACTAGCTTTAGAAGTCTATTGTTAGAACATAAGATCTTCCATTTGCAGCTGTCAAATTGGATTATTATGCAAAGTTTATCGTAATCTAGATGAGTACAAGTATTTAGTTATATGAAGTGTTGATCTTGGTTTAAATATTCATAGCATACTAGTTATTTTGTTTGATCTCACTGGGTTTTGAGTTTGATTGTTTCAACAGATCTTGTCGTTTGGAGAAGGGTGCGAGCTTAGTTGCATCAATCTCATCTCCATCATCAGAAGAACCTTCTAACATTGTTGTCTTTCAAGACCTACAGAGTCGGGTTTTTTCCAAGAGGAAAAACACAAGGAGATCTTACTGCAAAGCTCCATCTTCAAATTTCGAATCTGTCTTTTCTTTGGTTACCAGTTAGTTTAGGAGGCCCTAGTTTAATTTTTTCCACCCTTTGGCTTCCCTTCCATTGCCTTGTTTGGCTTGCTTTTCCTCTTTCCCTTTCGCTGCCCTCTTTTCCTCTTTCTTCTTGTAGTTCGCTGCCCTCTTTTTGTTAGTTTGCAGCCATCTTTTTTACTTTTTGCAGCCCTCTTTTGGCCTTTTGGACAGCCCCCTTTTATCCTTTTCTATCTCCCATTTCATAGCCTTTTCTCCTCTCTCTTTCCTCCTCTTTCACCGTAGAATATTACCCCTCTGTTAAGTGTTGGTTTGTAGTTTTATTTTTTTAAATTTTTGATTAACATATAATGTTTGATGTGTTTAAAGCTCTTACTTTCAGGAAGAATCGAGAAAAGCCCAAAGGCTAAGGGCAAGCAAGGAAGCAAGCAAAGAGCACAAAAAGACAAAATATTTCCCTCTTCTTTCCATCCCTTTCTCACCTTGTTCTCTCAAGAAAAGGCAAAACCAAAGTCAAAGAAAGCATTGTAAAAAAGATAATAAAAAACAAGTGGGATAAAGGCTCCCACACCCCTCTTCCCCCATTTGGGGGAAGCTTTTATCGTCTCTTTATTTTCATGTTTTGCTTAATAATTTGCTAGAGTAGAATAGGAAAGAGTAGTTTCATTTTTAGAATTTTGCTTTCATAAAAGTTAGATAGAAAAGTTTCTTGTTTCATTACTTAGTTAGGTCAAGTTTTGTTTCTTTTGATATAATATTGCAAAACTTAAAAAGAACCAAAATCTCTTGAATCTCACCGTAAGGTGGATCAATAGTGCTCTCTATCAGAGAGTTTGTCTAATTTTGCTTTTTATTTTCATGCATTTTACTTTTGCAAGTTAATTAATTAATTTCTAAGTCTCTTGAACTTGCCGGAATCCAAGTCAAGAGCACTCTCTATCGGAGAGCATTCCCACTGCATTTCCTTGCATCAAGCATATAATTTAGCTAAGACTCTTGAACTTTTGTCATAAGACAAAGTCAAGAGCGCTCTCTGGCGGAGGGTTTTAATAAATTTATTTAATAAAAATTTTCTGAAAATTTTCAAACCTCAACCCGGTTTCAAGTTCAGATCATTGCATATGGTTTAATGCCCAACCCCAATATGCATGTACATTTAAAAATAAAAAAATTTCACTGAAAACTTAGAAACACTTGAGATTCTTTCAACTTTATAAACTCAAAAAATTTCTAACAGTCAAATTTTCAAATGCAGAAAATTAAATCAGCCACTCATGAAATTTCTATAGACTCAAATTTTTGACCAAAAAATGGTCCAAGAAAAACCCGTAAGGGAAAACCTGTTCTTGAGAGAGATATTTTTATTCTTTCAGGCAAACTTTAAATAAAAAATACAGCAGTACTTATCTTCACCAAATGCCTTGGTAAACGTGCCAATCAATCCCTGAATGGCCTGCTGAAATTTCAGAATTTATTCTTCTCAAACCATGTGCCAGAAAAACAGCCCAGCAAAAATTCTGCACACAGTCTGCCTCGAAAAACGTGCCGTATGGACTATACAGACTCTGTGCGGATGTACGGATCCGTACGGCTGTATGGACAGAAAATTTTTTATTTTTTTTTTCTCGAATTTTTTTTCAGAAATCTGCAGAAATCACCTCAAAAAACGTGCTGAAAAAAACTGCCATCAAAACTGCAAATTCTGCCCTGGAAAACATCCTATTTGCCTTGTTGAAATTGTTGAAATAAAAGAATGATTCTTCCTTGGTTTTTGTGCCTCTGAAACCTGCAGAATTCTCCTTCTCTCTCCTTCTCTTTCTCTGGAAATGAAATCACTTCAAACCCTTGCCCTCTTCTTCTTCTTGCTCTCTCATTTTTCAAAAATCTCTCTTGTGAAAGTGAACAAAAGATTCGGTTTGCCTCTCCCCAAGCCTTTTTTGTTCATGGTAACTTCCTCTTTCAATCCAATGGTTTAGATTAGATTAGATTGAGGGTTCACAATAAATGCTCATTAAATAAATAATAAATGACATTTAGAGCACCTCATGTCATTTAATAAAGTGAAGACCCTTCTAATTAATCACTCACTTGACTTTATCATTAAATATGAACTTAGGATAAACCATGACTTAACTTTTAATGAAGTGACTTTAAAAAAATATAAAGTACTTCTCACTTTATTAATTTAAATGACTAGGGGTCACCTTTTAAAGTGTTCTTGTCCACTCCAAGGCAACACAAGGTGAACAACACTTCCTTGGTAACTTTTCAACACTCCCTCTTACTGAGGAAGCTGTTCTTCACCACTCCCAACTTGTCCCTGAAATGAATATGCTTCCCTCTTTCCAAAGACTTCATGAGAATGTCAGCCGCCTGCTCATCAGTAGAAATGTACTGTAACTCAACAGCTCCTCTCTGAACATAATCTCTAATGAAGTGATATCTGATCTCAATATGTTTAGACCTGTCATGAAACACTGGATTCTCAGAAAGCCTGATGCAACTCTGATTGTCACAGTGAATGACTGTAGGCCTCAACTCCTGATCAAACAAGTCTACCATCAACTTGCGAAGCCACAATGCTTCACAACTAGCCTGACTGGCTGCCATATACTCAGCCTCAGCAGAACTCAAAGCAACTGACTTTTGCTTCCGACTGAACCACGACACAACTGCCGAGCCCAAACTGAAACAACAACCGGAAGTGCTCTTTTGATCCGAAACACTGCCTGCCCAATCTGAATCTATGAAACCAACCAAGCCCACTCCATCTGACCTCTTGTAGTCCAGACCATAAGCTACTGTCCCAGCAAAGTATCTCAAAACATGTTTTGCGGCTATCCAATGCACACTCCTGGGCTCCACATTGAACTGATTGAGAGTGTTCACCGCAAAACTCAAATCTGGCCTGGTGTTGACCAGATACATCAATGATCCAATCAGCTGACGATACAAGGTAGGATCTACCAACTCTCCCTCAGAAGCATGAAGCTTCTTCCAGTTGGTGATCATGGGTGTGGACATGGGTTTGCAATCCTCCATCCGAAATCTCCTCAGAATATCTGCAGCATATTTTCCTTGCTCCAGGAAAACATGTCCATCCTCCTGCCAAATCTCCATCCCCACATAGTAATGCATCAGCCCAAGATCTGTCATCTCAAACTCTGAAGCAAGGTCTTTCTTGCATGCTACAATCAGGTACTCCTCCCCTGTGATAAACAAGTCATCAACATATAGCAAAAGAATGAGCAGATTACCTCCAACCACAATGAAATATAGGTTGGGATCAGCCTCACTCTTCCGAAACCCAATCGAAAGCAGAGAAGAATCAATCCTCGAGTACCAAGCCCGAGGGGCTTGCTTCAGACCATACAAGGCTCTCCTGAGCCTGCAAACATGGGACTCTCTCTCATGTATCTCAAAGCCCAGCGGCTGCTCCAGATAAACCTCCTCCTGTAGAAGATCGTTGAGAAAAGCGGTCTTCACATCCATCTGATGAATCCTCCAACCCATCTGTGCCACAATGGAGATCACTGCTCTGGTTGAAGAAATCTAGCAACTGGTGCAAAGGTCTCATCATAATCAACTCCCTCTACCTGTGAGAACCCCTGTGCCACAAACCGAGCTTTGTACTTCTCGATGCTGCCATCTGCAGCATACTTGATTTTATAGAGCCACTTGGAAGTCACAACTGACTTCCCCTCCGGTCTCTGAACAATCTCCCACACTCCATTCTTCATGATGGAATTGTACTCTTCCATCATGGCATCTCTCCAAACCTGATGTGGGGATGCCTCCTCATAAGTAGAAGGCTCGGACTCACGCAAGCTAGTCACCACTGCCATGTAACTAGAAAACCTCTCTGGTGCCTTGCTCTCTCTGACCTCCCTCTTGGGTGGCCCCACAGACTCCTCAGCTTCCTTCACAAGCTCCTTAAGCCAACTTGGCTTTCTCTTCTTGGAAGTAGCTTCCTGTGGCAGACCCTCCTCTTGTACCTCTTCATCTGATACCTGTCTCCCTGAAGAAGTACCTGTGGCCTGAGATCCTGTACCTGGTGAACTTGAACCTGTACCATAAGAGCTCGAATCACGTGAAGGTGTCACCTGTGAACCTGTGATCCATGAACTTGTCCCTGTACCAGAAGTCCTTGTAGACTGAGTATCTGAAACTGATGAATTTGTAACCTGTGACCCAGTCACCCCTGAAACCTGTGACCCTGTGCCCTGACTCACTGAACTCTGAGATGCTGTAACCTGTGAAGTAGTACTCTGCTGCTGCTCCTCCTGTGACTCTAGAGACTTTCTAAAGGCTCGCTCCTCCTCAAATCTCACTTCCCTCCTCACCACAACTCTCCTCTGTGCAGGAAGGTATATGCGGAAGGCTTTAGAAGTCTCATCATAGCCAACAAAGATGCCTTTCTCCCCAGTAGCCTCCAACTTTGTCCTCTTCTCAGAAGGGACATGAGAATATGTAAGGCATCCAAAAATATGGAAGTGGCCTATCTCACGCTTCTTCTCGGTAAACATCTCCTCAGGAGTTTTGCACCCCAAGGCACGGTGCGGACTCCTGTTCTGTACTTAAACAGCTGTGCTACAGGCCTCTGCCCATAGAAAGAAAGGAAGACTCTGATCATGCAGCATGGCTCTAGCTGCTCCCACTATCGAACGGTTCTTCCTTTCCGCTACTCCATTCTGCTATGGAGTGTAAGAACTGTCAACTGTCTCTTTATCCCCTCCTGTCTGCAAAACTCATCAAACTCCTTGGAGGTATACTCACCCCCATTGTCTGATCTGAGTACTCGAATCCTTCTCCCTGTTTGGTTCTCCACAAGAGCTTTGAACTCTTGGAACCTCTTCAAGACTTTTTCTGACTTCTTGCTCCTCAGGAAGTAGATCCAGGTCTTTCTGGAGTAGTCATCAATGAAAATGACATAGTACTCATAACCAGTCAAAGAGACAGATGACATGGGACCACACAGATCTGAATGTATCAAGTCAAGTACTCCCTTTGATCTGCTGTCACTGCTAGGAAAAGCAGTCTTGGTGTACTTTCCCAAAGCACACCCTCTGCACACACCACTTTGCTCTGTGCTGAAATCTGGCAAACCTGTAGTCATGTCTCTCAGCATCCTCAAAGCTGAATGACGAAGATGGGCCATCCTCCTGTGCCATAACTGTTGAAATCAGCATCAGTAGGCATTCTCCAAGGTCTGAGGTCATAAGTGACCACCCTGACGCTAGCCAGGGAGACTTGGAGATTAACCAGTTCTGTGAGTCATGGCAAAAGTCAAGGTGAACATACAAGCCTTGTGAGCCAAGACAAAAGTCAGAACGAAAGTGATAATGCCTTCGTAAGTCTTGTGAGGTCATAGCAAAAGTCAAGGCGAACGAACAAGCCTTGTGAGCTACGCCAAAAGTCAAGACAGGAAGCCTTGTGAGCATTTCGCAAAAGCCAAGGCATCTAGCAAAAGTTAGGTTGAATGTAAAATTCCTATGAGCTAGAAACAAACAATCTTCCTTATGCAAATAAATGTATTGATCTAGTGCGTTGGCACGAATAAATTCATCCACCATGAATATGTCTCTTTGAGTCTAAGTCTTAAGTCGATGTTGAGAGCATCTTTCAGTTAAGTCATGACAAGTCGAGTTGTCTTCCCATGCTTTAGTCTCGTGGAGTTTTGAGTTAGTTAACTAAAGAAAATACAAGATCTAAATTAATTTACATTTAATTATTTTAGTTAACTAAAGTAACTTTCAGTTAACTGCCTAATCTATTTTTAGAACTCAAAGACTCTTTCAGTTGAGAACTGAAGTAACTTTCAGTTAACTGCCTAATCTATTTTTAGAACTCAAAGACTCTTTTGGTTGAGAACTGAAGTAACTTTCAGTTAACTGCCTAATCTATTTTTAGAACTCAAAGACTCTTTCGGTTGAGAACTGAAGTAACTTTCAGTTAACTGCCTAATCTATTTTTAGAACTCAAAGACTCTTTCGGTTGAGAACTGAAGTAACTTTCAGTTAACTGCCTAATCTATTTTTAGAACTCAAAGACTCTTTCGGTTGAGAACTGAAGTAACTTTCAGTTAACTGCCTAATCTATTTTTAGAACTCAAAGACTCTTTCGGTTGAGAACTGAAGTAACTTTCAGTTAACTGCCTAATCTATTTTTAGAACTCAAAGACTCTTTCGGTTGAGAACTGAAGTAACTTTCAGTTAACTGCCTAATCTATTTTTAGAACTCAAAGACTCTTTCGGTTGAGAACTGAAGTAACTTTCAGTTAACTGCCTAATCTATTTTTAGAACTCAAAGACTCTTTCGGTTGAGAACTGAAGTAACTTTCAGTTAACTGCCTAATCTATTTTTAGAACTCAAAGACTCTTTCGGTTGAGAACTGAAGTAACTTTCAGTTAACTGCCTAATCTATTTTTAGAACTCAAAGACTCTTTCGGTTGAGAACTGAAGTAACTTTCAGTTAGCTTTCCGTGTACTTGTCTTTCAGTTACGAACTCAAAGTTTCTGCCAGTTGTAAACTCGAGTATCTAATTTTAGATTTAGTTTGATCTCATGTGTCTTTCCATGCACCCAAGTTATCTGCGTCAATCTAAAAGAATAATTAAAGTTTTATTTTTAAGTCTCAAGTTAAGTCAAAGTTGCATAACGAGTCCTCTTGGAATTTATGCCTATAAATTAATCTCACCTGCTGTCTATTATACAATATAATCATTCTCACAGTTTCGAGAGAGAGAGAGGGCAGCGTAGTAAAACATTTCTATTGCTGAATTTACACAGCAAAGAGAGGGCAGCAGTTTGTCTTGCTGGTTCGTTTTACACAGTTTACGGGGCAGCGAAGTATTTTATTGACTTGCTGATTTATAACAGCAGTAAGAGGGCAGCGAAGTATCTTGGTGTCTGGTTGGTCTTACAGTCACTCTCTCAAGCATATTTCATGGTGGAAAGTTTGTATTTCGATCTTACATATTATTTGCAATAAAGGAAGATTGTTTGCTGGAGTTTTTATCCCATATTGGGTTTCTCCAGGGTAAATTCTTGTGCATGTGTGAGATCTTATTTGTGTACTTCTTCTACTGCTGGTTATCATTTCAAGTGTTCATCTATCTGTTGGTTTAAAGATCGAAGTTTTGTTTAAAGAGGAAGAAAAGTAAAATAACAGTAAACACTTTGCTCGAATATATATATGCTTGAAAAACTAACAATAACTCACATATCTCACTGCTGCTCTCAGTATGTGCCAGTGCATGATGTGGCTGGAAGAGAAGCTTGTACAGTTTCTCGCACCTAACTCCAATCGCATATGAAGTAGATGGTCCCTCTGCTTTGGAAAAAATATACACTTTTCCATTTAGGACATATATGCCAAAGCCTCTGTCCTCAATAGCGGAAACTGAAACAAGATTCTTCTTCAGCCCAGGGACGTACAAGACATCCCTCAATAACATGGGCTGCATGGACTCCCTGTCAAAACGGACTGTCCCACGCCCAACTGCTCTCACCACTGTATCATCGCCCAACACTATCTCCAACTCCAAGCCTGTCTCTGAAATCTCAGTGAACATATTCCGTGCACCTGCCATATGTCTCGAAGCTCCACTGTCAATATACCATGTGGAGGGAGTAGTGGAAGCACTTAGTGAATGCCCAACGATCAAGGAATGTTCCGTCTGGTCCTCAATGTCCTTGCTGGTGATAGATGATGCTCTCTCTCTACAACCACCAGCAAAGAGAGAAAACTCTCTGTCAAATCTAGCAGCATACTCATCAATCTCTGCTGAAGCTGTTGTCTGCTGTTTCTTCTTTTTCTTGTTTGGGCATTGTCCAGCATAATGTCCAAACTTCTGACAAGCAAAGCATTTCACTTTGCTCATTTCCTTCTTCTCACCGTCCTGTTGCTTGGTTCCACCTTTGGAACCCTTCTTGAACTTCTTCTTCTTGTTCCCCTTTGCTGCCAAAGCCACATTTTCCTCCTCTTCCTTGCTGTGAGATGCACTCCCATGTATATACCCTCTCCTGGTCTCCTCCTGAATGAAGTCATCCCAAAGACGATCCCATGTAGGCATGTGCTCACGAGCAACCACTGACTCCACAAATACAGTCCATGACTTTGCCACGCCATTCAAAGCTGTACGAACCAACTCAGCATCAACCACCTTTTCCCCCACCGCTCCAAGCTCATCTCGAACCTGTGTAATCCTGGTAAGGTAAGGAACCATGTTCTCCCCCTTGTTCATCCGAATACCCTTCAGCTTCTCCCTTAAAACCATTTTCCTGTTTTCGTTGGAACTCTGGTATAAGTTGTTTAAAGTTGTCCACATCAGATGAGCATGGATTTTACCTGAGATGTATGGAATCACATGATCTTTTATCACATCAAGAAGGATTCTTTTTGCCTTTATGTCCTTCTTGTCAAATACAATCTTTGCAGCAGCATTTGTAGGAACTGTCACTGGATTTGTAGTAGTGCTGTCAACTATATTCCATAATTCGTTTTCTTGAAGTATGAGTATAATTCTAGCCTTCCAAGGACTAAAATTCTGGGCTCCATCCAACTTGTCTTCTACCCTCAAACCAGTGGCCATCATTGCAAATGAGTTCAAGAACCTGTTTCTTCACAAACTCTGTTTTCCCTTATTTCTCCAAGTCTGAAATTTCTTTTCTGAGTGTAATTTCCAGCCCTTTAACCTAGCTCTGATATCATGAGGATTTTCAAACCCTTCGGTTTGCCTCTCCCCAAGCCTTTTTTTTTCATGGTAACTTCCTCTTTCAATCCAATGGTCTAGATTAGATTAGATTGAGGGTTCACAATAAATGCTCATTAAATAAATAATAAATGACATTTAGAGCATCTCATGTCATTTAATAAAGTGAAGACCCTTCTAATTAATCACTCACTTGACTTTATCATTAAATATGAACTTAGGATAAACCATGACTTAACTTTTAATAAAGTGACTTTAAAAAAATATAAAGTACTTCTCACTTTATTAATTTAAATGACTAGGGGTCACCTTTTAAAGTGTTCTTGTCCACCCCAAGGCAACACAAGGTGAACAACACTTCCTTGGTAACTTTTCAACATTTTCAACTCACATTCCCCTCTAATTAATTTACTTTGTTGATATCCCTCACCTAGTATGCTTTGCCGATTTCATAGTTGGGCTTGTACTGAGAACAGTGAACGGACTTGCTAAGACCGCAATAACAACACAAATAAAATTTTACCGCCTTAACCAACGCACCGGCGTTGTAGAAAGTGTCCAAGTCTTTTCTCAGTAAGGGCGCTGGAACTCCCCGTTGTCTTAGGGTGACGGCTAGCTGGTCAATCCTCCAGGACACCAGCCCGAGATACTAGACGGGCTGACATGTCTAGAACGGAATGACCTCGAATACTTTCCCGGTTGGTCTCTGATACATTTTCGTTGTTTCAAAGCCATAATAAACAAGACCACTAAAATATTTAAAACGTATCAAGAGCACTCGCATAACATTCACTAGCTTTATTACAAGACTTGTTGTTATTTCTTTAAGCATTGTAGAGCTTCGACTCCACAAGGCATTGGTCTATTATTTTATGCATGATTATTAGTCCGGACCATTTGTCCTTGGCTTATAAAAAATCTTTATCTGTGAATGCATCTTTATTTACAAGTTCTTGATATACTGTTCATCTTTTAATCCAGTACAGCGACGTGGATTGCTTTGTCTTGTGTTCAAATTCTTATAATTATAATCATCTTTCATCATAATAACTCCTAAACAACACCCATCCGCATCATTCGAACATTAAAACTTAACTTAAACACATTGAGCCATAGAAACTCTTTGTTAGGGACTACCCCCCTTGGCTTTGTTAGGAGTTATCCTAAACGGAGGAGCTAGGAGTAGGTGACAGTACCTAGCTCTGTGCTTGCCCCCAAGGTCACACCTCTCTCACTTTCTCAAGTGAGGAGACAACTTTCGAACGATTTTTGTTGCTGTGTGCAATCGGTGGACAACAGGTAGCAACATATATTGATGAACTCTGCTGATTAATAGAAGTTGAGAAAGGGTTTAATGGCTACACACTGATTCACACCCCCTCTCAGTGTGACCATTGTGTCCAAAAAAACCAAGCTACCATATGTCATCTAGGGCTTGTAGCCCTTCTCCACAATGCAGAACATTCCTCATATCTTGTAGGACGTTCTCCCACTAGATGAATCGTCCATGTGGCCATCATGTAGGGTGTTGTTATGTATATAAAATAAGATAAAAAAAAGTAGCTAATATAATAATATATCAATAAATAAATTAAATTAATATTACAGAAATTAATTAAATTAAAATTATAGAAATAAAATAAATAAACAATAAAAGAATCTAATAGGCATAACTCTTCATGAATGGTCACCACAAGTCCTATAAATATAGTCCCATTCTTCATTGAAAATATCATTCATTATTTTATACATTCAATATCTATATTTCTTGTTATATCCAATTAAAAACTTCAATCAATTTAAACTTCCCCTACATTTGGTGTCAGAGCCAAAATCTTTGGCCAATTTGCAGATTAAAGCACCTTCCACTAGGATATTTCCTAAATGGAGAAAATACACAAGCAGATAAGGAAAGATATAGAAGAAATTCGAAATTTGGTAAGACAATTAGCAAGGAGTTTTGGCATAATAATAAAGGACAAAACTAACTCAAAAAATGAAGAAGATAGCCATGAAGGGATAAAGGAAGGTGAAAGTGTTGAGGTGGAAAAACATTTTGAACTGATTGAAACTGTAGGGTTTGACATCAAGTGTAAGGAATTTCATTTAGAGGAGGCATTAGACTTGAGGATTGGGATCGATTAGGTTTTTAGCCAGAAAGAGGCTACATGCAGTTTCAAGATGTTGACTAATGAGTAAATTAAGAGCAGAACAAATCAAGAGATGGAATCTAAGGAAAGGCATGAGGACTTTAAACATGAGGTGATTGAATTGTTGAGAATTTTAGAAAAGATGATGAAAATGCTTTCAAAAGGTTAGTGGAACATAGTTGTCTTGATAATGGAGTTATTGAAAAGAGAAAAGGCTCACATTCGCGATAAAAAATGAAAAAGGTGATGCTTTTAGAGGGAATGCTAACATGCGGATGGTAGGCAAGAAATTTTTGTTAGGTGAAATGTACACGAATCCTGACAAGAAAGTTGCATATGAGACAATGGTTCATGAAGCTCAAGATAGGAGCTTAAGTAATCATCAAGTGGGATATATGGGAATTATTGAAGATGACAACAAGTTTTCATGGGAAAGAAATGATTTAGTGATAGAAGATAAAATTCAAGAGCACAAAGTAGGTCATCATAGATCCCATTCTGGGGATAATCAATGAAGGCATTTATGTTCTTGTTTAGAAGATAATGAAAGGGACTTGCAGTGCAAAGAAGGCCACTCCAAATCACCTTTAGAAACTCAAGAGAAGGGAAAACTAATAACAACGCTTCAAGGACAAAGGGTCTTATAGTAGATTGTAATGTTATATATAAAATAAGATAAAAAGGTAGATAATATAATAATATATCAATAAATAAATAAAGAGAAAATAAATAAACAATAAATAATAATAATATAATAAATAGATACTAATAGACATAACTCTTCATGACTGGTCAGCACAAGTCCTATAAATAAAAGGCCATTCTTCATTATAAAACATCATTCATTATTTTATATATTCAATGTTTAAATTTCTTGGTATATCTAATTAAAAATTTTAAATCAATTTTTCGCTTTCGCTACATTGGTATATCTTGTAGGGCATTCTGCCACGAGGCGAATCCTCCATGTGGTCATCATGCAGGGCTTCCATCACCTCCGAAAGAGATCTCCAGTGCCCTAGGGAAGAATATTGAGCCATTGATCATCTGAGATTTGACATCCCCCGAGCAAGCTATAACAAGTGTGCATATCCATTATCTTCCATATCTCATGCTACAATCTATCTTGGACCATCTAGGGGCTAGACATACACCATGTACCCCAAATCTCACAAAGCATCCCAAACATGGTGTAAACACTTTTCGAGTAACTCGAAGGTTTAACAAGATTGATAAGAGGTTCTACCCAACTGGCATAAGAAAAACCAGTGTTCCACCAAGTTTCCGGGAGGGGGGGGCGTGGAACCGCACATTGGGGACGTGTAGAGACACCCCAAAATTTTGGGGTATTTTGGGGGCGGGGGGGCGGGGAGGCGTCAGGGTCCCTAACATAGGGGGGTCGGTCTCTAAAATTATAAAAAAGAAAAATAAAATAATAAAAATATGAACCCCAACATATAAACATATCAATTCCTCATCCCATCACCATTTGCATACTAGCATGCTTATGTTACCGAAGAATTTAGTGTAATTTAATGTAATTGTTATAGCCAAGCATATCATATTGATGTTTGTTTCTTTTTATTTGTTTCTATTTCGTTTTAAAATGACCATTTAGTGTAAAAGCCTAAAATTTAAGATGAACCATTTCTTTTTTAAGTAAAAAATTTTATAAAATCGAGGGCAGTGAGGGCCTGTCGGATCCCCCCATTTTCAGGAGGGGGCGTGTGGGAGCCCCCCAATCCGGGAAACTCCTAGACCCTCGTTTCCCCAAGTTTTGCAGAAATGGGGGCGTTGGGAAACATTTCCCATGGAGCCCCCCAGCCCCCGGGGCGTGGGAAGCGTAGGGGGCGAGCCCTCGACCCTGGGAAGCGCGTCCCCGTGGAACACTGAGAAAAACCCAAGAGGAAAGAATATTGGTGGGTAACTTTGCTACCCAAATATGCAATGTATTACATATGAATGATATAGCAGATGAGTGATTACAATGGAGTATGCTACTCTATGTTGCGTCGAAGTCCTCCCTCCCCACCCCCCCTTCGCCCCCGCTCCCGAAGCTCACTTATGAAGGAAGCGTCTAGGAAGCGTGCTTCATAAACACTTCCATTTGGGAGCGTTTTCAAGAAGCTCGCTTCCTTGCAAAAAAGTACACTTCCTCCTTTTTCTTCAATTTTTCTTTAAAAAACAAAAAGTTAAGTGATGGGTGGGGGGAACTAACCCTAGGTCCATACTAATGCTATATGAAGGAGGAAAAGTCTACTCTAATAGCAAAAAACCTAACCTTAGTAATCACCAATAACATTAAATGGTAATATTAAATTCTTAAAGTAAAAGTTGACATTCTCTTTATCTTTCGTTTTCTATCCTTTTACTTAAATTTTTAACATTACCATTAATTGTTTCAGGATGATTGAGAGTGGTTCCAACCTCATCAGACTTCAAATGCAAAACGTAGAATTTTTTATCCCATTCAAAATTCAACAGGCTTAATAGTTTTTAAGTTTTCGGGACTGCAATGTTTCCACTGGGTTCTATCATGTATGAGGGTATGGGATTGGCATTTAATCAAACACATCAACCCCTCTATGTACCTTGATGTTGGTGGCCTCAAAACTTGTCTTTGAAGAATCACTAGTTTATAGCATAGTTTTATAGCCTATTTATTAGTTTTTGAAGAATCCTTAGTTTATGGCCTATTTATTGAAGAATCCCTAGTTTATAGCCTATTTATATATTGTAAATTTGAAGTTTTAAGGTTGATGTTACGATACTGGAACTATGGTTGACGAATTCACTACTAGATGATTGATGATTGATGGATGATGTTATATGGTATTATGGTTCATTTCATGTTTTTATGCTTTTCATAACTAATTCAACATTCTACATGCATTTGTTGACATAAATGCATCAAAATATAATATACATATATATTATATAAAAAACACTTCCGAAACGCTTCCAAACTGGAAGCTTTTGAAAATTTCGCTTTTCGCTCCAGCTCCCGCTTCCGCTTCCACTCCCAAGTAACCTAGGTGCTACTTATATATAGGTGTTCAAACTTAGACCTAAATTAGCTAGCCGTAACTTTAAGAGGTGGGACCACTAGGGTCACTAACTAACAACCATGTGCCCATAGGCTGACCACTAAAGGTTTGCATATGTAACCCCGATCAGACCATAGGACACCCAATTAGGGTCAGAAGTCCAAATTGTTTGTATTACACTATCATTTCTACTGCATTTTATGATTTATAAGTAAATGTTAGCACAGGAATAGTTAGAAGGCATGGAAGCTCTCAAAGTAACTATAATTGTTGAGTACCAGAAGGTTCTGGAATTCCCTTTATTGAGCAGCAAAGACGTATTGAATGAGAAACATCCTGATCTCTTCAGTAAGACCTTTGACTGTTTATATCCTTGCAAAGGAACTGATAACATCTTTACCCCCTTCCCTATACATCCTTTATATTCTGCCATCAACAGAGTGTGTGCCGTGATTTATAAAAACCATTTATGTTGGAATGATGCAGATCTTTTATATTTGCCTTTAATCAAGCAAACATTATTATTGGCATTGACAGGTGGGATTCTATATTCGAAAAGCTGCTTACTTAAAGAAGGTTGCAATACTGTGTAAAGAACAATATAATGGAGACATTCCAAAAAATCTGAAAGACCTACTTTCCCTTCCTGGGGTAGGTCCTAAGATGGCTCACCTGGTAAGGAATTTTTTGAATCTGTTTCTGTTTCCTGTAATTCTTGTCTTTTCCAGATTCGAAGTATAGTCTTCATGAAACAGTTAGAAGTGCCGTTTTTCAAGAAACAATTTGGTTAATTGCTGTGACTCTTTTCACTGGCAAGATCATGAATGTTGGGTGGGAAGATGTCCAAGGAATTTGTGTGGACACTCACGTGCATCGTATCTCTAATAGACTTGGCTGGGTTTCATTTTCAGGCACGAAACAGGTAATCACATGAATACCTTTTCCAAGCAATGTAATCAAGTCAGATTCTTATATAAGGAAGCTATCTGCTATCTATGTGTAGTTGCTAATCCCAGCAGTCATTTTAATAAGGTATTGACTTGAATTACTGATAATTAATCAACATTGTTTTCATTCTTATATTACCAGAATACAAAGACACCAGAAGAGACAAGAAAGGCCTTGGAGGCTTGGCTTCCAAAAGAGGAATGGGTTCCAATCAATCCACTTCTGGTACGGATTATTATCTTGATTTGTGGAAATTTTGGTTCCTATGCAATTAATGCAAATTCAGAAATTTCACCTCAACCTTGAGGTTTCCCAGATCTATTTCCTGTGGACTTCTAACTTTAGGGCTGAATCTGAAATATTAATTTACAGCAGCAAATATGTTAATTTTGTACCTAGGAAAGTGTTCCCCTAGGTGACTTTAGCTTTAGTCACTTAGAGAGGGGACATAAAGTGACCTTTGCATTAAATGACTTAAGTGAAGCATTTAATTAGACTTTAGAGTGTAAAGTCACTTTTTGATAAATTTAAGTGGGTGAGTGAAATTAATATTTTGAGAATTAAATATGAGCAATTAATTTCATCCGTTGATCTGATCTAATCTCCACCGTTAGATTAGATGGACCCTAGGGTTTACTCAAAAAGGCAAGGGAAAGGCATTTTTCCTCATTCTTGAGATGAGAGTGAGCTAAGAGAGAGGAAGAAAGAGAGGGCACGAGTTTCGAGGCACCCAGCCGAGAGAGATTTCCAGTGGGCATGAAAACCAAGGAGCATTAAATAGCTTGCACAGAAATCGATGATGGTACAACTGCATTTAATAGATTGCACAAATTTCGAGGAGAGTACAGCCTGCATTAATTGCTGGCACAAAAATCAAGAAGTGGTACCACTGCATTTATTTCCATCTGTGCTGTATGGATTTTGGCACAATTTTTGAGGTAAAAACTCAGGCACTGTTTTCGAGGAAAGGAGCAGCACGATCTCAAGGCAAATGCAGTCTTTCAAAGCACGTTTTTCGAGGCCATACGACAGCATTTAATGATGTTCGTACAGTACGGTTTAGCTACTGTTTGGCACAACTTTCGAGGGAAAAATTGTCATTCTTGCACAAAAATCGGGGCTGAGTATTTGCTGTGATTTCAGCATTGTTTTCGAGAAGAAGCTTGCACAGAAATCGAGGAAGCATTTGCACGGAAAACAAGGCAGCCTGCTGGGTTGAGATAAGTTGTATTTTTTACTATAAAGGATTGTCTGATTTTTTCTTTAAGATTAATAAAACTCTCTCTCTCTAACTGGTTTTCCCCTTGTGGGTTTTTCTAGGGCCATTGGCCAAAATTTTTTGAGGATTGTGTGTTGAATGGCGTGCATTTTGTTTACTTTTTGTCCATGAAAAAGTGAAGTTATAGCAGTGTTATTAAGTTTGAAATTTGTGTTTATTTCCAACATTTAAATTTCTAGGTTTGCAAATAAACTGAGACAAATTTTTTAACTTATAACCGGAGGCTGAAACTTGTGAAAAATCTATATGGTATCAGAGCTGAGTGGGCCAGAAAACTAAATTTTTGCAGTCAGATAGTCATTTCTAGAATTCAGAAAACTTTCATGATAGTAGTGCTTTTTTGTTGAAACTTGTTCTTTGAGAAAAATAAAAAATGACTTCCGTTGGGTTGAAAACTGAGAATAGGTTGGATGGGGCAGCGAAATTTGTCTCATGGAAGGTCCGGATATTACTTGTGTTGAAAGAGAATGAGTTGTGGGAGGAGGTAGTCAGAAACACTACAACAAATCCCATTGCTATTCCCGCTGCTACCGATGCGGTAACATATGCAACCTTTAATAAGAAGGATATTAGAGCCATGAGGATTATCTTGGATGCTGTTAAAGACTATGTTATACCACACATTTCAACGAAGGATCATGCACATGAGATGTGGAGTGCCTTGACCGGATTGTTTGAGAGTTCCAATGAGAATAAGAAGATGGTTCTGAGAGAGAAACTGAAGAGTATCAAGATGGTTAAAGGAGAGGTTTGTATGGCTTATCTTACTAGGATCTCTCAGGTGAGAGATGAGCTTGCAGCTATTGGGGTGGTTGTTACTAGTCCTGATCTAGTGCGGACAGCCTTGAATGGGGTGGCACAACCTTGGGCTGTGCTTGTACAGGGTTTGGTGGCTAGGGAGAACTTACCTTCATGGGACAGGGTCTGTGATGATTTTGTTTAGGAGGAGACTCGGAGGGGTCTTCTGCTGTGCAATGGTTCGACTAATAGGCAGGATCAGGAGGATGTGGCATTGACAACGAAGGGGAAGAAGAAGAACAAGAAGGGTGGGGCCAAGCAGCAGGATGGGCATAAGAAGGATCTGAGCACTGCTAAGTGCTTTGCATGTCACAAGATGGGACACTACGCTGGGCAGTGTCCGAACAAGAAGAAGAAGAACCAGCAGCAGACAGTAGCTTCAGCGGATGTCGATGACTTTGCCGCGAGATTTCAGAGTGAGTTTTCACTATGCACTGGGCATATTGAGAGAGAGAGAGAGCATCTATTCTCACCAGTGCGGATGTTGACAGAGAGAGAGTTTTCCCTGGTGACAGACCATTCCTACAGTGCATCTACTTCCAGCACTTGGTATATAGATAGCGGAGCCTCGATCCACATGGTAGGTGCTCGTGAGATGTTCTCCGAGCTTTCACAGACAGAGACGGATGTGGAGGTTGTGTTGGGAGATGACTCAGCAGTCAGAGTTGTTGGGCGTGGGACCATTACCTTTCAGAGGGAGTGCATGAGTCCCATGGTGTTGCGAGATGTATTGTATGTACCTAGGATGAAGAAGAACCTGGTTTCAGTTTCCATGATCAAGGATCAGGGTCTTGGGGTGTCCTTCCTAGATGGACACGTGCATATGTTTCCCAAGACTGTAGGACCATCTGCTTTAGTTGCCACTGGAGTTAGATGTGGGAAACTGTACAGGCTCTTGTTTCAGCCTCAGCATGCCTTGGCACATAGCAACGACAGTGAGCTTTGTGAGCCTTGGCATAGGAGGATGGTTCACTTGCATCATCCAGCCTTGAGGCCGTTGAGACCAATGTTAACAGAACCCAACCGGTTTTGAAAAAACTCTCCGATTGGACCCGTTTACAAGCTTCACCGAGTCAAATCACACACTCAAACCGTTTTTGGTCGGTTCCATACAAAATTAGCCGGTTTCAATGCTCAACCGGTCGGTTCCATACAAAACCGCCTGGTTTTCTCCAAATGGACCGGTTTAGTACAAAACTGGCCAGTTCTGTACAAAAACACCAAGGACCCCTAAAAACAACTTATTTCAAATTCTTTCAATAAAATAAAAAATAAGGTCCACGTGTGAGTTGTTTAATTGACCCACGACCCTTGTAATGTTATAAAAGTGGGCTCCCAGCCTCCATATCAATCACATTTAGTTGTGAATGGACTTGGGTCCTCTTCCACAACAAGAGGATGTGAACATTGATGTTGCAGTTAGACAAGTGCTTTCGGGCCTAGGGTAGTCAAGCCATGCTCATGTTGAGGATGTAGATGATGACTCTAAGTCTGAGCATGAGGACTCAGATAATTCTGATATATGATTAGAATCATTAGATTGTAGATTCTAGAGTCTAGACTATAGTCATATGCTTATATTTTTACTTTAGAGGCCATTTATAACCTCTTTGTTGATGCATTTTTCTTTAGATATGTATTTACAGTCGATGCTATTTTGGTTTTATACACTCTTACTTGCTATATACATGAGAAACTTTGCATATTTGTGTATAATGGTTTGAATTCACATGGATGCACATGGATATATATGTATTTTTTGAAAATATGATTGTCTTATGTATATTTGCTCAACTAGTTTATTGATCTGGTTGTTTCCCGGTTTTTGTCCGGTTTGGGTCCAATTCCGGTTCGTGGGGTCGGCCGGTTCGACCATCGGTTCGGTTCTGATAACATTGGTTGAGACATACGGTGACAGGTTTACCGGAGTTCATGTAATATCCCAAATCTTGATATTCTCTAATGTTCAATGATAGTGTTGACTCGCACACTCAATCTTATACAACTTTGCAAAATAACTGTGCATGCAAACTTGCCATTCAAAAATGCCCTAAAATATAGTTGAATTAGGGTTAGGGTTTTGCAGAGAGAAATTAACACTTACCACTGATATTTCGGCTGATAATGACTCCAGAGACTGCTGCATGCATAAGGATCCGGATGGGTGGTCTAATAATGCTCTTTTCCTCCGGTATTACCGCCCCGCAGTACCGTATGCACCCTCCAGACTGAAGGTGACGTTTTTGTAGGAGGAGAGGTGCGTTCGGGCTGAAACTTTCTAAGCTTGTCCTTTTGTTGATGTCGGAGAGATGGATTGGCACATGCAGAGGTTTGGCTGCCTCTAAGTTCCCTAGCGAATTGATTGGCTGTTCTACTGCTCACACCCCCAACTGATTTGTTTGGGTGATAGCTGCTCCAGGTGAGCAAACTGATGGTTGATAATCACTGCATACCGTAGGATAGGCCTATTGAGAAAGAGGAAGTTGACATGCAGAGGAAAGATTGAGTTTTGTGCTCCCAGCGAATCTTTCTGTGTTTTCCCTGCTACTTCCGGCTGCAAAACGTGGATCTACTAATAACCCTTCGAAATGTGCTGGATCTCTGAATATTGTAGTATATGATGGATGCAATGGATAAACTTGGATGATCTATCCCAATAAGAGACTAGGGCAAATATCTCACTTCCGAACCCTCATAAGCTGAAGACACCGTCTCCAACCCCAACTGCCATGGCTGCACGCTGTGCTGGTGCTCAAAACTCCAAAATCAATCAACAATAACGATAGATAATCTCTTTGGTCCAATAACCCTTCTTAAATATAATAGCATGTACTTTTAGGGTTTGCATGTCACTTTTAGGGTTTATGCTTCACTTTTGCATGCATGCAATTTTAATTTCAAGTTGACTTTAATATTGAAGAAATAAGGCCTGCATGCTCCACATGCTTTATGATAATAACTCTGATGACCCTCTTTACTATACTGATGACTGAATAATTGTCTTGATGTGCTCCTGGTATTAAAGGTCCTCGGTCAATTCCCTATTTATCAAAAACGAAACATTACAGTTCAACACAGGGCAGAGTGATGTGTGCAGGGGGTGTGATTTGGGAAAGTACACCAAGATTGCTTTGATAGCAGGTCAGCAGGGGTCCTTGACTTGATACATTCAGATTTGTGCGGACCGATGTCTTCTGTTTCCTTGAGAGGATACGAGTATTATGTGGCATTCATTGATGACCATTCCAGGAAGACTTGGATCTACTTTCTGAAGAGAAAGAAGTCTGAGGAAGTCTTGCAGAGGTTCCAAGAGTTCAAAGCTCTTTTGGAGAACTAAACAGAGAGGAAGATCCAAGTTCTTAGATTGGATAACAGGGGTGAGTATACCTCCAAGGAGTTTGATGGATTTTGCAGACAGGAGGGTATCAGGAGATAGTTGACAATTTTGTATACTCCAGAGCAGAATGGAGTAGCAGAGAGGAAGAACCGGTCCATTGTTGGAATAGCCAGAGCTATGTTACATGACTAGTCTCTTCCTTTCTTTCTCTAGGCTAAGGCTTGCAGCGCAACCGTATATCTTCAGAACAGGAGTCCCCATCGTGCCGTGGGGAACATGACACCTGAGGAGTGTTTTTCAGGCAAGAAGCTTGAAGTTAGCCATTTTCGGATATTTGGTAGTTTGACTTACTCTCATGTCCCTTCAGAGAAGAGGAGAAAGTTGGAGCCCACTGCAAAGAAGGGCATCTTTGTGGGCTATGATGAGGCTTTGAAGGCCTTCCGTATTTAACTTCCCTCTCAGAGGAAAGTTGTGGTGAGAAGGGATTTTAATTTTGAGGTGGAGCGGGCCTTCAGGAAGTCGAGAGAGTCAGAGCAGGGAGAGCAGCAGGTTCCTGCACCTTAGTTTGTTTCACAGGTTCCATCAGTGCATGTAATATCCCAAATCCCGATATTTTCTATTTCTAAGCAAAAAGGCTGATACAACTGTGCATGCAAACTGCCATGCAAAAAACCCTATTTTATAGGAAAAATTAGGGTTAGGGTTTGTGAGATAGAATGAACACTTACCACTGATAAGCCGGCTGGACTGCTCCGGAGAAAGTATGCAAGCACTGAGACCTGGATCGGAGATGAACTGATCTCCTCTGCTTACGGTGAACCCCCAGCAGCAAGACGCCCAGTCAAAAAAGGATGACGCCCTCAGGGAAGGAGGTGTCCGATGGAGCTGTGGATTTGCGGGGCTGATAGCCTTTCCGTGCCGGAGAGAATGCCTGATACAAGAGTGATTTTTGAGTCCTCTAGGCAGGATAGCGACTTGCTTCTGAGAGACAGCTACTCACACGCCCTGGAATCCCGAAACTGCTGCTAACTGTTCCGGATGAGCATGGAGGGATTTGATAATCACCGGGTACTGGAGTATGATGCTGATGATGAGAATGGTGCCTGAGTTTCGGAAGGAAACTGAGATTTGAAGGCCCCACAGCTGATTAGGGATTTCCGGCTGAAAACCCCCCCTTTTTCGGCTGCACACGTGTCCCTGCAACGATCTATACCATATGCGAGATAACTGATGAATGAATGAAGAACAAGTGGTGAACCAGTATGGCTTACCCTGAATAAGACTAGGGCAGATGTTTCACCGCCGAAATCCTGTTAGCTAAAGACTCCGTCTCCAACCCCAACTACTGTGCTGCACGCTGTGCTGCTATCCAAGAGCTCCCAAAATAATCATAATCAAAAGTGAAGTCTCCTCTCGCTTTCTCCTCTATTTATAAAGTTAAACTACGCAAAACCTAATCTTTGACCTAATTAGGTCACTTTATCTTCTAATTTGCCGTTGACTTGCATGCATGCGTATGGAGACTTAAAGAGTGCATGCATCATTAAATAATGCTTGGTTGGCATGCACGAAGGTGGCCTTTGGCCTTGGTGGCCCTTCTTGACCAAGTGATGATGCCCTAGATCTTCTATGGATGGCATCAGTCCTCAGCTGATTCCCTAGCTGTCCGTAACCGCTCAAACCCATAGAAATCACATAGGTTAGCGGTTTTGGGCCTCAAGGCCTAATTGGAAGAGGACATTACAGTGCAGCAGTCAAGAGCACAAGTTTCCGAGGTTACAGGACCACTCAGTGCAGGCATAGGTTCACCAGGTTCAGTGGTTCAGTCAGCAGGGTCTTCGAGGACAGGTGATGGATCTACGATTACAAGTACACCGTACAAAGGATCGGGATCTAGATCAGGATTACAGGGTACACCTGGTGTTGGTACACCAGCTTTAGGTTCACAGGTGACTGGGGTTTCTAGCTCTGGTAGTTCTTTACATGAGGACAGACTTGTGTGGGAGCAGTCTTCAGGGAAGAAGAGGCCTAAGTGGCTTCGGGAGACCTTGAAGAATGCTTTGAAGGTTGGGACACCCAGGGAGGAAGTGGGTGTTGTCAAGATGCCTGACAGATTGGGCATGTTGTTGGTGGCTAGTACACGTGATTCTGAGCCTTCTACTTTTGAGGAGGCCTCCCAGCATTCGGTTTGGCGAGATGCCATGATGGATGAGTACCATTCCATCATGAAGAATGATGTATGGGAGATAGTTTCGAGACCTGACGGGAAGTCAATGGTGACTTCTCGGTGGCTTTACAAGCTAAAGCATGCAGCGGATGGGAGTGTGGAGAAGCACAAAGCCAGGTTTGTAGCGCGGGGGTTTTCAGAGGTTGAGGGCATTGATTATGATGAGACTTTTGCGCCAGTTGCTCGGCATACTTCTATTAGGGCATTGATCTCCATTGCAGCGGAAATGGGTTGGAAGATCCATCAGATGGATGTGAAGACCACATTTCTCAATGGGATCATACAGGAGGAGATTTAGGTTGAGCAGCCTCAGGGCTTTGAGATTCATGAGAGAGAGTCTCATGTTTGCAGATTGAAGAAAGCCTTATATGGGCTGAAGCAAGCTCCTAGAGCTTGATACTCCATGATCGATTCTTACTTGTTGAGTATGGGGTTTCAGAAGAGTGAAGCAGATCCGAATCTCTTCTTCATCATGGTTGGATATGATCTGCTTATTCTTCTGCTATATGTTAATGACTTGTTTATCACAGGGAGAGAGAGACCCATTGCAGCTTGCAAGAAGGATCTTGCAGCAGAGTACAAGATGACTGATGTTGGACTGATGCATTATTTCTGGGATTGGAGGTTTGGCAAGAGCCTGGACATATATTCCTGAGACAGGGAAAGTATGCGGTTGATATTCTGAGGAGATTTAGGATGGAGGATTGCAAGCCTATGTCGACACCGATGATCACCAACTGGAAGAAGCTTCACGCTTCTGAGGGAGAGTTGGTGGATCCTACTTTATATCATCAGCTCATTGGGTCATTGATGTATCTGGTCAAATCTTGGCCAGATTTGTGTTTTGCAGTGAACACTCTTATTCAGTTCATGGTTGAGCCTAGGAGTGTGCATTGGGTAGCTGCAAAACATGTGTTGCGTTATCTAGCAGGGACAGTGGATTTTGGTCTGGACTACAGGAGGTCAAATGAGATCAGATTGGTTGGTTTTACAGACTCAGATTGGGTAGGCAATGTGGCAAACCGGAAGAGCACTTCCGGATGTTGTTTTTCTGTTTGGGCTCGGCAACAGTGTCGTGGTTCAATCGGAAGCAGAAATCTATTACGTTGAGTTCTGCAGAGGCTGAGTATATGGCAGCTAGTCAGCTCAGCTGCGAGGCTTTGTGGCTTCACAAGTTGCTAGTGAATTTATTTGGTCAGGAGCTGAGGCCTACAGTGATCTACTGTGACAATCAGAGTTGCATCCAGTTCTCTGAGAATCCAGTATTTCATGATCGGTCAAAGCACATTGAGATCAGATATCATTTCATTCGAGACTATGTTCAGAGAGGAGCAGTTACTCTACAGTACATTTCCACTGATGAGCAGGTAGCAGACATTTTAACAAAATATTTGGGGAGGAGTAAGTTTGCTTCTTCAGAGACAAGTTGGGAGTGGTGCATAACACCTTCCTCGATAAGAGGGAGTGTTAATTTTGTACCTAGGAAAGTGTTCCTCTAGGTGACTTTAGCCTTAGTCACTTAGAAAGGGGACATAAAGTGACCCTTGCATTAAAGGACTTAAGTGAAGCATTTAATTAGACTTTAGAGTGTAAAGTCACTTTTTGATAAATTTAAGTGGGTGAGTGAAATTAATATTTTGAGAATTAAATATGAGCAATTAATTTCATCCGTTGATCTAATCTAATCTCCACCGTTAGATTAGATGGACCCTAGGGTTCACTCAAAAAGGCAAGGGAAAGGCATTTTGCCTCATTCTTGAGATGAGAGTGAGCTGAGAGAGAAGAAGAAAGAGAGGGCACGAGTTTCGAGGCACCCAACTAAGAGAGATTTTCAGTGGGCACGAAAACCAAGGAGCATTAAATAGCTTGCACAGAAATCGAGGAGGATAGTACGGCTGCATTTAATAGCTTGCACAGATTTCGAGGAGATTACAGCCTGCATTGATTGCTGGCACAAAAATCTAGAAGTGGTACAGCTGCATTTATTGCCATCCGTACTGTACGGATTCTGGCACAGTTTTCGAGGGAAAAACTCAGGCACTGTTTTTGAGGAAAGGGACAGCACGAATCTTGAGGCACAGATAGTCTTTTCAGGCACGTTTTTTGAGGCTGTACGGAATCATTTAATGCTGTCCGTACAGTACAGTTTAGCTACTGTTTGGCACAGTTTTCAAGGGCAGAATTTTGTCATTCTTGCACAGAAATCAAGGCTGAGTATTTGCTGTGATTTTGACACTGTTTTCGAGAAGAAGCTTGCATAGAAATCAGGGCAGCCTGCTGGGTTGAGATAAGTTGTATTTTTTACTGTAAAGGATTGTCTGATTTTTTCCTGAAGATTAATAAAACTCTCTCTCTCTGACTGGTTTTCCCCTTGTGGGTTTTTCCAGGGCCATTGGCCAAAAATTTCTGAGTACGGTGTGTTGAATGGCGTGCATTTTGTTTACTTTCTGTCCATGAAAAAGTGAAGTTACAGCAGTGTTATTAAGTCTGAAATTTATGTTTATTTCCAGCATTTAAATTTCTGGGTTTGCAAATAAACTGAGACAAAATTTTCAACTTATAACCGGAGGCTGAAACTTGTGAAAAATCTACAAAATATTTCACTTCTTTTTAGATTAATTCACAAGGCAATCCCAGGAAAAAAATATATCAATCAAGTGTACTTCAATTCCAACAGTGTTACAGCCCTTAGGACACACTTCCCAAGCACATTATAGATCGGAAAATGACTTATCACAACATCAATTCTGCCCTCTTACCTTCTAAATGTGTGTTAAATCACTTAAAAAATTCTGTTCCATGTTATGCCAAATCCGTGTGCATAATCAATGCTAGAATTTACTCAATCATGAAGATAACATAAGCTGAAATTCAAATCTCCAAGTACATAAAGTTTGGACGGTTGGAATACTTTATATATATATATATAAGATGAACTATATAGTACATACCACAGCTTAGTACAAATCAAGCTAACCAAACCCTAGCTAGGGAAACAATAAGAAAACCCTCGGCGCCAACTCCTAGCTACAAATCACTCATAACCAAAGCTAGTCCCTCCACCAAAGATTTTCAACTAGTGGTACCACCAAGAGACTAGTTTGCTCTAGCTCTCACATCTCTAACACAAGCATGTGATTACAAGAATGAACAACCCTATATTTATATGAAAGGTGAGGGAGGCCAACAATAATAAGTGGACCTAGACCATGACAAGACACCTATCTGCATACTAGATAGGCCCACATGTGAAGCGCTTCAACTCTAGGTGACTCATGTCAAGCTCCAAAGCATGCATGTCTAACAAGCAAGGGTCCAAGGCTGAGTGCTCCATGAGATGTGTCCAACGCTTCTCCTCCAAACACCTCCAATGCTCCCTCCTAAACCATGTGTATGTCTGGGTCCACCCCACCTATATGATCACTCCTCAACTCAAGCATCCTTGAGTCAACTACAAGCCTCCTTGTAAGAAACCAAGTGTCCCCATGCCATCTAGGGCTCAACGCCTTCCTTCAAGTTGCCCAATGCTCCTTCGTCAAGGTGAGTCATCCTCTAAGCAGACAACCAACCTCTCCATATGTGCATCATGAAGAATGTCATCATGCCCTGTAGGTCTCCAATGCTCTAAGTGTGCAACATAATCATCAAGACAAGATTCAGCAATGCATGAGTAAGCTATCTCGATCTGTATGTCCATCATAGTATAACCAAGGGTAACCAACACACCCTGCACCCCACATCACATGAAGCACTCCCAAGCATGGTGTAAAAACTTTCGGAGTAACCTCAAAAGCTAACATGATTATCCTTGAAAGCAATTATTTTCTCTATTGAACTTTCACTCTATAATGTAATGTTATAATGTTCGAATGTAGTGAGGAGCATTTTGTTCAGCCAACATGTCTAAATTAGGAAATTCTCTTTCTCTCTTCATGAGGGCCAAGTTTATTTCAATCAGTGAACGAATGATGCATGAAGGTTTATATAATCATTAATGTGTTCAAGATGTCTCACAATTACAGGATGTAGTATCTAGATGTATTTTTTGAATTCTCCTCGTTGATATGTCACTAACTTCATGGTATCAAAAGTTGAATGCTTCGGCTTAATTCATTTGTATGGCAGTGCTTAAATTTTAGGGTAAATTTATCACCTAAGAAAACCCTGACATTAAATATAATTGCTACTTTAGTGGTAGCATTATTAGAAGTGACACTAAAGTAAATTGCTTTTGCTTTTGACATGATAATGCTTAATTTTGTTGCACATTTTTTTAGTAAAATTTCTAGTGTCTCAGGAAGTCATTAAATTCTATTACTGTGCATTAGAATTTTAAAAACTTCATGAAAATAGTTACATTGCAAGCAAATATGAACGATTCCTAAGATGTTATGCATACCTATTCTAACTGGATGCCAATGGGAGAGAATTATAAGATAAGTTAACTGAAATTAGAACCTTAGCTACTAGAAATATTGTGTCTTGAATTATGTGATTCCAATTCCTTATCATAACTGAAGAACCCAAAGAGATGATTGGAACCTGATCGAAGGAATTTGTTTAGGACATACAGAATTTTCTGTCGCACACAACCAAGGGTTTGAAGGGCTTTATGTTTACAGCATTATATTTATTTAGATATGAATTAATGGCAGGACCATCAAGCAACCATAATAGCTTTTACATCAATTAAATTGGCAAGTTCATAAGAGGCATTTGAAACTAAGCATCTGGTTACATCAGTGCATAGTTTGTTGGGCAATATGGATATCCAACAAAGGTGAGGTTCTAACAAGAAGTATTTGGTTGATAGGACCTAAGGAAAAGATTGAGGCCCTTCTGGGATCAATACATTTTTATTAGTTTGTCATATCTGCACCTCCATCTACTTGTCAGAATGAAAGAAATTTGCTTCTTTTATGGTGCAGGTTGGATTTGGTCAAACAATATGCACTCCCCTCCGCCCTCGATGTGGAGAATGCCTTGTGAGTAGTACTTGTCCAGCTGCTTTCAAGGAGACAGCAAGCCCAAATTCGAAGACCCAGGCATTGGCTAAAAGGTAAACAACTTGAGGTTAAGTTGTTTCTGTGGTTGAGCTAAAAATAACCAACCTAGGACTATTCTCATTTTGATTTGCATAGGCCTGAACTTATGGATGTAATGGATGTCCTCCAAGCAGTCTTTTGTTAGGGAATGGTTTGTGGCAATGAAATCATTATTATCTTATTTTATTTAACCTTATTTAGTACAAAACTCTGGGCAAATTCAGGCAATAAAAAGCCAAGTCAAAGGGATACTGAGTGGATCAATTATGGTTCTACCCATCCTGATCCAATATCAATCATGCATTATATATCCACCTCCCTTTTATGTATTAGTAGCTATGGGTTTTAGGAATATAGATAGTGACTGGTATATCAATCATGGAATAACAATCGTGTCTGTGTATATACAAAGATCCATTTTCTTGATATGTTTTGAGATATAGTGGCATGCTATTCTACAGGTTCACGGATTTAATGGTAATCAACACGATTAAATTTTTTTGTATGTGACATACGATGCTTAGCAATGACCTTCATTTCAAACTGTTTACATAACCTTGAGTTTAGCTGTTTAGCTTCCGGTTTGTTTAATCTTTCAAATGGAAGTATTTTTCTGCTCTTAAACTCCACATACCACTGCAAAAGATGATTCATTCTGAAATGTAATGAATACTAGATAACTAAAAACTTGTACACATTTACAAGGGAACATGGAGAACGAGTGACATGCCCTATTTCTAATTCCTAAAGAAAAGTTGCAGTATTGTGCTTTTTTTTTCTTAACATTTACAATGAGCAATAAGTACTAACTAATTGAGTAATACTCAAATCTACATGGTAAGTGGCATGCCTGTCTATTTCTAATTCCTATAGAAAAACTGCAGTATTGTGTTTGCTTTTTTTATTAACATTTACAATGAGTAATAACTGAGGTATACACAAATTTACACGGTAACATGGATAACGAGTGACATGCCTTCCTATTTTAATTCCTAAAGAGAAATTGCAGTATTGTGCTTGCTTTTTTTTATTAACATTTACAACAACTATTTGAGGAATACTCAAATTGCATTTCACTGTTTTTCTATTGAAATAGAAACCTGAGATGAAACATTAATTTTTTTCTTAATAAACTTGCAAATTTGACAATCTAATATATTGATCTCTTTGACTTACTATGCAGAAGAATAAGAAAATATTATGGAGAGAGTTTTTGTCCTTGATAAAATTGAGTTTTGGGTTTGATTAAGCATAGTTTTTAGAGTGGACATTGTGGTTTTGTGAGGAAGTATAAACTTGCATAGAAGTTTGTAGAGGTGAAGGTTTTTAGTTGCACATAAGTTTATGAGGAACTAAAATGGTTCTTCTTTGCTAAGTATAGTATTTAGAGTAGACACTATCATTATGCAATAGTGTTAAAGTAGACAAGGCATTTATTCACGGGAGGGACATGTCTTATGAGGAATCACAAACTTGATTTGTCTTGTTTGCCTGTGGTTCATTAGGAATTATAGACCTGTTTCCTTTGATTTAGCTACACATTATCGAGGGTAGACAAGGTAGTTATGCATGGATATAGTATAGGTACATTCGAGAGTTTACATTAATCAAAGCCAGCTACATAGTTAGTTTCATCAAATTTTCAGAAATTAATTTTATTAGTTCTCCTACTTTCTAGGAGCTAAAGTTCCAAGCCCTGCATTTTAGAGTGAGTTGCATGTTTTTGGTCCCTCAAAGCTCATGATACTAATTAGCTCCATTCCAGCAACATGCAGGTTGTTTCATGGAATTGCTATTTTTAGCAGTTAGGATTTCATGGCTTGCATGTCAAATCTAAGCAGATATTTAGGTTCCTTGCAAGATGAATCTAATGAGACTATTTTCATTCGTGCACGAGACATTGTTATTTTTAGTAGTGTCTATTTTTTAGACATGCTATGTTTAACAATTGTGTCTAGTAGCTATCTTCATTCTAGGACATCCCTATGTTTTTAGGCAGTGGGACTACTATTTTGGCATGCTTATATTTGGCAAGTGTAGGGGGTAGTGTTAGGGTTCCAATGTGAAGTGGTGGATTTTTTTCCAGGTTCTAGTCTGGGTGAAGAATGCATGCTTGAGTTCAAAGTTGAGCAGATAGTGGTTACTCATTTGTGGACACATGGGGTGATATTTTTTGAGTTGAGTGGATTTTGGGCAGATTTCTTATGGGTAGTGGAGCCATTGTTTTAAAAGGTTTGTATGCATGTATGAAGTGGTTTTAAAGAAGGTTTGTATGTTTTGTCTAAGAGAGGCTATGTTATTTCCTTAGTTCTATCGCATGCACTTTTCATTTTTGGAGATTTATTCTATTCAAAGAATTTAGAAATGTTTAGAGGTTTCCAAGAACTTAACCTTGTGAATTTTTAGCCTTGTTGTTATGAAATGTAAAGAAAACAACAACAATGAACAATATTTCAATGCTTGACTCCAATCCCCTAAGCAATTCAAGAGAAAATATACAATTGGAAGATCTCACACCTCCATCAAACATGACATATATGCTCACCAAAGTCTCCTACAATGTCGGAATATTGATACCGTATCATTATATCCATCAACACAAGATGCTATCACAAAATCTCAAACCTCCAAAGGATATTGATCAATTGTGAATCCAAAGAAACATTACCCTTGATCATAACCAATTATTAATTCATCATCACAAGTTAATATCTCTAGACACATCATGATTTATTCAGGACATCTTTCAAAGATAATCACATATTCATAGAAGATCAAGACAAGTGGATTAGGTCTATTAAAATCACAATGATAAACAACTCTACCATTCAACTCCTTGATCTTGAAATCCCAAGCTTGTTGTTCAAGCAATACCACATGTAGGGCTATCAACAACTTATGAACATGAGAATCCTAGTCACATACATTAGAACCTCTGGAAACTGAAGCAACAACTTGAACATGGTCAACTAGCTCATCCCAACACAATCCTCTGGTAATTTGAGCAAGAGACTCATCAAAATCAACTCCCTATGTCTGCGAGAATCCAACAGTTCCTTCCTTTTACTCTACAACAATCCCATCAATTGCAACTTGCTTAGAATCAATCACTTGATTATAATAGGTTTTGAACTTATCTCTGTGTCATTTTACCATGCATATGCCTCCTAAAAGCTAGAAGGCTCTTCCAACTTCCCACTGGAATGTATAAGTGCCATTCGATTAGCAAGTAACCTGAAAAGGCCACCCTCTCACCCCTCTAGCCAAAGTCCTTCGATTAGATAGACTACAATCATTGATGGTGCATCACATTCCCTCAAAAGCACCTATACATTATAAATTTGTCATACAAGACACTGAAAGAAGATTTTTCTTAAACCAAAGAACAAATAAACATTATCCAATTCAAGAAATCACATGAAGACATCTCAAAAGAAATGGAGCCAACTCCTCTCACAAGATAACTTGCACAATTACCAAGCTCCATGATCAGGCCTACCTCTTGCTCATGGATCCTACCAAATAAAGACTTGTCATATGCCATATGCCTTAAAGCTCCATTGTCCAAATACCATCCAACACTAGACACACTGTTAGGATACAAGCAAGAGACCAAAGCCATATTCAACCTAGAAAATTTGCAATATGAAGAACCAACCCTTTCACAGGGTGAAGTGTTTTTCCCAAACAACCAAGGGAATCATGCCCAATAACCTCAAACAAGGTCAAGCACCTCTCCTAAGTAATCTTCACTTGAAATTCAAACTCCATGTTGCACCTAGAGTGATTTCAAACACAAAAGCTTTGATACCATGTGGAAACTTCGACAATCCAAAGAATTTAGAAATTTAACCTCTTAACTAGAGGTTGCAATTTAAGCAAAACAATGACATCGAACAATATTCCAATCCTAAACAATCCCAATCCACTTGGTAATTCAAGAGAAAATATAATAATGTGTTCCAATAAGTTTCAACCCTCTAGTGAAATCTTATAATGCATATAATAATTCTAAAATCACTTATGATAACTCTAAAACAATTGTAAATATGCCCTTATACTATTCAATTATAATGTTAGAGGACTTAACATATTCACCCTTAACTTATCTCATATCAACAAAACCTGGAGCTTGAAATTACAAACTGTGAAGAATGTAGATTGTTGAAAATCAAATTTGCAATTTACCCAGGTATTGGACAGTTGGAAACTCCATTAGTATGCACAAAGATAAGTTAGTGTACATATCATATACAATATCCTTTATTAGGGAAAACAAGAAAATCCTAGCTCACACTAAGGAGATCCAACAAGTATGCATCACATAAGAATGTCTTCCAAGGAAAGATTTCTCTTTTTATTTTCTTCTTTGAGTTCAACCTAGGGTTTTATCTCAAACCCTAGTCTCCAAATCTCCAAGGGATGGAACCCTAACCCCAGTCCTTAAGATGCTTCAACATGCTAAAGAAACCTTGGTGACTTTAAGAGAGAAAGAGAGAGACCAAGTATGTAAGAAGATCTAAGAGAGAGAGAAGTCGTGCTCCTCTTGATGACATCTCTAACACTAGTGATAAGAATGAATGAGTTATGAATAAATGATCCATCTCAAATGTGTAGCTCATAAGAACAAACATAATAATCTCACAAGTGTAGGCTCCAACAAAAACATCATTCCCTTGTATAACTTCTCCTAGGGTTTCCTCATGAACCCTAGTGAATCACTCCAAGAAGACAAGCACAACAGGGTATTTTGTAATGATTCTAATCTTATATTTAAGTATAGTATTCTAGGTGATTGTTTTGGATTTAAAAAAAAAACATGTTTATAGATATGTAGGCGAATATTAAATATGAAACATAAAATTAACACTGAAATGTGTAAATTTTGGCGAGTATTATGATAAAAAAACATATTTTATGTAAATATAGGCGATATTAGACATTAAAAATGACCAAATAGCGAATTTATTTTTTGAAAAAAAACTCAAAAATAGCCAATTGGCAAAATTTTGCCCCTAAAAATTACCCCGGTATAAAGAGGAGTCTGATGATGATTGATATGAGCCTCTCCTTCCTTTAGATATATGAGATGTAAGGGAGGCCAACAACACGGGTGTGATCATACTAGCATTAATGCACTAGATCCCATCAAAACTTTGTGGTTAAGCTTGCTTGGGTTAGAGTAGTATTGGGATAGGTGACCTCTCAAGAAGTCCTAGTGTTGCACCCTCCACCCCTTTGTCACTAAGGGAGTAGCTCAAGTGGTTGTGGGATGGAGTGTTATACTCCCCATCCAAGTTCTACTCCTGGAAGTGACATTCATGTTGAGTTCTAATTTGGCCTATCATAGTGAGGTTGAAAGGGTAGGAAACCCCTTTGGGTGGGACCCCTCTAACCTAGGTGTGTGTTTCTAGAGGTCTCGGCCCTAGGTTGAACTATGTGTTTCCAATAAATGTGGCTTGTAGGTTGTTGCATATATCCAAGGAAGTTGGTTAGCTCCTTGTCCTCCAATTTTCAGTTAAAGCAAGGGAGGCCAGTAACACATATGTGGTCCTTAACCGGTACAAGCAACATACAATAACACATGTATGCTCACACATATGGAGTGCCACACTTCAAGGGTACACATGTCAAGCTCCAAGGTGATGTCATCCACTAGTAAAGCTCAAAATGTAAGTATGCTCCACATTCCTCCTACAAGCCTCCAAAGTCTCCATCAATCCTCCATTGGGTGCACTCCCCTTGCATGAACATTGGGGCAACCTAAGTATCCTCAACCAACTCCAAGCCTATGTAAGCTTTTAAGCTACCCTTTGTTGTCTAGTGCCCAATGCCCTCCTCTGTGATGCAAAATGATCCTCTTAAGTGGGACATTCTTGAAGCAAACAATCATCTCCATGTGGTCATCATGTAGAACATCATTAGAGTTATTAAGATATCTCTAACACCTTAGGGGGGGAAATCAAGCAACCAAGGAGAAAGTTGTCTAATGTGAAAATCCATGATTGAACATCTAGGGGTTGAGCCTACACCATGTACCCCAAATCACACGAAGCACCTCCAAAAATGGTGTAAATACTTTCGGAGTAACCTCGAAAGCTAACATGGATGATACTAAGGAAGGAATAGCTCTAGTTTGCTTAGCAACATAATGGTTTATCTATGTATAAGGAGGAAAATGAGTGTTGGACATAACTCATCTATATATTGTCACGATAACTTAATTCTCTAGATTCGAGTGATGATAGATGATATTATACTATGAGCTATTTTATTGAGATTGAGCTTATAAGGAAGACATTATATGTTGAAAGTTAAAATTGAAGGAAAAATACGTAAGACTCTGGCATTTACGGATTTATCACATAGATTAGGCATTTAAATTTGATATAGATAAGGGATTTTCCTAGAGGAGAAGCCCTTTGAATTGTCATATTATTAAGAAATGTGCATAAACATATAAAAATAACTTTACTAACATGTAAAACAATAACCGCAATCTAACTAATCTAGCCTCATATCCATACAAGCACCAAATAATCAAATAATAAGATGAGAAACTAGAAAAGAGAGTACACCACATATACATTGTAAAACCCCAAATGGATAAACATCCACAAGAAATTATGATCTTTATTCTTCAAAAATATCTACTCTTACACTTGAGCACCACTTGCATATACTTATCACATCTTTACAATATTTCACAATATCTCAACAACATAACATCATTCCCAAAGGGTGTCCCCCTCTATTATATAGCTAGAGGTATGGAAGAATTGCATGCCATAATACATTTGGGATAAATGATTTTCCACCTTATATATTGGTAATAGGAGAATTTTACTCTATGATCCACGCGGGATAACTCTTTTTACATAAGATAGAAAGAATTATGTCTTCCTTTGCTAGATAAGAAATAATAATATATTACGACATTAAACTAGACATCATTGCAATTCCAAAATTAACATTGTGCATTCCAACGTTTCCCTTAATGATGACTAGGGAGAAAGAACACACATGGAGGAAGATGGCATTATATTAGCATTCTCCCTTGATGACAACTTCCTGCATTCTCAACAAATTTTGAAGATGCACAAAATTTGCTTATGTCATGGATTTGGTGAAGATGTCTGTTGCTTATTCTTTCGTGGGACAATACTCCAAACAAATAACATTATCTGCAACGATATCTCAAATATAACGAGCATCAAGGTCAATGTGTTTGGTCTTGGAGTGATAAACTAGATTATATGCAAGTTTAATTCCACTCTGATTGTCACATCTTAACTCAATGGGATACTTATGAACTAGTCCAAGCTCTGTAAGAACATGTTGGATCCACACTACTTATTTAGTTGTTTCCTTAGCTGCCATGTACTCTACTTCACAAGAAAAAGAGAAAGAGTTATCAACTCCTTATTGGACCATGAAATCGAACTTGAAGCAAGCTTAAAGATGTACCTTGCAATAGACCTTATATATGAATTATCCCCTATCTAATCAGAATATGTATAACCAAAAAGTGAAACTATAGCCTTGCTAGAATAGAAAACACCATAATGTAATGTCTCTTGTAAATATATGAGAATTCTCTTTGTTTCCTTGGGCCTAGCCTTCACTATAAAATATCTTAAAGTTAATAATATCGGGTTTCTTTCCATTCCATTTTCTTTGAGAGTTACTTGCAAAATTGCTTTAGTAGGGACTCTATTCAAAATATGATTAGCACAAAAAATAGTTTCATCCCAAAATATTTTATGTAACCGTTTAGAATAAAACATACATCTAGCCATTTCAACCAAAGTTATATTTTTCCTTTAAGCTATCTTGTTTTGTTGAGGTGTATAAGGAACAATATTTAGATGTTGAATACCATGTTTAGATAAGTATGCATTAAATTTTATTTTAGTGAGTTCCCCTCCATTATTAGTTCTCAATGTCTTAATATTTTTACCAGATTCATTTTCAACCAAGTCTTTAAATGATTGGAATATACCATAAGCTTCGCTTTTATGTTTCAAAAAATAGACCCAAGTTTTTCTACTATAATCATCAATAAAAGTAAGAAAATAGACAACATGAGACAAAGAAGAAGTTTCAAGAGGACCATAAATGTCAGTGTGAATTAATTGCAATTGTTCTTTAGCACACCAAGCCTTAGTTTTATCAAAAACTTCCTTTTGATGTTTACCAAGCACATAACCTTCACAAACACCTTTAGTAGAAAAAATTGTAAGTAAAACAAGTACCATTTTAGATAACATTTGCATTTTATCACAATTCAAGTGACCTAATCTTGCATGTCATAGTTTACTTTGTTCATCAGCATGCGCAACATGAGTAAAATGGTTGATTTTTAATTGAATTAAAAGCAATAAATTTATAAAAACTAGTTTTATGATCAATGGTACTGGAAGAAACAACTTTGAACTTATGTTTGATATCTTTAAGAACGTATTTATCTAGCCATGCTTCAAACGTATAACCTTTTTGACAAACACGATAAATAGAAAGCAAATTGATGTTCATGCCTTGAATATGAAAAAACATATTCCAATGTATTGTTAGGAACTTCAACATCTCTAGAAACTAATATTGAAAGATGTTTATCGTCACTAATTGAAATTTTCTATGTTGTGTGTGTATTAGTATAATTAGATAACATAAAGAAGTTGTACCAATCATAAGATAAGAAGCATAAGAATCAATAATCCATTTGACAGAAGAAGAGGATTTACTTGAGTGAACATAATAGGCACAAAGAGCTACATGTTGTTCCTCAGAGGATTTATTCTTGGCTTTAGCAAGTTCATATCTTTGTTTAAAGCATATATTCCCATGGTGGTTGGTTTTGCCACAAAACACTTTCTTTTAGAAGCATCAATAGAGGCATCATTAGAAGATTCATGGGTTGGTGCTTTATTATGTGGTTTATGATTCTTATTAAAACCTTCATTAGGATTCTTTTTACTATGTGCCATTAGAGTTTTACTGTTACTTAATTGTCCTGAAGTAATTAATATATCTTGTTAACATTTCAAGCCTTTACAAAAATCTTCAATGTGTTAGAAAAACAGGATTGCAGAGCAATAACAGTTAAACACTTAATAAGATGCAAATATTAAACACATTACGAGAGAGATACGGATATAACGTGGTTCACTCAAGATGGGCTACGTCTACACATAAATTGCCAGCCCTTTATTATTATACCATCCAACAAAAAACTAAGGGATGCAACCTGTAGCAACCTCGGTGCACTTTCTCTTCACACTCTCACAGTCTCTTTCACATAATCACAGAGATTGTTTTACAATGCTAGAATACAATAAACAACCGTTTTACAATGTCTACCTTTTATAAAGGGAATACCATGGGTAAATACCACGTGTTTGTTGACTAAATTGTCATCGATGCCAACAAGTATGTGTCAGTGTGTCTTGGTGCCCCTGAGGGTTAAGTAGTTGTCAATGTCAAATGAGACCTTTTGACCTTGTCCAAGCCCAAGTTTGAAGCCATTGGAGCCCTTGGGACATTGCCAAAAGCCATGCACACCCTGTAGAGTGTTCAAGTACCCCTAGCTTGCATTATGATTCCCCAGTTGTGTCTTTGGTGGGTTGAAGAAGTTGCAAGAGTCCAAATGACCATTTCAGTGGTCATTTGTGTTTGATAAAGGTCATGGTGCCCTAAGACAAGCCTAGGCACCCTACACCTTGATGGTTATGTGTCTTCACTTATGATAACTCCAATGACCTAACAAACTATCCTTAAACCTTTACCCATGGCCCCTAATCCTACATTCTACTCTATGTTGTATGCCTTGACCTTAAAACATTAGTAATAACCCAACTTTATACAAAGATCCCCTATATTTAAAACACTAATAAAACTTACAAAAAGTAATATTTATTAAAAAATAATTAAAATACTATTCAATTAAAGTTCCTAAACTTCCATTCATGAAGATTGATCTCATTTAATTTTAATTAAATACCTAAAACCTTGACTTCCCTTTAATTTTAATTAAAACTTACTTTAATTAAATATCTAAACCCAATTAAATATTAAAAAGTAAAAATATTTAACCTTTTTTTTCTTATTAAGACTTAACCATTAACTAGTTACATTTTAAATAAAATTGAAATTGAAATTGAAACATAGTAAAATGATTTCACTTTTTAATATTATCAAAACATTTAACAATTAAAACAAGTTTTAAAAATCAAATTTAAAATATGATTTTTGAATTAAATTAGAATTTAATTAAAACAAGAAAAACCTTTAGTAGGTCGGCCCCACTAAATAATTAAATATTAAAAAGTAAAAAGTAGCCTTACCCTTAGACCGCGCTAAAAAGTCGAACCCTATTAAAACATGTTCAAAAATTAAGTTGTTTTAATAAATAAAAACATTTGTTAAATGATGTATCCTTCAACATGGCGGCCCCATTAATTAGGCAGACTTTTTTTAAAAACATGGTGTATTAAAATATTAAATAAACTTCAACCTAAGATTCCTAAGTTCGGCCCTAGCATTGTTCTTGTTCTCCTCAACGCTACAATATGTATAAATACACCAAAAGTTCACAATAAAATAATCATCAACGAATAAAAAGTTTGTAGACTAATTTGAGCTGAACCTTTTTCGCTGACTGTGGAGAAACAATGGTAGGCCAGTTTTTTGGTGAGCTTTAAGAGACAAACAATTATTATTTTTTCTCTACCTAGCCCGAGTTCTGGGACTGTCTGAGGTATGAACTTACAGCCTGATTTGAGAGTCTTCTTCACTGATTTGTGGACTAAGAGTTTTCAGTGTGCTCTTCTTTTACAGTGGTAAAGACTATTTGTTGCTTGACTTACTGCCTACCTCAATATTAACAGTCCAATCACAGATCCAAGTTTTCGGAAAGTATTTGTTGTTGTTGCCTTTTTACAGACTTTAATTGCTCCTTTGTCAATTTGATATTGGTGGTATCGCCCGTTCATACCCTCACTGTGGGTAGTAGCCCTACACCTAAGACGGCAAGGAATCGCCTTCTTTTTTGTGGGACTCGGTTAGGCTGAAGGTGAGAGGCTATTGGCTAAAGTAAATACACATCCCGTATAGGATCACTAGTTTTTATTGAAACACCAAATATCGGTTAGGGGGCGTTCAAATATAAAGCAGCAGTATTGGGCTCCCAGGGACTTCCAGGTGATTGGCTCCTAAGCTATCTTATTAATTAGCAGCTTTCTAAATATAATGAATTTACAAAATATACCTGGCTAAAGAACAAACTCCACCTTTAGTTGCTTACTTGAAGTCTCCTACAAGATGACCTGCAAGGTCATCTCCAGGTTTGAGGTTTGAGTTGTCTTACATCTACACATCCATTAACTACAACAAAGGTATGTTATTGTATTTACATGAAAAGTGGTATGTATATATATATGAAGTTTGCAAGCAAATACAATAGTGTGTGAACAATGTAGAATGTATACAATGATGTACATTAGTATGTGAGCAAAAGCATGTATATAGTGTGTATAGTTTAAAGTGTACAGAGTTGAGTGTAAACAATATGTATATTGTATGGTAGTATAAAAGTGGTATGAATACAAGTGTGAGTAAATGTACAACATACAAATGGTTTGTACAATGACATATCTTGTGCAATGTACAGTAGTGATGAGTATTTATGTAAAGCATACTAGTTGTAAGGTATTAATGAGCAAGTGAATGGCCAAAGCCGTGACTTGATACATAGTGATGATATGATGATACTTGCTACATGATATTGATGCACTTGATGAACACACCATATCGATGATACATGTCTATGCACTATAATGAACACTTGGTGATGACGATGAGGTTGATACATTGTGTATGACGAGGATGTACATGAGCAGTGTTTGGCAATGATATAATGGGATGAGTTGGCGGTAATTAGAGTACATAAGTTATTAACAACAGATTCAAAGTTTGGTATGTGGCAGGTCCACAGGTTCAACAATTTCTTCTTATCTGGGTGGCAAGACGGGGCAAGGAAAGGAGGTTGTAGCCGAAAAACTAGGGAGTTGAAACTTCCTTCAGGTTGTAGCCTGTAAATCAGGGGGTTGTAGCCTCCTTCTAGTTGTAGCTGGAAAATTGAAGTCTTTATAATAAGAGGTTTGTTGCCTCCTTCGAGTTGTTTTTGGAAAACTATTTTTTAAAAGGATTCCGTCGTTTTACCCCCAAAACTTGGGTTTCCATGTCAAAAATTATTGTGTACTGTGCAGCTTGTTATTTTTATACACATTGATGATGTGTTGTGATTGGTGATCAACAACCTGCTTTTGATTAAAATTTTAAATAGTACAAATACTGATTCACCTTCCTCTCAGTATTTCAATAATTGGTATCAGAACAGACTAACCATTGGAAGGTAATCATGGGCAAGTTTGCTAAACAAAGAAGAATTGGAACAACCTTGTTTGATGGGAGAAACTATACATTCTGGAGCATAAGGATCGTGCCAAAGATCGTGCCAACAAGTTTCAGATGAGTTGGTTCAATACAACAGCAACTCAAATGCCAGAAATCATCTCCTAGGTGCTATAGACGAATTCGTCTCCAACAAAGTGATGAACTGCCCCTCTGCAAAGGAAATGTGGGACAAACTCCAGAGTCCAAACCACATATGAAGGAGACAACAAAGTCAAGGAAGAAAAACTTCAAACATACAGAGGACAATTCGAACAACTAAGGATGAATGAAGACGAAGACATAGCAGCCTATATTCTTTGGGTTGATCAACTTGTGAATACCATCATAGGTTTGGGAGAAGAGGTTGAGGAGGCTATAATTGTTCGAAAAATTCTAAGAACTCTTCCCAAAAGGTTCAACCCTAAGATCTTTGCCCTAGAAGAAAGAAAAGATCTGAAGACTATGATAGTGGATCAGTTGCATGGGACTCTAGTAGCTTACGAAATGAGAATTGAAGATGAAGACACGTCAAGAAAGGAAGCAGTATTCAAGGTCTCCTCCAAACAAGTTGGGAAGAACAAATCAACAAAGGACAAGCCAACAAGTGATGAATCTGATGATGAAGAAATAACCAACTTTGTTCAGAAATTGAAGAGATGCACTGGAAAATACAAAGGTAAGTTACCTCTTAAATGTTTTTCATGTGGAAAGATAGGTCATTTTGCTTCTAAATGCCCATATGCAAAGAACTCAGATAGTGATGAGGATGATAGTTTTAAACCCTACAAGAAGTACAATAATTACAAGAATAAAGACAGAAGAAAGTTTGCAAAGAAGAAAAGTCTTTACACAAACAGAGACAATAGCTCATCCAGTGGTGACTACGAAAATGACGGTGACAGTGATTCTGATGATGACGGTGAACCAAATAAAGTACATTTTATGACAATAAACTCAGATAAGGATCCTAATAGTAATGAAGAATCCGAAGATGAAGGAGAAGTAGATCTTGAGGAAGAACTTGTAAGCACCTTGAAAGATCTGAAGAAAGTCAGTAAGGAGAATGGGATGCTTAAGGACGAGGCACAGCGGTTTGAACAAACCATTGTTGGCCTGAAGACCAAACAAGTTGAATACTCTCTTACTGAACAACTAATGACAAATATAAGAGAAAAGGAAAATCGTGAGGCTGAGATAGTATCTATGAAGAACAAGCTGCAGACGAAAGATATCTCAAAAGGTTATGAAAACAGATCCAAGGTTCTAGAACAAATCATCAGCAATCAGAAGCCATTCTTCGACAAGACTGGTATAGGATACAAGCAGAATACCAATGAAGCCTCAAGCTCAATGTTGACATATAACGAAAAGAAGCTAGGAAGTTATGCAGAATTTGTCAAGGACTCCACAAATGAAGAAGAGATCGAATGTCATCCAAAACAACCCTTATCAGAAGTAGGGCCAACAGAAAGACCAGATCTCAGAAAAGCACCTCCTTCGTATGTTCACAGGTATGGATGCTTCTTTTATGGGCATTGCTTTACATGTGGAAGAATTGGACACAAAGCTGTAAACTGTTTTCAAAGAAGAAACTTTGAGATAGGGAATAACCTTGCAAGCCTTAGATGACCACAGTACAATAACAGATTTGGTCCCTTGAGATCAAAACTAGAATGTTACAAGTGTAACAACTTTGGACATATATCTAGAAATTGCAGAATGAAGATACCAGTAGTAAGAAATGAGGGCATTCCCATCAAGGTATGGATCAAACACAAGAACAACTACAAATGTGGAATTGATCTTCAAGATCGAAAGCACAACTCTGGTAAATGGTGTGTTGATAGCGATTGATCCAAGCATATGACAGGTAACAAAGATGCTTTTGTTAATATTGAAAAGGATAAAGAATCTATATCGTTTGGGAATAACAATTAAGCAAAAGTATTGGGAAAGGGCACAATAAAGCTCGGAAGTAAAAACTCCTTGGCTGAAAATGTCTTGCTTGTAGATAACATGAAGCATAATCTGCTAAGCGCCAGTCAGATGTGTGATCAAGGACATGAACTCACCTTCAACTCAAAAGGATGCAAAATAAGGAAGCAAGGATCAAGGAAGTTAGTAGCCACAATCACTAGGACTCCAAACAACATATACATGTTGGATGAGATTGAGTCTGAGAAATGTCACTTGGGAAACGAAGACGAAAGTTGGATTTGGCACAAAAGAATGGGGCATATACATTTTGACAATTTGGTCAAAATCTACAAAAACCAAGTAGTTCGAAATATGTTGGAAGTTACAAAGCCTGCTAACTCTGTATGTGAACAGTGTCAACATGGAAAACAAACAAGAGTGCATTTTAAGACAAAAGAGCATTCTTCTACAAAACCTTTGGAGCTTGTTCANACTGAATGGTGAAAAATACTTAATGCTACTCATTGACGACTATACCAGGATGACATGGGTATGTCTTCTCAACAGGAAGTCAGAAGCATTTGGATGTTTCAAAACGTTCAAGGAACTAGTCGAGAATGAAACAAGGTCACGAATCAAGTGCCTTAGATCTGACAACAGTGGAGAATTCACTTCTAATGAATCAAACAAGTACTGTGAAGAGCATGGAATAAAGACACAGTTTTCAGTAGCCAGAACACCTCAACAAAATAAAGTTCCTGAAAGAAAGAATAGATCAACAATGGAGATGGCTCGAACCATGTTGAATGAATCCAAGTTGAATGACAAATTTTGGGGACATGCAATTCATACAATAGTACACATCTTAAACAAAGGATTACTAGAAAAAAAAAATGATAAAACTCCCTATGAGCTATGTATAGGAAGAGTGGCAAATGTACGACATTTCAGATTTTTTGGAAGCAAGTGCTACATCAAATGAGAAGATAAGAAGATTGGAAAATTTGACTCTTGAGTAAACGAAGGCATATTTGTTGGATATTCATTCAATAGAAAATCTTACAAATGCTACAATCTGAGATTAGACAAGGTGATTGAAAGTATCAATGTGGAGATAGATGAGGGCAAACTAACATCATCTAGAGAGACTCATAAGAATTAGCCGATGAAGAAGAGGAAGTTTCCAATAAAAAAGAAGTGAAGAAAATTAAAGAACGACCATATGAAGATGAAGAACAACTCATTGAAGATGAAGAACAGAATCATCCAACTGTTGAATAAGAAGAACATAAGGATCAACCAACAACTAAAAATTGGTACCAGAAAAATCATCCATCAGATCATATTATTGGTGATAAGGATGCCAGAATAGGAACTAGAAGAAGACAATCTGGAAGAAATGAGCAGGTACACTTCTCTCTCTTCTCTACAACTGAACTAGGAAATTTTGCAGAGGCCAGTACAAATGAACAGTGTGTCAAAGCTATTGGGGAGGAACTAAATCAAATTGAGAAGAATGAAACTTGGGAACTTGTTCCTCGACCAAGTAACAAGACTGTAATTGGCACAAAGTGGGTTTTTAGAAACAAAATAAATGAATACGTACAGGTGATTAGAAACAAGGCTCGATTAGTTTGTAAAGGATATGCGCAGATCGAAGGAATAGGCTTTGAAGAAACATATGCACCAGTAGCCACAATGGAAGCTATCAGAATGATATTGTCTTATGATTTCTCCAAAGACATCAAAGTGTATCAGATGGACGTATAATCAACTTTTGTAAATGGGGAATTAGAAGAAGTCTACATTGAACAACCAGAAGGATTTCAAATTTCAGAAAACAAGGACTATGTATGCAGACTCAGAAGGGTCGTATATGGACTGAAACAAGCTCCTAGAGCTTGGTACTCCATATAGCAATTTGTACATCAAACAAGACAATGAAAACATTCTCATCATTGAAGTTTATGTTGATGATATCATCTTTGGAAGTGATGATGATTCACTGAGTCAACACTTTTCTAAGGACATGCAGAAAGATTTTGAAATGTCATTACTCGATGAATTGACCTTCTTCTTGGGACTCCAACTATCTCAAAGAACAGAAGGAATTTTTATTGCTCAGACAAAATACATTAAGGAGATGTTAAAGAAATTCCAGATGGAAGACTGTAAACCTAAGGGTACTCCTATGATTACCTGTTGTAATCTGAGCAAATATGATGAATCTAAGGAAGTTGATCAAAGGCTCTATAGATCAATGATTGGTAGTATACTATGTGTAACTGCCTCCAAACCAGATGTGATGCAATTTGTTGGACAAGTTGCAAGATTTCAAGCTGCCCCAAAGGGAACTCACATTATAGCAGTTAAAAGGATCTTCACGTATCTCAAAGGAACTATGGATTTTGGACTCTGGTATCCAAAAGGGAATGAGCTGACATTGATAGCCTATTCAGACGCAAATTGGGCAGGATGTGTTGATGATAGAAGAAGCATTAGTGGAACAACTTTCTTTCTAGGAAGTTGTCTGGTATCTTGGTCAAGCAAAAAACAGTCTTCAATGTCCTTATCAACCACAGAAGCAGAATATATAGCAGCCACAACTTGTTGTACTCATATTATTTGGATGAAGCAAACCCTGCAAGACATACACGTGATATGTAATGAGCCGATTCCAATTCTATGTGACAATACAAGTGCCTTCAATATCTCCAAGAATCCATTTATGCACTCCAAGACCAAGAACATTCCAATCAAGTTTCACTTTCTTTGGGAACAGGTCACAAAAAATAATATCAAGTTGGAATATGTTGGGACAAAAGAACAGGTTGCAGATATTTTTACTAAGCCTCTCCCAAGAGAGACTTTTGAGTACCTCAAAGAAAAATTGGGAGTCATTCTATCTCCTAATTGAATTGATCTTCAACAACACAACAACATGACAGGGGGAGCATGACAGAAGTACCCTTTGCCATTGATTCAAAAGGAGGAGAAAAAGATGAACAAGGAAGGTAAAGGAAGCATGTTCTAAGGGGATATTTGTGGAAAAAGGAAGTTCATTCGAAGGGGGATATTTGGAGTTGTCATCAATGATAAAGGGGGAGATTGTTGACTAAATTGTCATTGATGCCAACAGGTATGTGTTCGTGTGTCTTGGTGCCCCTTGAGGAGCCCCTGAGGGTTAAGTAGTTGTCAATGTCAAAGGAGACCTTTTGACCTTGTCCAAGACCAAGTCTGAAGCCCTTGTATCCCTTAGGTCATTGCCAAAAGCCATGTACACCTTGTAGAGTGTTCAAATACCCATAGCTTGTATTATGATTCTTCAGTTGTGTCTTTGGTGCGTTGAAGAAGTTGCAAGAGTCCAAATGACCCTTTCAGTGGTCATTTCGTTTGATAAATGCCATGGTACCTTAGGACAAGCCTAGGCGCCCCACACCTTGATGGTTATGTGTCTTCACTTATGATAACTCTAATGACCTGACAAACTATCCTGAAACCCTTACCCATGGCCCCTAACCTACATTCTACTCTATGTTATATGCCTTGACCTTAAAGCATTAGTAATACCCCAACTTTATACAAAGATCCCCTATATATAAAACATAATAAAACTTACAACAAGTAATAAATATTAAAAGATAATTAAAATAATATTAAATTAAAGTCCCTAAACTTCCATTCATGAAGATTAACCTCCTTTAATTTTAATTAAAACTTGTTTTAAGTAAATATCTAAAACCTTAACCTTCTTTTAATTTTAATTAAAATTTACTTTAATTAAATATCTAAAATCCATTAAATATTAAAAAGTAAAAATATTTAATACCTTTTTATTTCTTAATAAAAAACTTAACCCTTAACTAGCTACATTTTAAATAAAATTTAAATTTAAATTGAAACATAGTAAAATGATTTAACACTTTTTAATACATCAAAACATTTAACAAATAAAACAAGTTTTAAAAATCAAATTTAAAATATGTTTTTTCAATTAAATTAAAATTTAATTAAAACAAGAAAAACCTCTAGTAGGTCACTCCCCATTAAATAATTAAATATTAAAAAGCAAAGAATAGCCTTACCCTTGACCACACTAAAAAGTCGACCCCCATTAAAACATGTTCAAAATTAAATTGTTTTAATAAATAAAAACAATGGTTAAATGATGCTATCCCTCAACATGTCGGCCCCATTAATTAGGTACACTTTTTTTAAAAACATGTTGTATTAAAATATTTAAAATAAGTTCTGCCTAAGATTCCCAAGGTCGGCCCTAGCATTGTTCTCCTCAACGCTACAATATGTATAAATACACCAAAAGTTCGCAATAAAATAGTCATCAATGAATAAACAGTTTGTAGACTGATCTGAGGTTGAACCTTTTTCGTTGACTGTGGAGAAACAGTCGTATGACAGATCCAGACATTTTAGGCCAATTTTTTGGTGAGTTTTAAGAGATAAATGGTTTTTTTCTCTACCTAGCCCGAATTCTGGGATTGTCTGAGATATGAACTTACAACCTAATTTGAGAGTTCTCTTTAGTGACTTGTGGACTAAAAGTTTTCATCAAACTCTTCTTTTACAGTGGTAAAGACTATTCGTTGCTTGACTAATTGCCTACCTCAACATCAACAGTCCAATCACATATCCAAGTTTTTGGAAAGTATGTGTTGCTACTGTCGTCTTACAAACCCGAATTGCTCTTTTGTCAATCTGATTTTGGTGGTCTTTAGTTGTTTACTTGAAGTCTGCCAAGGTCATCTCCAAGGTTGAGGACTGAGTTGTTTTACATCTAGACAGTCGCTAACTAAAACAAAGGTATGTTATTGTATTTACATGAAAAGTTGTATATATATATATATATATGAAGTTTGCAAGCAAATACAATAGTGTGTGAACAGTGTAGAATGTATACAATGATGTACATTAGTGTGTGAGCAAAATCATGTATGTAGTGTGTACAGTATAAAATGTACAGAGTTGAGTGTAAACAATATGTATATTGTATGGTAGTATAAAAGGTGGTATGAATACAGGTGCGAGTAAATGTAATAGGGGGAAACTTCTCTTGGGGGAGCAATAAAATATATTTTAATAATTTATTTTTATCTTTTTATTTTGCTTGCTTTTCACCACAAGGTTCACATGGTTCTTTCTAGGGTTTACATGATTGATTACATCAAGTTCAACTCCCACAGTGGGTACAATAAGAAGTACAATAATAATTTATTCCAAAGTTGCTCAAACTCCAACAACAAGGTGTCTCAATCATTTCTACAGTGCTCGTCTTGGCACGTACCACCCTGAAAGGATGGGTTTGCTAGTAAACTAACCTCAACCTTGTTCGTTACAAATTTATTTTTAGTTCCCTAAAAGGGAAACCCCTATGTCTCATATGTAAGATGAATAAGGAGAATTATTTGGATGTTTATCCCTAGAGTCCTAACCTAACTAAAATATTATTTTTGGCCCTCAAGTGAACGATTTTAGTGATCAATTTAGATCAGAGGTTACATTTAGGCTCCACTTGGGGTCATGAACCAAGTGATGCTTCAATTAGAAGTGTGGAGGTGTGTGCATAAGTTGTCTGTACAACAAATAAATGAGCTTGTAAATGATTGGAAATAAAAATAGAAAAAATAAACAAAGATGATGATTAATATTAGAAACAAATGATGTTCTTTTTTGAAATAAAATCTATTACTTTCTTTTATAAGTAATGAACCACTTCTAAAATTTCAAGCAAATAGCAATCTCAAGAAAAAACAAGCAAAGTGAATGCAATAAGTACTAATGATCAATACTAAGGAATCAAATAGGGATACTTTTCTTAATCACTTTCTCTCAAGCAAAAGAGAAAATATAGATAATTTCAAATATACTTGCAAAGAAGGGAAAAGAGAGCTCCCAACCAACCTCACAAAACAACTTTGAGCAAATCAAAGAATTCAACTAATTGCTTAATTCAAAAAATAATTATTGAAACATGAAAGAGGTTGAAAGGGAATATAGAATAGAATCCTAAAGGCAATAGATACTCAGAATTTTCAATATTGTATCCACCTACATCATCTAAAAGGGGTCACAATTCAACCATAAAAGTAAAAATATCAAGCCGCAAACAAGAAAGTGAAATTGAATGATAACCATAAATAGAATAAGTATCAAAATAAAAGGATGCAAAATAGGATTCGACTCACTTCATAGTAAAAAATACTTTTTTCATGAGATTGTTATGTTAAAATGCAAAGTCATGACTTAGAATCACACCTTTTTTAGTAAAACTTGCAACCCAACGCCGAAAGTGTGAGAAAATAATAAGCAACTTGTGACCATGACAAAAAGATGAGGGTTTCAGCTAGGTTTCCTACCAACAAAAAGTTGACATCAAACAACAAGCAACATAGAAAGAATACTATCCTAGCCATCTATGGATGGGGCTAGAAAAACGGTTTCAACATAACCAAGGATGAATAAAAGGATTCATCTCTAGTGGAGTAGCCAAGTTTGTTGCGTGTGATTTCAAACTCACATGTGCTAAAAGCACCTACTAGAGGGTTGTGTAATCTCTAGTAGCATATCAAAGAAATGAAAATAAACTAAACTAAATGAAACACATCTTTAACCATGCATGCAACAAATACCATAAAACAAGCCATAAAATGCATTGCAAACATGTAAAGAATGGTATAGTTTTATCAACACAATGATTAGGAGTGCATAGAAGCACCTTGGTATCAATTGTGGATGGTAGGGAACCTCTGCAGTTAATCCAAGAGGGCCTTCTTTGATGTCCTTTTTGTCCAAGTCTCCGACCATATGACTATAAATCACACAATGGTGAAAGAGAAAGGGAAATAGTGGTTCTCTCTTCCTTTCTGGTGGAATTTTGACAACATAACAATACTATGGATGTATGATATATGACATGGTGCCCATGAGTTGTATTTATAGGAAATGTGATGGACACAACTGAGGTTTGTTTCCAATGTGAATAATCCCCATTTCATTGATGATTTAGTGGGGGAGTTAAGGTTTAGAGTATCAAATCATAACTATTTCAACCTTAATGGTTAGGGTTGTCCACCTTTAGCCACTACTTCCTTTTCAGAAGCACACAATCATAACTCATAACCAAATTACAACTTTCTGGATAAGGTCATAGATTTCAAGGTAAAAGGAGCGACATGATCGTGGATTTCGAGGAAAAAGTTGTGACCTATTTGATATGGTCAATTTTTGTACTTTTCTTTTCGAACTTTGGTCATATTGTTGAGGTCATACAAATATGACTGAGACATATATGAGGATAATACTACCATTGATGATGTATAATGTTTATGGAACTAATGGTAAGATAGGTGAGAAAATGTATGCTATTGACATAAGGTAACATATTCCTAGTGATTAACTCTTGATGACTTTTATGTAGTGTTGGCAGGTTTAAAGTGTTTTGGTACAATTATTAAACAAAATACATTACATGGATTGGGAACCCATCAAATTAGGGTATCCCTAAGTTTCAAGTGTGAATAATTTACTCATGGGTGTGAATACAATTAGAAAAGGTTTTTCCTAACGAGATTGGATTCATTGGTTAAGAGCGACGAGTTTTTCACTAGTGAGAAAGGTTCAATTCCAGTGAGGGTTGAACCTAGAGCCATGGGGGCACCTTGAGGTAGTAGTCGAATGTGTGGTTCCACCTAGAGATAGTCTATTAAGTGATCTTGTGACCTATGGACACATAAGTGGATGAAATCCCGCCCCCATTTCCTCCTAACATTAAGCCCAAAGGGGTTGGATCCATTCATGAAGAGCAAGGAGTTTTTTACCCTTGGGCAAGGTTCAATTCCAATCAGGGCCAAACCTGGATCCATGGGGGCATCTTGAGGTTGTTAGGATTAATTCATAATCCTCCATTGACCACCATAGTCTAAATGTCATTTCCTAACTTAGGATTATGTTGCCACGTCAATAGTTCCATGGGAACTCATCTGGGGCCCACCTACCACTTGATGTCCCAGTTTGCATGAATTTAGGAGATCCAGAGTCCAATCCCTATAATTTAGGAACCCACACTAAGTGATGGGAGCCCCACCATCAGTTCACCTTAGTTTGTGTTGAGTTATCCTTTGATGGGAATTAGTTAGTTCATCTTCAGTTAGCCTAGTGCCACATTTTCTTGATTTAATGGAGTTAGGAACCTTTGCTCACCCACCTTGGTCAGTTAATTGATTATCACTGATTGTGAACTGATTCAATTGTCTGGAGTTGCACTAGTGAGTTTCCAATGGTGTTTTTCCACAGTTAGAGATATCTGGAGTCAGTCCAAGTTGTGGAATTCGAATCACACCTATTGGATTTGAATTTCCTTATTTGTATCATGATTTTATTACACACATATTAATGATTATGTATGTAATGTTATGTTGACCAATTTATTTCTCTTGGTTTTTCAATTTCACCATGATTGTTTGATTAGTTTACTTTGAATTGCTTCTCTCTCCTTCAACCTTCTTTCACAATGAGTTCATTCCATCCTGAAGATCCTAAAGCTAAATTATAAATTAAACATGGTATTAGAGCAGGCGATCAGGCCAACTTCAATCCTCAGAAACTTCCATTGATGCACTAGAAGCAATTGGGTTCCACATAATTATTGGTATCTTTGTCTTTCTCCCTTTGTATTTTGTCTAGAGAAGTCTACCCAGGTGTGAAGCACCCAGAGAATGTGCACATGTCGAAGTAGAGAGTGATTTAATTGGTTTGACTTCGTTTTGAAGTGTTTTTGGATGTAAATTGAAGAATTCTGAAGAATTGTGTTGCTCCTTGAAGCAGCAAGATGTAAAATTCAGCAGCCTTGACACCTAGGATCCTCAAACCCTTCAACTATCTTGATTGGAGGGTTGATATGCAAATTGTGTTGTGCGACAAAGGTATGTATAGGGTCACCATGGGCAAGGAGGTTGAACCCCCTCAGCTTCTTGAGAAGTTGATGTATTTGAACAAGTTGGATGAAACATTTGGCTTCATGTTTATTCATATCTCCAGGGAGCTACTCTTCCATATTGATGGATTAAAAACTCCAAAGGAAGTATGGAAGAAGCTCGAATCACTGTTTGGCAAGCATGATGAGCTAAGAGGCCATATTCTGGAGACTGAATTGATTTCTCTTCATTCCAGCAACTTTGAAACCATCCAACAATTCTTCTCCAAATTCAAATCCTTGGTCATGCAGTGCAAGCAGTGTGGGATTGACAATCAGGATGAGCAATTGGTGCTCTCTATTCTGAACAAAATAGGCCCCGAATTCTTAGTTTTCATATCCACCTTTCGCTTTGGTAGAATGACAACTCCAAATTGGAAAATACCATCACTTGATTCCTTCACAAAATCTCTTGTGCAGGACCAAAATAAGGTAATACATATGGGAGCCCTCAGAGCCTCCAAAAATCAAGCTCTCTTGGATGGGGAGACAAAGAATGCACATGAAAGGAGGAAGCATAAAGGAAAGGATAAGAGGAACGCTGAATTCAAACCTAAGGAAGAGTTTGATCCATCAGATGAAGCATCGGGCTCTAAGAAGGACAAACAACAAAGGTTTGACAAGGACAAGTACTCCTATTGTAAGAAAGGAAACCTTACACAGAAAGGTTGTATGAAAAAGACCATAGATCAGATGTTAAGACTCCTTGAACAACATAATATTGTCCTCCTTGAAGGCGCAAGGAAGGTTGATTCTGGAGACTAGAATGAATATCATGAGAGATTCGATGCACTGAAGGCTAGATTTTCAAAATCTTATTCCTTCCTCATTGATTCAGGAGCCTCCAATCACATGGTTGCATCCAAAGAATCATTCTCTTCATTAAAGCTTACTGATGGTCCAAGTATTCACATGGGAGATGACACTCAAATCCAAGTTGAAGGGAAGGGTTCAATCAAATTTGAACATGGATTGTTCAAGGATGTCTTGTATGTTGACTCCTTGATAGCAAATTTGATGTATGTATACCAGATGACTCATACAGGCTCACCAAAGCGAGTTGTATTTGATCATGACTCAGTGGAGATCATCTCATATATCTCAACTAGGACGCTGATAGTGAAAGGTGTTGCAAACCATGCCTCCAAGTCATATGAATTCTCACACTTCCTGTCATACTTAGATACTGTGAAATCTCAGCTGCCATTTAAAAGGGAAGGTAAATTCATTCTACCTAAACCTTTTTCTTGTGATGATGTTTCCATTAATGTTTCAGATTCAAAATATGAATCAGAGGACCAAGTTGAATCATTTTTGGGAATTGAAGATGAATTTTAATCATATCCATATCCAGATCTAGTCCCTACTCCCAATCCTAGGCCTAAATGGGCTCAAAAGGTCATTGAGGTTGCTAGGAACATGACTGAAGAATCATTTGACAAGAGGAGAACAAAATCTCAGTTTCAAAATGAGGGCCTTGTGTTATGTCAATAAAATCCACTTATCCTATTGAGGTGCTACAAACTCCCAGAGAGATGTGACATTATGGTAAGGTCTGATCAACAGTTCTTCTCATTGAAGAACAATGAGACATTGTATCATGTCACTCTTCCTTCAGAAAGAAGAGACAAAAGTAACTTTCTACATGACAAATTGGCAGGAAAAATCTACATGGAAAGGCCTAAGGGGTACATTGATTCTCTCTTGGCATGCAATATGAGGAATCCATTGTATGGTCTCAAGCAAGGTCCCAAGGCATGGAATCCCAAGTTCAGCTCTTCCATACTGTCAAAGAGGTTCGAAAGATGCAAGATGGCTACAAAAGCAGCAACATTTATTCTCCTATCTGGTATCAAATTAGAAGAAAGTGGATAAGTTCACATGCATTGTAGCAGGGAACTAGTGCACACAAGGATCATCACACTGCATTATTGCTCCATAGAGATGCAGATTGCATAAAAATTTCATAAGTTTTTTACTCGGGAGGAAATTGTCTCTTGATGTGAAAGCTTGATCCTGGTTCCACTATTCATTTTTTTTTGTTTTTGGGGGGTGGGGGAGGTCCCATGAGGTTTTCCCCATTCTCCTCAGTTTATTGTGCAGTTAGTTTTTTGCATTAGATTGTATGGGCGACCTTTTATTCTTAGTTGTTAGGTCCTAGGTTGTCCAAGTTTGGATTAAGGGGGGGTGTTAGGATTAATTAATAATCCTCCCTTGACCACCATAGTCTAAATGTCATTTCCTAGCTTATGATTATGTTTCCACTTCATTAGTGCCATGGGGAACTCATCTGGGGCCCACCTACCACTTGATGCACCAATTTTCATGAGTTTAGGATCTCTAGAGGCCAGTCCCTATAATTTAGGAACCCACATTGAGTCATGGGAGTCCCACCATCAGTTCACCCTAGTTTGTGTTGATTTTTCCTTCGATGGGCATCTGTTATTTCATCTTCAGTTAGCCTAGCACCACATTTACTTGATTTAAGGGAGTTAGGCACCTTTGCTCACCTGCCTTTGTCAGTTAACTGATTGTGACTGATTGTGAACTGATTCAATTATTCGGAGGCGCTAGTGAGTCTCCAGTGGTGTTTTTCCACAGTTAGTGATCTTTGGAGTCAGTCCAAGTTGTGGAATTCGAATCACACCTAGTGGATTCGAATTTCCTTATTTGTATCATGATTGTATTACACCCGTATTAATGATTATGGATGTAATGTTATGATGACCAATTTTTTCTCTTGGTCGTTCAATTTCAAAATGACTGTTTGATCAATGTTCATTGAATTGCTTCTTTCTCCTTTAACCTTCTTTCACAATGAGTTCATTCTAGCCTGAAGATACTGAAGCTTTGCTAAATTAAACAGAGGTAGTGATCGAATGTGTGGTTCCACCCGAAAATATTGTATTAAATGAGATCGGGACCTATGGACACATAAGTGGATCAAATCCCACCTCCATTTCCTCCTTAAATAATATTCCCTTGGGATGTAGACTAATTGGCAACTACAAGTTGTAAAGACTATGGAGCTCATAGGTTCAAACCTCGACTTACTAGTGGCCCATGGTTGGGGGTTATGCGGATTCACCAAAAATTTATAATGGTAGTGGATGATATTCGGCCTTGTGTCACGCGAGCACAATAATGTCTCAACACCATTATAATCATACAAATAAAAGAATGCGGGGTGTAGATCGATTGGTGATATAGTGTACTATTAAGCCATTATGTAATACCCCCAATTTTGATTTGGAATGTATTTAATCAAGATTATGTAAATGATGTAATTATGCGTTTATGGATTCCTATTGTGAAGCTCAAGGCCAAATCCCAAAGAGTACAATATCTCACCCACAACACAATGTTAATATAGTGGGGAAATGGTCATTGTTTTCTCATCAAAAATCACTTTCACATACAACCATTTGGTATTTCGACCTAAGAATTTCTGAGAATGAAGAAAAAATCATATTAAACTTATTTCAATCAGAAATGGATCAGTAGAATCTCTCTCAAAGAGTACAGTATCTCACCCAAAGTGCAATCCCTCCATGAGCAAGAATATGCAATAAAAACTGGAAATGGTTGAGAGAAAGTGTTGCACTTGAAGGAACCACGAGCTTCCCTATAGATTAAACCTAAAAATACAAACTCCATTAAAGCTCCATGAAATACCTGAGTGGACTCTCCAAACACCAACTTGGATGGGAATCTTTCACCCTTGAAATTGGCTAAGGCAAGAAACTAGTCATCCACTAGCTCTCTCAATTCACAAATGCAAATTTATCAAATGATCAAAATCCCCTCTATTGGTTGATCCCTATATTTTATAAACATACTTAGCCTTCTAAGGTTACCAATCCATCCATAAAATCAATCCAATTCGAATTAGGGTGTGGACTCAAGATTTTCCATGTGTCATCCCTTTCCTATCCTTCCATCTTCCCCCAATTTGAGTAGGAACCCATTGAGATTCCACAACTAACATGAGCACCCTCTTGGATGTTCTATTTCGACCTTACATGTCAGATATGTCAGATGTCAACCTTCAGATCTGATTTGTGTCATAGGTCTCATAGCATCTTCATCATTGTTTCCATAGAGCTAGGGAGTCTAGTCCAAGTGTCTCACTAGCTCCAAAATGACTCTTCCTCTCCCATGTAAGTTATGTTTCCTTCCAAATTCGACCTATGATGCATATGGCCAAGAGTATTATCCTTCTAACTCATCCAAGAACATTTAGGCTTCCCATGGATTTGAAATTTCAAGAGGAGGATGTCATGTGGCACAAAAATTCTAGATTGTGTGGGCCTCATAGTCTCCATGCTCCATTGCCACTTCAATTTTCTCTTGTATTTATTTAATAAGATCCATTATTAAATATTTATTCCATTCTAATGTTTGAACATAATTTATTATCTCCCTTATTAGAATTCCAAATGTATCGATCCATCCTAGGGAACTAGTAGGATTGATTGAATTGTCCTGCTATGCAATTATTTGAATGGGGACATTACAGTCCTCCCCACTCAAGAATCCTTGTCCTCAAGAAATTTCATATTTGGATGCTGCAAAATTTTCTCCTCTTCCCATGTGGCATCTTCACTTGGTAGATCCTTCCTTTGTACTAAGTATTCTTCAATAGTTCTGCTTCTCAATCTCTTTTCCCTTGTCTTCAGAATCTTTTTTGGAACAAATGTGAGATGAAATTAATCATCCAAAGGAGGAAGTATTTCCTTGAAGAAAATATCGGCCACTTGTGCAGCACTTAAAGATGATGTAACAGCAAATAAATGATCAAATTTTGTCAATCTATCCACAACCACATATATGCAATCCTTACCCAAATATTTGGGAAAAGTGGTGATGAAATCCTTTGAGGTACTATCCCATTTTTGCTTTGGAATGGGAAATGGTATACCACTATAATATCCCCTTTTAAGAAATTTTATTCGATGACCAATTTTTCACTTTTTCTCCTATTTCATCCTTTAACTAGTTTTGATGTCTAGGTCTCCAAATTGACCCAAATGCTTCTGAATATTCTGAGAAGGTGTATGGATGATATTAAGACTTGAATATGATGTTCAGGGATAATATATGACCCTCCAATTACATATGCAAACTTGTTTAATATTCTGGTCAAAGTAGGAGTCTTTACTAGCAAATTGGGGTTCCAATTCCCCTTGGGTAAATGCTGGAAATGGCTTCTCAAATGCTTCCAAAACCATTCGAATTTATGAATAGAGGAAGAGTATGTTTACTATACATTTTTAAATTCTCATATGCATCATTATTCAGTTTATATAGGCCGTTATGACCCTCTCCCAAACAGCTACAAAATCACTAACATGACCCTTGGGGAAATGGCATCAAATCTTCTCCAAATGCAATTAAACTAAGTAAGATGACTTCAAATGCTTAAGCATTGAACATGAAAATTGTAATACTCATAAATGGCAGTCCATTCATCATAAATATATCACAGATACATTCTTCCATTCGAGATAATCAACATTACCATGGCATACAACAATATAGTGGGGAAATGGTCATTGTTTTCTCATTAATATTCACGTTTACATATAACCCTTTGGTATTTCGACCTGAAAATTTCTAAGAATGAATAATGGAGTATATTCATCTTATTACAATAAAAAATGTACCATGATAATCTCTCCCAAAGAGTATAATATCTCACCCAAAGCGCAATATCAATATAGTGGGGAAATGGTCATTGTTTGCTCATTAAAAATCACTTTCACATACAACCATTTGGTATTTCGACCTGAGACTTTCTGAGAATGAATAACAGAGCATATTAAACTTATTTTAATCATAAATTGATTGTGAGAATCTCTCCAAAAGAGTACAATAGCTCACCCAAAGTGCAATCCCTCCATGAGCAAGAATATGCAATAAATACTAGAAATGGTTGAGAGAAAGTGTTGCACTTAAAGGAACCACGAGCTTCCATGTAGGTTACACCTGTAAATACAAACTCCATTAAATATCCATGAAATAGCTGATTGACCTCTCCAAACACCAACTTGGATGGGAATATTTCACCCTCGAAATTGGCTAAGGCAAGAAACTAGTCATCCACTAGCTCTCTCAATCCACAAACGCAAATTTATCAAATGATCAAAATCCTCTCTCTTGGTTGACCCCTGTATTTTATAAACATCCTTAGCCTTCTAAGGTTACCAATCCATCCACAAGGTCAAGCCAATTCGAATTAGGGTGTGGGCTCAATATTTATCGTGTGTCCTCCCTTTCCTAGCCTTTCATCTTCCCCCAATTCGAGTAGGAACCCATTGAGCTTCCCCAACTCACATGAGAGCCCTCTTGGATGCTCTATTTTGACCTGACATGTCAGATATGTCATATTTCAGCCTTCAAATCTAATTTGTGTCATAGGTTTCATAGCATCTTCATCATTGTTGTCATAGAGCTAGAGAATCTAGTCCAAGTGTCTCACTAGCTCCAAAATGACTCTTTCTCTCCCATGTAAGTTACATTTCATTTCAAATTCGACCTATGATGCATATGGAAAAGTGTATTAGCCTTCTAACTCATCCAAGAACATTTAGGCTTCCCATGGATTCGAAATTGCAAGAGGAGGATGCCATGTGGCACATAAATTATAGCTTGTGTGGGCCCCATAGTCTCCATGCTCCATTGTCACTTCAATTTTCTCTTGTATTTATTTAATAAGCTCCATTATTAAATTTTTATTACATTCTAATGTCTGAACATCATTTATTAGCTCCCTTATTAATGTTTCAAATGTATCCATCCAACCTAGGGAACTAGTAGGATTGATGGAATTGTCCTGCTATGCAATTATTTGAATGGGGACATTACAGGGTGCCTTGTCTACTCCAACACTATTTTTATATTTTCCTTGTCAAAATAATTATTCATGCATCATTTGACTCCTTGTTTCTCTTGCACATGTGGAGGTTGTTACACATTGTAAGAAGTGATTTGAGGGAGCTACACATGCCTTAAGAAAGTTGTTACAAGTTGGTGAAAGTCACACAAGTGGACACTATTGAAGGGCACACTTGTTTAAAGGAATTTATTGCTTACTAAAACCTTAATTTCCCCACTATTTATAGCATTGTTCATAGGTGGGAATTTTTTATTCTTGAGAGGCGCATTTGTGGAGGTTATTTCACTTTTGAAGGACATGTCTCATGGTGGTTGTTACTTAGCGAACCTTCCCTCATGGTGAACCGTAAGTCATCCAATTGAATCCTTTTCACAAGTGTGGACTCTCCTCTCTCTGGAAGGAATTGTTTATTATTTCATGACGGTTATTTCTTGGTCAAATCACTTAAAGGAAAGGTGTACCCTATCTTCTTAGCTATTTTTGGAGGTGGTTCCTAACTAACTAATTATTTTAATATTTATGAATTGTCTAAAGGTGTTAGTTATATGATTATTATTATTTATTGTAAAGGAAGTTGAACTAGACTCTACATAAAGAGTAATTCTTCCTCTTTTCATTTTCATTGATGGATTTGAGGAGCTCTCCGCAAATGAACTATTCTTAAAGATCTTGAAGGAAATGAAAGATAAGGAGTACTTTGTTCGAGGTATAATGTGTCTAAATGTTTATATATTGAATACTTTGGCCTCTTTTTCTTTTGTATTGAATATGTGTTACAGGGTAGAAACAATAGATAGCATGGTTTCTTGTCAAGTTGATTGTACCATTATGATGAAGAAGACATAGTTTGTTGTTCATTTCCCTCTTCGCATTTATCATTCGAATCTTTAACATGTATATCATATCCTAATAAAGATTAAGCTACCATGTAATGTTTCCTTTGCTAAATATACCTTCACCATATTTTGAATTTCTCCATAGTTAGGATCATTCAAAAAAGCAGTTTCTGGTTTAATATTAAAAAAGATAAGATTGTGTTTCTCCTTTGTCACGCCCCCAACCCTCTGACTGGCGGAGAGGACGTGACTCAACATGCTAACCAAGCACCCGAGCAATCCAAGCCCCATGAACATAGTAATGATAATGCAATGATAATGCAGTGAAATAAGAACATACATGTGCAGATATGTAATTCCTCAAACATACAGCGGAAGAAAAATGCATTCTTTCCACACAACTAAACATTCACAGCATATAACATGTTCATCATTTCATTAAGCAAAAAATATAATTGCTGATATAAAATAGACAAGAATACTTATCTTCACATAAGCTTGTCCCACAACCAGCTACGTCACTACAACGTTCCACCCAACCATAGGCCAATGCGCTCATCAATCCCTCAGCAACACTGCCACCCCCGAGCTGGGCATGATTCCCACAAGGAATAAGGGAACACTAGTAGGCTCACACATAGCCAAGGTTTATCAAAAATTCAGCCAAGCCAACACAGTTGGGTTTATCAGGCTATACTGGAGCTAGAAAGGCTGACTGCTAAGCTAGTGAGCTCGATCCAAGAGCTATGGACACCTACACCAGAACTAGCCTGACTTCTAAGACATCCACATACACCCAAAACGAGGAAGCATCCCCTTCTCTGCTATACAGTCCCTCGGGCTATGCCTTCCCTTCCAGTGGTATTCAGAGGGTGCAGAGAAGAAATCCAACCCTCTAGCTCTATCTGTGAGGCTCCTACACACTAGGTTTATCAAGCAGACTTAGACCCATTTCCACTCCCAAAATAGTCCAAAGACCAAACAGCTAGGTACACACACAACAATCTCGGTTCTAGGGGTGAAGGGAAACACACCATAGAGGCCAAATCGGGTATGGAAATTGGACAACATGGCTCAGGCTGTGACAGTCGATCTACAGAGTCGTTTATGGCCCTATCATGGCCAAAACGACTCAGCAACACCCCAAATTCGTGGGGAAGTTAGCAACAACCTCCCAACCAACGTAGAATGATGAGAACGACCCCAATGTGAAGGAAAATCCCACACCAGACCAAATTGTGAAGGGAAAACATAATGTAACTGTTTGAGGCCAAGCTTTCTCCTGCGTGAGGAAGACAAATAGTTGCATGAGAGTGGAATGAGGTTCTCCCTGCCCACGTGAGGAACTGAATGCGATCTGCCTCTCTGGGCATGTGTGCGATCAAAGGACTGACAGTCCTGCCAATCACTGACGGCTTCCCATGCATGCGTCCCTCAAGGCAATAACTGCCCCAACCAATCTCATGGGGAATTAATTCGGTTGGTGGATAAGACAAGGGAAGTGGTTGACCACTCTCTCGGATTCTTCTAGTGACACATGGTTGCTCCCCAATTGCTTCCAAGGGTTAAACATTCCCCTCCTTATCCTTAGGAAAATTATGCCCCTCTTCATTATTGTTGCATTGACATAGCTGGTTGTGGGTATTTAATTAAATTGCATATTTACATGATGATGTAAAAATCATAACGTGCCTGGCTAGCACAAAATACCATCGGCACCAATTTAATTGCCAAAACATAAAACGATAATCCATGGTGGGTGCTTTTTCCTTTAATCTCCACATCACGATTAATTACCATATATTCATCATATACATTTTAATGCAAACGGGGTCAAACCGGGGTGTTACATCCTTGATGAGGGGTACATAATCACATAAGAAAATGATCTTTCATTGTTTTCCTCAGCTCCATATGCCCAATGGACTTGGAACTATGCTTGGCCTACCCATCACTCATTTTTTAACCTATACTATAACATGTGTTTTGTTAAATCCAATCTTAAGATAGGGAAACTCCCCTTGTGTTGTAGAAGAGCCAACCAAAACTGTAGAAGAGGGTTGGTGAAGTGACAATGACCTTCATCTTAGTTGCTCATAGGTTAACTTGTTTTTTTGGACTTTAAGATCACATGCTAGTTTGTACTGTAACCGTATTAAAAATATTTATATATAGAAAAAATAAAGAAAGGTTAATCTAGTTTTTTTCGCATTGCTTTATATAAATGAATAATATTAAAAAAACTATTAACATGACTTTAAATGTGTATCAAGATTTTATTTTTTATAGAAAAATAAAATTATATATTTTAATTGAGTTTAAAAATAGGTACACGTTGTAGATGTTTTACGCATTCTATGAGATTTCTAATCTTAGAAGGATAAAAAGTGATTTATGTCCCATTACATACATGGTTCTTTTGGCAAAAATAATTTCAACATATTTAATATCTCTTAAGCACAATTGAAAACACTCCTAAAAAATAAAAGCAATACATATTACTTGTTACACAAACTTTTTTAGCATAAACTTATTGTGGCTAGATGGATCTTCAATAATGGATCGCACCAGTCTTCATTAGAGGTACCGTATTAGCAATATCCTTAGATGAACATGAACATGGACAAAAGGTGTTCTTAAGCATAACACCATTATTAATTTTTTTCCAGTGGCATGTACCAACAGTGTACGAATAGCTTATTGTAATCTTTTCTTGGACAAAGAATCCACTTCTATATAAAGACGTCCAAAGCAAAATTGAGTTAAAAACTTTTAATGATGAGCTTACTTCATCAAAATTTTGGGTCAATACTAAATTTGCAATTTTTCTCTTACCATTCAACAATTGATTATTGTCACTTAGTCACCAAACATCTTAATTTTTTATATTTCATGTTTCATAACTATTTATAAAAATAGAGTGAAAAGTTTAGCAAAACAAATTGTATCTTCCCCTAAACTAGCCTTGAATTTGATTATGTGGGTATCATTGGGAAATATTGTACCCCAACTCCATTTTTTTGAGGAATTACCTTGATTTGCTCCATTAAAGTAACCCTAAGCATTAGTTTTGTCAATTGGAGCATGGCATGATTGTCTTGGCATAAGAATTTGCAACACATATTTGAAATGCTAAAATATGGATTTGGCTTGGGACGCATAGTAGATAGGAAGAATATATCTATTGTAAAAAATCCTTGCATTCTTGGCTAACCAAATGCCTCCTAAAGTAAGTAAAATAAGTCCATAGAGTTATGGTTTTTGCATTCAATGTCTAAGACATTCCTCAATAAAGGTTCCTTCCCAAATGTCCTTCATCCTTATTAAAGAGTCCATTTCAACCTAAATTTTCTTTATATAGAAGCAACCGATTAGTAGGTGACATGTGTTTTCCTTATCTCCTTGATGTAGAATGCATATGCTTTGGCTATATACATTCATTTTTTGAAGTACTTCCCAATTAAGAGATTTGTTCTTGATTACCAATCACATGAATATTCGATCCTCTAAAGAAACTTTAATTTTCCAAATTGTTTTCTACCACCATTAAGATTCTTTTAGTTTGTTCGGAGTGTACATTGCTTTATAGCCTAATTTTGGAGTGTAGGCCACTAATACCAAGTTCGTAGACCAAACAAGTTCTTCTTCAAACTCTTTTATGAAAGCATGGTATTGCTTTAGTTTGTCTATGCATGCTTAATATTGGATTTTTTCTTGTCCTTGTATTACTATGATATTTTCCCTCTTCCATTTTTATTGTTAGATGTAATAGGTCTATGGCAAGGCTACTTGAGCCATATTGAAGCTAGCTTCATAATGGAGACATTTTTTTTCCAAGGAACAGCTTTGTGGAAAACCCTATGAGTAATTCCACGTGATTCATGGATGGTGAACAAGGTAAATTGTTGACCTTGATTACAAAACATAACCCAAAGGGGATCAAGATAATCAAACCCTCAGCCTACCCAATTTTGGGGGAAGAGATCACATGTCTAGCTCATGACCACTTGAGCTATCTCTCGAGGTGCATTATGAAGATATTTAATCATAGCTTCCAATTTTTTTAAGTTATTTCCACTTCCTACCTAGGGGTCTATCCCAATCATAATCTTTTCCACATTCTCAACCCTCCATGCTAACCAATTCTCAATTAGTGGGAAGCCCTATACAATTACTTTCCATTGGATACAGGCATTATTGATATGCTTGGTTGGGATTTTTATCTAGTCATTTATGAAGTTAGGCTCAATATATTTTTGGACAAGAAATTGATTCTAGGGCCTTTCCTTTCTAATTAACCTCCACACACTTTTGGCTACTAGAGCTTTCCCAAATGATAGATTATTCTTAGCCCCCATCCACTTTGTTCCTTTAGCTTTTCTATTGCTTGCCACTTTACTAGAAAAATGGTTTCTTCCTTCCTATTTGTTTATCACATAAATTTGAAGCTCAAGCTCCTAAGTTTCTCTAATATTCCTTTTGAAATATAGGCTAAATTCTATCAATGAGCATTGCCTCCAACACTTGTTTGACAAGCACTAAAATTCCACCTTTGGACAATCGTCTACTACACCAAATATTTATCTTGTTTCCACCTCTTTTTTAGAAGCCATCTCCATTATCTTTTTGTCGTAACCATAAGGTTTTCTAAAATTAACATTTCAGTTAAATTAGTTTTCTTTTGGAATTTCATGTGCACACACACACACACACACGCACACACACATATATAGCAAGCCTTGTTACTAGATCTTGGTAATCTAGAAACAGAGGAAATCTCAGAGCACTAAAATCTTTCACTGAAAATTTTCTTTTTGGAAATGAAGAGGTATAAAGGACACAGGTTCATAGCAGTGAACTCATGAGACTCATTTTTTTGTAAAGAACTGAAAGGCAGAGCCTGGATATCAAAAATGTGTATAATGATACTCGAAAAGAGGTTTTTGGGACGAGAGGATTTTGGTCCTGATATAATGAAAAGTTCCACTTGAACAGTTTATGGTCACTCTTTATTTAGAGTGGCAGATATTTTCCTATTGGAAAATATATTTGCACTTATGTACATACATACACATGTGTGTACATCCATAATCAGGTCCGACGAGGTGTGACCTCTTCAGGTGGGCCCCCTGTGAATTATTCCCATGCACGTAGCAACTCCTCATCGAGGTTGTGAACCCCCCACACACAAACACACACACACACACACATATATAAAGGTGAAAAATATGAAATTCAATCGGAGAAAATACATGCAGGAAATACCCCTAGATCATATTGGTTTATTTTATGAAAATTTGAGTTTACAAAAAAAAAGGACACCATGACAAGGTTGTTAACTAATTAAGCCCCAAATTTATAGAAGTTTTTGTAACCATATGTGTTCATAGCGATTTAAACAAATTGGATTAAGCTTCATATGATGAGGATTTTGTAATAGATCAACACCCAAGTTTTCTATAAGAAATTTGCAAACATAGATTGGTTAATATTTTAAGGTCATACAAATTCAAGAAAAGCATAAAGTAGATAAGCAATCACGACTAGGAAATGTCCCTAGATCATATTGGTTTATTTTATGAAAAATTGAGTCTACAACAAAAAAAGTACATGACACCATGCCAAGTTTGTTAAATAGTTAATCCCAAATTTAAAAAGGCTTTTGTAACCATACGTGCTCATAAAAAATTAAACAAATTGAATTAAGCCTCATATGATGGAGATTTTGTAATAGATCAACATTGAAGTTGTACGTAAGGAATTTGCAAACATAACTTGGTTAATATTTTAAGGTCATAAAAAATCAACAAAAGCACAAAGTATATAAGCAATCACACCTCTTTGGGAGATAGTAGACTATTTTCCTCAAAATGTTTGTCGTTAGATGCAAGCTATCTTGTTGTTACGAAGAGAAACTTCCTATGACTTGGGGTAGACCAAAACAGACTAAATGACACCAAAAATCAATCTATTTCAATATGCATGAGAGATAAATGCCGCTAACACTAAGGGATACGAAACATACCTTATTCCAGATGGTTGTAGTAAATCCTCGTTGAGCTTTTCAACCATGCGTGTACCTACAATTCATTCTCAATAACAACGAACCAAGCAAGCATGATATATGTTAAGTGTTAAGCCTAATCTAGCATATATAAATCCAACATGTATAATCAAATACAACTACATCCACGGATAAAATATGCATAGTCATACACATGTAAAAGACGAGAAATAGATATTTCTATTAATAATGAACAGACATAACAGTGACAAACTCTATCGGCACTTCGTTGAAACGAAGAAACCGATTCCTCCACCTGGGCCTCCACCACTTCAATCCTCCATATCAATGGCAAGATCACAAGGAAATGGAAAGATTGGGCAGAGCAGCAATGTGTGCTCAAAACAACAAAGAGATGCAGACTCAAGCATGTATGAATGAGGCAACAATGAACTACAGTTTCCTTGCTCTCAAATGTTCTCCACCTCCAATGCATACAAGAGGCTCAATATATAGCCCTTCAATAGGCAATGAAGGGTCGATTCGGAGCGTTTCCAAGCATATGGAAGGCTAAGAGTCAAGTTATCCGAGACTCATTGAGGAAAACCCCAAATGTTTTTATTTTTATGCATATTTTCTGATGTACACAGGCTACAGTGGAGAAAGTTGCATTTACACACAGTTTTTAAGCTAAAACCCGCATATGGCAATAAACATGTGTTTTTTAGGGAATTTCTTGGATCATCAAAGTAAAATTTGAGCAAGGGGGGTCCAGAGAGTCTGTAGAGGGACATGGGAGTCCATAAAAGTGTGATCTACCAAGTGTGGTAAAATCAACTATAACACTTGTCATTATAGAAATTAGTCAAACTATACTAGAGAAAAAAATCGAATGGAATTGATAACTTAGCAGAACACAAGCATATTGCTTTATATCTTAATTTAAGTTTTCACATTAGGCATTGGATGGTGTTAAGATTGAACATATCAAAGAATGGATTTTAATGCAATGCTTGATCTGTGTCACCCAATGATTCGATAGGAGTACAATAGAGTGGATTGAAAGAATCAATCTCTATTATGGCATAAGCGAAGAATACTAGGACAAATAAGAAAACCAGTGTAGGTAATAACCAAATAGAAAAAGACTGAAAGAAATATACAATACTAAAAAAAATGAAAATGCAAGTTAGTAATTAATAAATGAGAAACGCCAAGGGTGAAAAATCGAGTTGTATTGAGTAATCATTTGTAGGATGTTGGTCTCCTAAGTCTATAATCCAAACCCTGTATCAAGGTGTATTGAATCCAAAGACTCATTTACAAGAATGGAGGTCGAATGAAGGAACCATGAGGAACCAACCAATCCTTCTCTATCAAAAGTCACCTTATTTCAATCAAGAACAAAGGAACCTATTCATATTTAGGATTACATGCATATATTCAAATATGAGGTATGATTGGGTGCCTACCTACTATGTTTCAGTTTCAAAGAAGTAGTTACACTTGATTGAGAAGACCAACCATTTTCTTTCCATATGTTAGCTAGAAGAAGATGAATAGTCACCCTACCACGTCGATGGCATATTCATGGTGCCTTCTAACTATTTAGAATGTTGTCTGGCATGTGTTTGAGAAATTGAATGTTGCAAGGTATGTAGGATGAATGAATCTTGCAGAAGATTGTGTCAGTTGACTGAGTCAATGAATTGACTAATCCACAGACTTGATTGAATCACTAGATCGAATGAGATCTGACCAAGGAGTCAACTAGGGATAAGAACTAGTCGATGGTTTCAGTTAAGTATTGGAATGCATCATACCTTACCCTTTAAGAGGCAATGATCCTCATTTTATGCTTAAGCAGATGAGGAATATTTTTCTCCAATTCGGTGAGAGGATACCACCTTCTTGAGTTGGGAGTTGTCTTTCTTTGGCCACCTGAAACAAAGGAATTTTTTTTTGTCCTTGTGTGTCGTGCTTGCTATCCGACAATGGTTTCAAAGGCAAGGGGATCTTGAAAATCTAGATGGATGTCTACTAGATTTTTCAGATGTAAGATTATATGTTCCAATAGAAATGGAAAATACAGTTGAAGCAAGCCCACATTGAATATTGGATGCAAACCTAGGTATGGTGGAATGTTGAGCTTAAGCATTTTCCATAATTTTGTCAATAATAGTGTAAGGACCATGTCACAAAGGCTTCATATTCCTATGTGGGCCACTGGATATTTCTTTGTTGATATGCAACTAGATATGATCCCTAATTTTGAATGAATGAGGAATATGATGTGTGTCATGTTAAGACTTGGATTTCTCACTAGCTCATCGCAACATCTCTGGTGCTTGTTTTTTAATCTCATAAGTCGTATCCTTGAACTTGAGTGCTTTGTCGATCTCTCATTGTCTATTATTTATGTCACTCGAACTAGTCATTCAACTAATGAAGTTGATAGGTGTAGAGGGTTGAAATCCATAACAGACTTCAAAAAAACTCTTGCCTATTGAGTTTTCATGTGCTCAACTATAGCTAATTTGGATGTATGAGAGAATTCCATCCCATGTTTTGTGATGCTTCTAGTTGTACATGCAAAGAAACTATACAACCATGTGATTCACAACTTTCGTTTGCCATCAGTCTGAGGATGGAATGTTGTCGACGTAGATAGTTGTGTCATTCTATTGCCATAGTGTTTTCCAAAAAGTGATGACAAATCTAGAATCTATATTGGAGATGATTGTAATCGGTAATCCATAGTGTTTCCAAACATGATCTAAGAAGAGCTGAACAGACTGTGGTGATGTTGTAGTACTCTTGCAAGGAAATAGGATAACATTTTAAATACTCTATCAACCACTACTAGGATTGGATCATGATGGTGTTTAGTGACAGGATATCCAGTCAAGTAGTCAAAGGAAATGAATTCCCATGGTCTACTTGGAATGGGAAAGGATGTATACAAACCCTATCATCAATTTGGTGGCTTGGCAATAGCACAAACCACACATGAATTTATATACTTGTCAATGTATGTTTTGAGTGAAAACCAATATAAATACTTCTAAAGTATTGTAAGAATCTTTGCCACTAAAAAATGAACTACTATTTTGTTATAGTGTGCATCCCAAATGAGATTTTTCTATGCTCACCCAAAGGTACACAAAGTTGTTTGAGCTTGTAAAGCAAATTGTCCTTCAAGTGGTAGTCGAGAGAAATTAACTAAATTGTCTAGAGTTTTCGGTACACTAAGGAGAATTCAATGTATTCTTCATACATTTGAGTCCAAGTAATGGTTCCATAACCATGCATAATTAACACTATAAGAATGAAGTGACTAGTGGTTAGCAAAGGAAATCAATTGTTTCATTGGATTTTCCTTTCCAATGCTTAGTTTCCAACTAAAATTGATGTAGGTAACTAATCCATGTGAGTTGTCTCATCGTTTGTAACTTAGACTGTGCCGAAGTGAACTATAGAGGCTTATGGTCTATGTGAATGACCATTTCTTTTCCTAGAATGTATGTCTTTGTTTCTTATGTGCTTGTACAATGGCATACAATTCCGTTTCATAAGTTGAATACTTGCAGACAATTTCACTAAAATTTTATGAATGGAATGCCACTTGATGACCTAGTTGAGTGATCATAGTGCCCATGGCATAACCCAATGCATCGATCTTGATTTGAAATGGCTTATGGAAATCAAGTAGCACGAGCACTAGAGTTGTGCAAATCTTGTTCTTAAGTTGTTCAAAATATTGTTGTTGAGTTGTTATCCATTTGAAAACTATATTTCCACCTCCTTTAGTCAAATGATTCAGTGTCCTAGCTACATGGTTGAATACCTACACAAGTCTACAACGAAAAATTGTTAAACAAAGGAAACTCCTTAATTCCTTATTGTTTCTTGGAGTGGGCCATTCCCTGATGACTTGTATCTTTTTGGAGTCAACTCGAATGCCTATTGAGTCAATCACATAGCCCAAGTATTTTATACTCTTCATTGCAAAAGATCACTTCTCCAAGTTTAAGCAAAGTTTGTGCTATCTGAGAGTGTTAAGCAATTGCTAAATCTATTCCAAATGATTATCCTATGATATGCTAAAAATTGAGATGACATCTAGATAAGCATTGATGCATTTACTTGCAAAAGGTCTAAGAACATCATCTATATATCTCATAAAATTTGTAGATGCATTAGTTAAACCAAAATGTGTGCCTAACCATTCAAATAAACTTTCTTGGTTTTGAAATCAATATTCCATACATTTGAGGAATCTATGGGAATTTGATGATATCCCATATCCCAGCTTCAAGTCAAGTTTGGTTAAGAATATAATATCTCTCAAATAGTAAAGTAAATCATATATATAGGAAGAGGATATTTATTCTTTACAGGAATATTATTGAGATATGTGTATTCAATGCACATGCACAATGTCCATCTTGCTTAGGGACTAGGATGACTGGACTTATAGAAGGAGAGAGTTAATTCAAATATTTTGTTTGTCAATTAAGTCTTGAATTTGTCTTTGTATTTATTCATTCTATAAAATAGATATTATGTACATAGATGCATTGGGTAATGAAGAACTAGGAACACGATCAATGGAGTGTTTTACCTGGAAATGTAGTGGTACTACAGTTGGATCTTTGAGCACGTATTTGTATTCTTCAAGTACTTTGTCGAATTGTTGTTGTTGTCAAGAGTTTTGTTCGGTAGAGATTCAATTGGTTGTTGTGATCCTATTGGAATGTTGAGGTTTAATCATAAACAACGTGAATTTATGAGCATGGTTGATCAAATTTTTAGCTTGTTATGTTGAAACCATTTCGACTATCAGCATGGGTTGACATTCAAGAATTCCATAACATTGATTATGGATTTTAAAAATAAATTTTTGTGGTTGGGACTGATAATTTCATGTCTATCCCATATGTAGGGTTTCCCAAACAATACATCAGCTACTGAGAGTGGCACTATATCACAGAGCACCTCATCCTGAAAAGGATTGATGAAGTATGCAATTTTGCATTGTCGGGTGATCCTGAGTTCTTCTCCATCATTCATCCAATCAATGTTGTAAGGTTACGGATGTGGAGTTGTAAGAAGATTCAATTTCTTCACATTGTCTTCAAAGAAAAAGTTCTTTTGGATACCATTGTCCACAATCATATGCCACGGGTTATTCTATACCGATATCTGTGTATGGAATAGTCATTCTCTTTCCTCTTCATCGAGGATGGTTGAGTTCACGAGGGTTGTCAAATTTCATGTCAATAGTGTCGAGGATTCTAGATCTAATTCCACGATATTTTTATCGATTGAGCTTGAGTCAAATGTATACATCTACATGAAGAATGTCTTCCAATATTTGCAGTCAGATGCATCCTACCAAGCTAAACCATGATAATCCCTATAGGAGGTTGTTTATTGTGTTTTTTTATATTTATTGGAATAATTTTTACCATGATCTTGTTTCTATGTAGTATGAGTAGACCATTTTGTCTTGTTGAAGTCAGTAGTCGACTAAGATCTCATGTCGAAAGGTTGACCTACCATTTTGATCGAGAAACATCCTTTCACTTTCAATTTCGCCTCAAGATGGAGGGCATAATGGAATGCTTTTGAAAGCATGTTCCTAGTGAGGAATTCCATCTCTATTTGGATATTAGGAGATAATCCATTCGTATACTTCAAAGGAAGCAATTTTTCTTCCTCCCTAACACCAAGTCGACCATTAGTTGGTGGAATTCATAAGTATAACTATGTACATTATGATATTGCCATTGTCTCAATTGATGCCATTTCTTATATTTTTGTTATATGTACTTGGGTGGATAAAAAAATTTCTTAACATGTTCAACAAAATTTTCCCATTCGTTGATATGGTGACCTTATTATTCTCGCTTAGTCAAAATATTTTCCCACCAACAATGTATAGAAGTCAACATCTTCGAGGATGCAATGGTGACTTTCTTAGACTTAGCAAGTTGATTCAGAGATAAATAAGACTCTAATTATTGTATCCATTTGACTACATATTTTGTATCAATCTTTTCTTCCAAATTTAGTATGTTCAAGTTCAATTGTACCTTGAAGGGGCTAACCCTATCAAAGAAAAATATCGTTAGGTCGCTAACCGAAGTTGATCCTAATGAACTGGTAAGTCAAGCAAGAATCTAATTGAAATGCTCATACATTTTAGTTCTCTATAGAGTAAGTGCTTTCTCTATGAGTTGTTCAGTTTCATTACAAGAAGTTCGCTCCTATATTTCACCTCCCATCTTTGATCTAGGGTTTCAAATAGATAAATACTCAGACGTCAAAGGTAAAGGTAAGTTAAATAGTTGTGTCTTGGATTGTGTCTGGACATGCATATGTTTGTGAAACATGAAAGTAGTGTTTAATTAAAGCTAGATCATACTAGAGTGCTCTGATACAAATGATCCATGTTTCCCAAGGAATCGATATGAGGACAATAGAGTCACCTTAATGGGTCAAGCGATATTATGGAAAAAGAAAATAATATTAGATTGAATAAGAAAACCAATCTAGGTAATAACCAAACATAAAACAATTGAAAGGAATAGATAATACCAAACACATGAAGATGCAATTCAACAAATGATAATGGAGAAACCCCAAGGGTGAAAAATCTAGTTGTATTGAGAAGTTGTTTGTAGGGCGTTTCTCTCCTAAGTCTGTAATCCAAACCTTATATCAAGGTGTATTGAGTCGAAATACTTATTTACATGAACAGAGATTGATTGAAGGAACCGTGAGGAACAAATCGATCCTTCTCTATTGGAACCCACCTTAGGGTAATAGAGAATAAGGAACCCTTTCAAATTTAGGATTACATACATATATACAAATATGAGGGATGCTTGGGTGTCTACCTAATGCGTTTCAATTACAAAGAAGCAGTTACATGTGATTAAGAAGACCAACCACTTTCTTTCTCTATGTTAGCTAGAATAAGATGAAGAGATGCCACTCCCATGTCGATGGCATCTTCTTGATGCCTTATGACTGTTCATAATGTCGGTTGACATGTGTTTGAGTCATCAATTGCCATGGGGCATGTATGATGAATGAATCTTGCATCATCAAATGTTGCAAGGCATGTATGCTAAACAAATCTTGTAGGAGATTGCATGAGCAGATTGAGTCGATAGATTGACTGAGATCCAACCTTGGAGTCAACTAGGACTAAGAACTAGTCAGTGGTGCTAGTCGAGTCCTGGAATGGATCAATTCTACCATGCACAATTTCCTTGAGTGCGATAGAGTTACATTGTCCATGTTTATAAAGTACAATTTTTCTTTGATCACCAATATTTGAAAATTCCACTCTAAAATCATTTTTTATAATTTTATCTTGTTAAACTTGTTGGATAACCATACTTTTTCAAATTTTAAACCTTTTAACTATCATTAGGTGTCCTTGGGTGTAATGCACATGGTAAAAAATAAGACATTAATTTTAACATATGTTTGTCTTTCCATATAAAATAATTATTATTATATTCCCCTGTGGGGATAGAAAATAATTATATAGAAGACCATGGAGCTACAATAGTAAGTATTTATAACATGGTCATTGCATGTATTTCCACAATCAATCAATATCACATTGTCATGTATAATATTAATGTCATAATCAAAATGGACCAATTGATTGGGTCATCGACAATATTGTTAGTCACCCACCATTAAGAAAAAAACAAAAACATATATGTCATTAATATTCTAAGTTGTGGACCCATGGTTGACTTCAATTCAACTAGGAGACCAAGGTGTGGAATGCCAATTGCAACAAAACAAGTTTTCATAATAGTTTGATGATTCCAAAAGTTCCCAAACTTAGACAAGAGGTGCATATTGGTAAATATAATGCATTGAGATTTTTTATGACACTAACAAAATCACAACACCTTACAATTTTTTTGCGATCAACATCTACTTTGTTAAAGACTTTGATTTAGTGCTTTGATTAGAGATTTATAATTGAATTTTCGAACATAATGATTGATTAGTTGCATCGTGAGTGTGCTTCCTTATTTCCATTGCTCTAAAGTAACCCTTTCACGTGCTTTCCTAAACTACATATCAAATTAAGTTCAATACATTTAACATCTATGTATTTTGGAATTGTTCTACAAACTAAATATATCTCTATATCCATATAAGTGAAAATTCAGATTCTATTTACTTATAAAATCTACTTGTTTTATAGATACAAATTTACAAATTACCTATTTTGTTTTATTGAAACTTACAAATTTACTGACATTTATCTTACTCTCCAAACAAGTTTGCAATGGATAATATTGAAACTAACTTTGGGGGTCATTTATGATCATTTGAATCACATTAAACCACAAGATTATATTTTCTTTTAGTTCTCATTTATTTGCTATAATTTCCTAACAAGGACAACTATGGTGTATCCCTTGTATGATTTAACACAATATTGTTAAAAGTAACCAATGTTTTTCCAAGGTATATGAAAGCAATGATCAAATTTGAAGGGTTTGTTTTAATTTCATATTGAAGGACATATATTCGCCAAACCCTTCAATGTTGAAACATTGACAAAATAATTATACTTTAATTTAGAAGATGAAATCCAATAGCACGCTTCATTAAAAAAAATTAATAAAATATTGTACTTCCAAATTTTAACAATGTTAAAAAATAACCAAATATTTAATGAAGAACTTGTAATTTCAATAAAACCATAAACTAACATAGTTTTTTTCCAATCAAATTTATCCACAAGAGAATCACTTTACACAAATGGATACAATTCAAAAAATATTAATCATGGAACTTTATTCCATTCATTTAAAATTCTTCAAATTATCAAATTTCATGGGGGAGATTAAGTTATTTGCCCAATGGAAGAGGCTTTCTGGATTTCATTAGTTTCCATCAAGAATAAATGGAATTCCAATCTACCTCAGTTAGAGCATGATGTGCACTAAGAGAGAGAAACATTAACGCATCTATTGTGTCAAAATAAAGTCTTTATCTATCATTGTTTTTTGTCCTATGTAATTTTGAGAAGCCTCTTTCACATATTGTTGTACTAGTGGGAATAACAAGGATAGTTTGTCATAAATGTATTAGACATCGGAGACCTTCAAACCTGATGCAGAAGCATCGTGGCATGCCAACAATGTCACGAGTTGGTCACATGTTGTGGCATATTTTTGGTTTTGTTGAGTTGTAGTCTATTAGCACTGATAGGAATAATTGTGGATCATGACTCCCTGTGTGGAGATCAAGCCGCATTCTGTTTGTTTTGGACAGGGACGTTTCATCATGCATTGTAGTGGTTTGTTTTTAGGTTACAGGACCACTCAGGGATGGGGGTAACAGTTTAGGTTAAATAGGCAGATTAGAGAAGTAGAGGGGGTTCTGTTCTTCTAGGTTATAATCCCATTTGCAGATAGATGAACAGACTTGCGTCTAGTTCCGCTTGTAAATATTTTGATAAGACGGAGGAAGGCGATCTAAGGGATGTGCATGTGTGTTTGCTTAATAGGAAGAGTAGCTGTGTGTTTTCATTGTTATTGGCCTCAATGCATTTACTAATTGAACTGTGTGTCTGTGCAGAACCAACTTCGGTGATTTTCTGAATACTTGGGTATTTCTGTGAAATGGTTGATTCACACATTAAATCATTGTTTGAATAGTTGAAATAAATCATAGATGCATGCATAGGAGGGTTAGGCTAATTACTCTTCAATTTTGCGGGCTAGATTGATCGATTCCATGATCAATCAGCACAGCGCACAAGTTTTCTTCCTTAACCAGTTTATTGCAGAGAACGAATGGTGGAGATTAAGTCCGCGGAGGGAAATCTGACGGTCTAGGAGAGATCTGCAATGGAATTCACGAAGGAGATAACGGATCTAAAAATATATGTGAGATCTGCGCCAAAGAGAGGATCAACGGTTGTGGAGAAGGCCGCAAAGATCTGATGGAGGAGAACAATTGCAGAGGAAAAGTTGCGAGGGAGCAACTTTGGAAAGTTGTCTACGCATCCCGCAACTTGCTTGTGAAAAGGCGGTTGCGGAAACAATGTTGTGGGAAATCTTGTTGCGGAAAGGTGGTTGCGGAAACAGTGTTGTGGGAAATCCTGTTGCGGAAACAATGCTGCGGGAAATCTTGTTGTGGAAACAGTGTTGCAGGAAGGCCTATTGCGGAAAGGCGGTTGCAGAGACATGGTTGCGGAAAAACTTGTTGCGGAAGACAATATGCGAGGAGGAAAATCTAGTGCATAATTTGGATGAGGGATAAATTTGGCAGTCCTGCTAATTGTAGGAGCCATCGGATCCTGGAGGTGCTAGTAAGGTTGGATATGGTTGATCCCCTGCACCATTTTTGGTATCAAAGTGGGTGCAAAAATATTTGCACACTATGGAGAGGAATCTTGCAATATTAATTTGCAATTTGAGTTCAGAATGTTGATTTCTGAATAGAGTAATGAAAAGAAGATTGTGGTATGGGAACCCTCACAGCAAAGTACTGTAGGAAGTGAATGCAAATCTCAATCCTGTAGAGAGCATAGGAAGTGCTCAAGGGTTCTATATGAGAACCAAGAATTCCAATAGGTCAAGTAGGAGGAATATTGATGAGGTGTTGAGAGGGTAGGCTTGTTTGCAGTTCATCATGAGTGTAGGAAAGCTCATAGAGGAGGTATGGAAGATGGCTACTGAAAGTCATCTAAAGGGTTCAAAAGGAAGCCGCGGTATAACAAGGGAAGATGCCCAAGCAAGTGCTGTCAAGAGGATGATTCGAAGAAAATTTGACAGAGAGGTTGTTGAGCTTAAGGAAAGGCTTAGTAAGGTGATTGAACTATTGCGTGAGGAAGCTACAAGAGGTCAGTATTATGTATGGAGGTTTAAGAAGAAGGTGCAATGACTTGTAAAGAGGTTATGTGTTAGGATTCTCAAGCATAGACTTAGTGTTTGGGTGAAGAAAGAAGAAAGACTCAAGGTAGCTGAGCATGAGGAAGTTCACATGATGTGTGAACCTGAGCAATGTGTGTACCTTGAATAAGAGAAAGAGTATGTTGATACAGAGTTTGTTGTTAAACTCATGGACCTGGAAAAGAGTTCATATTAGTATGAGAAGGAATAAGGGGATGTTGATGTGAGATATTTTGAAGATCTTAAAGACTGTTTTGCATAAACAAATCAGTATGGGATGTTGGAGGAAAAGACATCAGTTGAGGCTGAAGTGCCTTATGTTTTTCAAAATGACAATATGTGTTTAGTTGCAGGTTGCACAGTTGGCACAGAGGGACAATTGTTGAATATTGTCCAACAGTTTGAAAAGGATGAAGATGAGGGTAAAACTATGGACATATGGAATGTCTGTATTTTACATATCTATTTGTTTATTTTATTGCAGGAATTATGCAAGTTGATAGTTGGGATGGTGGATGATGAAGTAGATATTGTCTTGAGAGACAATATGGCAGCTCAAGCTTAGGCTGGAGATGATGAGGAAAGTAGCAACAGTGAACCTGTTGTACAGCAAAGGGAGAAAGATTTGGAAGTTCTTTATACTTCTAAGCAAATGAAGGTTGCAGTGGAGAAGGGCATCCAAACAAAGATGTTTCAGCAAAGAAGCAGACTGGATGAGGAGATACATGACTTATGGCATCTCATGAAGAGATGTAAGAGGAACAATGGAAGTGAGGTTTAGACAATCATTTGGATGGTTATGGAAGATTGTGAATATCATTGCAGAGTTGATGAGCAACAATAGTTACAAAGCAAGATGTGAGATCTAGGAGGTCTGAAGGTTAAAATTACATGAACAAGAGGTCATGGTTTCTTTTAAATATCACAAGGATGGTGATGGATAGTGGTCTATTTTGATTTGCATGTCAAGTGAGAGGTGAACATGATTGTTCTATGGAGTCAGAACATATACCAAAAATTTGTTGCTGGTAAAGTGTTGGAAAGTAGGGTTGAAGGGGTTATTCGAGAGAGAACGTTGCTCAAACTTACACTTTGAGTATCTGCTGCAAGCTTATAGAAAAGTAGCAGAAAGGGAGCTCATGGATAGGAGCCCATGGAAATTTTCAAGTTGGGGAGTCTAATGCAGGAGCATCATGGCATGCCAGAAATGTGACGAATTTGTCACATGATGTGGCATGTTTTTGGTTTTGTTGAGTCATAGTCTGTTAGCACCAATAGGAATAATTGTGGATCATGACTCCCTACATGGAGATCAAGATGCATTCTATTTGTTTTGTATAGGTACGTTTCATCATGCATTGTAGTGGTTTCTTTTTAGGTTATAGCACCACTCAGGGATGGGGGTAACAGTTTAGGTTAAATAGGAAGATTAGAGAATTAGAGGGGGTTATGTTCTTTAGTTCTGTTCTTTTGGGTTAGAATCCCATTTGCAGAGAGATGAACAGACTTGTGTCTAGTTGTTGTAGATATTTTGAGAAGATAGAGGAAGGAGAGCTGAGGGGTGTGTGTGTGTGTTTACTTAATAGGAAGATTAGTTGTGTGTTTGCAATGTTATTGGCCTCTATGCATTTACTGTTTGAACTGTGTATCTGTGCAGAGCCTCCTTCGGTAATTTTCTGAATACTTGGGTATTTCTGTGAAATGGTTGATTCACGCATTAAATATTTGTTTGAACAGTTGAAATAGATCGTAGATGCATGCATAGGATGGTTAAGCTAACTACTCTTCAATTTTGCAGGCTGGATTAATCGATTCCATGATCAATCAACGCAGCACACAAGTTTTCTGCCTTAACCAGTTTATTGCAGAGAACGAACGGTGGAGATTAAGTCCGCAGACAAAGATCTGACGGTCCTATAGATATCCTCAATGGAATTTGCGAAGGTGGTAACAGATCTACAAAGATCTATGAGATCTACACTAAAGAGAAGATTGATGGTCGTGGAGAAGGCCGCAAAGATCTGACAGAGGAAAACAATTGCGGAGGAAAAGTTGCGAGGGAGAAAATTCAAAAAGTTGTAACGCATCTCACATCCCGCAACCCGCTTGCAGAAATCCCGTTGTGGAAAGGCGGTTGCGGAAACAGTGATGTGGGAAATCCTATTGCGGAAACAGTGCTACAAGAAATCCTATTGCGGAAAGGTGGTAGTGGAAACAGTGCCGCGGGAAGGCCTGTTGCGGAAAGGCGGTTGTAGAGACAAGGTTGCGGAAAACCTTGTTGCAGAAGACGAATTGCGGCGAGGCAAATCTAGCGCAGAATTTGGTCAAGGGATAAATTTGGTAGTCCTGCTAATTGTAGGAGCCACTAGATCCTGGAGGTGCTTGTAAGGTTAGCTATGGTCGACCCCCCCTGCACCAAAACCGTTCAAGTTCACCTCCATAGAGATCCCATGCTCTAAAAATATTCTTTTTTGGGTATGATATATAAATAGTAAAAATAAACTTATCCATCTCAGCCAAACATCTAGCAATGTTCACAATAGATGAATCCCCAACACCATTTTTTTCTCATAAACATGTTAAGCATATTCTTGTTTGAGCATCTCTATCATACATCTCCTCATAATAATGAAGAGGACTTAAAATCTTGGCAACACTAAATAAGGTAAATCCATAAACATCATATTTAGAGAATCAATCACCTTGGTTACAAAGCTTTTGCCCAAAAGAATTCAATCATCTAGTGTCCCTGATCTATGTGTATTGGGACAACTCCCAAACCTCAATGGATGTATATGTTTCATACTTGAATTTTTTTTAAATTCAAGAGTTCCTATGTGTGTTGTACTTAATAAACATGATGTTTGTACCACACATACTCCAAATATGCTTCCTAGAAACCGCTTGCTAAACATGTTAATTGTAATACCTAAAGTAGTGGCAATTGAAGTAATATCCACATTATATTCTTGGAACTTCTTATCCAAATTATATAATTCAATCAGCACATTTTCAAATAAATGGATGCAAAATTGCACTTGAAATATTGTTCCTAAGTCATACATTTTGTTCTCCCTTCTCTCCCAATCTTTTAACAAAGTAGACATGAACTTAACAAGTCTTTCCATGACCTTTCCTCTACACAACCACCCGATTTGGTGAATTTGCAACACTCTAACCTAGTGATTTTGACTGTTTCCATTATCTCTTTTAGTTCTCTATGTCTTTTAGCATATTTCTCAAGCCAATAATAAACTTTAATTGCAATTTTATCAATAAATTCTAACTCTAGGAATGAGAGGAAGCATCATTTGCTGCTAATGCTTCTTAATGACGTATGAAATATATATTTGATAAGTGAGGAGCATCTCGTTGAATTTAAATACACAAAACCCTCATGGTAGAATCCCTGTCAGATCCAAATCCAATTGATTTCATCAAGGATAGATCCATATCTACTTAAAGAGTTGTTACTACATCATACATAGACTGAGTTGTTCCATCCTTAATTTGAAGCAAGTGTATGGATTTTGTCACGCATTGACATCTTCCTTCATTTGTCAAATATGTGATATAGATAATCAAATGTTGATCCATAATTGGATCTGTACATTCATCAAGTAAAATCAAGTAAAAGGAACTATGGTGAATCTCATATTTTAACCTTTCCAATATACCACTTGAGCAGCTTGTAGAAACTCTTTGCCATATATTGTGTTGGTATGTGTTGAGTATTCAACCATTAAAGGTGTGTTGGGTGTGCTTTTATACCTATTCAAGTTACAAATTCACTTATACACTTCTTGAAAGTTCTAAGCATGATCAAGTGTAACAATGCATACAATTCTTAAGCAAAAATAGAAAATCAACAATGGCATTCACATATGGTACACATCAATTTAGGTTCGAAACCCTAAAGAGAAAAACCAACCTAATGTAGAGCTTCATCATTCTATTTCTTTCTTTTTCCTTGTAATAATTCAACCATTTATAATACAATATATAATTGTTCACCAACCTTTGAAACCATAATTCCCAAACTAGAATCATATTATAATGGGGTGAAAGCCATTTCTTGGAAAAAGGTACAAAACCGGGGCCCAAAAAATCCCCCCCCCCTTATCCCCCTTCATTTGGGGGCCAACCCCGGAATCCCTACCATAATGCAGGTAGGCATGTAGAGGATATAGCACATACCCAACACTAATAATGGAAAATCATGTATGGAAACAAATTACATATCTTCAATCACTCGTATAATTTTCTCCTTCTCAACATCTACCATTAGTTCTACATGTTTTGTAATTGAAAGATTTTGTTTTTTGGTTTCTCGATTCAAAAGTTAAAAAGAAAATTTATGTGCCTCCAATTTCGCATGGGCATTTAGATAATCAATTTCAAGTGTGGTACTTCCATATTTATCAAATGGAGTTTCCCTTTTATATTTAGTACACAAATAGAATTTTATCTTTTCAACACCATTACAATCTTTTAACGCATAAACCCAAGAAAATATCGTCTTCCATTTCGATTTGATTTGAAGTTTTCTCCTCGTTAAGAATCTCAATTTTGAGCCATGTTCTTCAGGTGAATGAATATCAACAACATTTTGGAAAATACATGGTTGATTAGAATGGTGGTTGATACCACATCCATAAAGAATTAATGATTGTTTTATATCCTTTTTAGGGAAACCAATGGGAGCCATTTTTTTAAATGTACACCTATTAAATCAATTCAAACCATGTAAATGATTAATTATGGAAACACAAACAATAATACACAAAATATTAATGTGCAAACAAAACAATTACTAAACTAGAAAATATTAATGTGCAAACAAAACAATTACTAAACTAGAAGTATGTTGTTTTTGTTGATGATTTGTACAGTTACTAATAAATTTAAGGCACTTTACTAGGATTGTATATCAAACTCATATTTGCTTGGTGTAACACTATAAAACTCAATACTTAGCTCAGGAACATATATTTGTCATTCAATTTTATATACCACTATACATTGCAAATTTTGTATAGTGTTTAAATTTCTATCTTGTCTCATATGGATCAAAATTGAAATACAAGCAAAATTTTACAAAGTAAATATGTTGGTAAAATATTAAGAATATTCCCAACAAAGACTTTACACAATGAATAATGACTTCACACAATTTTTTATTTGTATGGTAAACAACTAGTTATGGGGTTATTCCACATATCCAGGTGGTAATATGATAGGGCAAGTGAATGTGCTTGAGGCACGTGGGGTTGTGTTGGTGAAATGTATGACGATATCATTATAATGGAGCTTGATTGTTGTCACTCAAAACAAGATAGTGGATTTATGAGGCGAGGTAGTACTTGTAAGGAAAGTATGGGAGACGTCATGAGAATTCATGGGAAGTCCTGGTTCTGGATGAGGCATATGTGCGGATCTCTAGAAATGATTGAAGGTTTTCATTCCATGGGTATGGGACGAATCCCTGAGGTGTGGGTATTATGTGGCGTAATAATTCAATTGTATGGTGATTTTCTCGTACACACTTGCTGTTTGCAATCTGGGCCACGCAGAGAAATTAGAAGATACATATTGTTGTCATTGTAACTTCGGAAGATATTATGTTTTATATTGGTGTTCCCTCGATGGAGATTTTTTCCCTCCGGTTGAGATGTCATTACTGTGTATGGTCATTGAGGTACAACCTCTATTGTAATTCAGGGCAGTAGTCCCCAAGATGAATATAACAAAATGTATTTTTGATTCTCCTTAGGTGAAGTCAACCTTGCCAGATTAAGAGGTCAGCCTAATCAAGTTTTAGGTTAATCAATTAACTGTATAAGTAAGGAGGCGCCATCCCTTATTTGGACATACACTCACTCACTCACAAGTTCGCACGAGGCGAAAGAGGGGATAAGGAGAAAAAAGAGAGAGCTACAAAAGACATCTTATTCTTGGTTTTTTCCATCTTATGATATTGTATTAGTGACGTAACTATTCTGAGGAAGTTTGTGGGGTTTTATCCTTTATGGTTTCCTCGAAGAAAATATTTATGTCTTGTGTATCTTGGATATCTTGTTGTACTTGTTATTTTTTCAGATAAATATCCTAATTGAATTAAAGTATAACAAACTAACATGGTATTAAAGCCTCTCTGAAAGAAGGCACTGTGTAGCAGCGAAAACTAGGGCTTCCTAGTTCAAGGTCTTCTCTCCATAAATCATCAATAAAAGAGGGCTAGGATAACTCTCCCTAGGATGGCACATATTTTGGTGGAACCAGAATCAAATTTGAAGAAGTTTCTTTTTTTTAACTGCCAAACACTATGGGAAGAAATTAGAGCATCAAGTTTCGAAGGATTCCCACCATAGTTTTTAGAAAAAGGACCTTATTGAGAAAATCGCCTCAAGGTGGCACATATTTGTATCCAAACAGAATTCCAAATTCCAATTTTGGAAAATTAGGGTTTCTCTCACAAACCCTTGGTCAACCAAGTCCAGAACCAGTTCAGGAATCTCAAATTGGTAAGATCTAAATATCTATTATTTCCATTTGAGGTTCTCATTTCAAAATGACTCGTCACGCCCAGCTTAATGATAAGCTTGGGGCAGCTGACAACTTTCGAGCATTGAAGTATAGGATCTCCCTGGTCCTTGAAGAAAATTATTTGGATCAGTATATCAGTAAGGAAGCTCCAGAACCATAGGGAGATGAGGCTAAGGATATCCATAAGAAAAACTTGGTCAAGACCAAGAGAACATTGCAGAGTCTATTAAGGATCATCTCATCCCCCATCTGTCATTCTTGAATACACTTAAGGAAGTGTTTGATGCTTTGAAAAAGTTGTTCGAAGGAAAGAACATTAATCAGAAGATGACATTGAGGAACCAACTAAAAAATGTGAAGATACAAAACTTAGTGACCATGAAATCCTACTTCACCAGGGTTGCTCAAATCAAGGAACATATTGAAGCAGTCGAAGAGAATGAAGAAGAAGTATAGATTTTTATGACCACCTTGAATGGTATCCCAAGATCATGGAATTCATTCATTGAAGGAATATGTTCCTGAAGGAATTTTATTATTTTCAATAGACTCTGGAAAGAATGAACACAAGAAGAAGCTCGGCTCGTAAAAATAGAAGAGAAGATGGGAGCAACTAAAGATCAAGCTCTCACAATTCACACCAGAAGAAATCATAGAAAGAAGGAGGACCATCATCGGAACAAAAGGGAGGACCCTCATCACAAAAGACAAAATAAATTTAGAAGAGATCCTTCCAGTTGTAGATGCTACACTTGTGATGAAAAGGGACACTGCTACAGAGATTGTCCCAAAAACAAAGGCTCCTTCAACAAGAAGTCAAATAAGAAAAGACATCATGCTCACACGATTGAAGATGATGAACCAACATCAAAGAGATTCAGATAAGAAAGAACTGATTCTTCAAGTGATGAAGAATATGTCCTAATCTCAACACTCGCAGACACTATCTCATATGGAAGAAATCATTGGCTTGTAAATAGTGCAGAATCCAAACATATGATAGGATACAAAGAATCATTCGTCAATCTATCTGAGCATGAGTCACATGACAAGGTGAAACTTGGGGATGATTATAAATACCGCATAAAAGGAAGTGGAGAATATTCCTCCAAGCTAGATTCTGAGAAATCCTTGAAGATGAAAGATGTGCTATATGTTCGAGGATTCAAGAAGAATTTTCTCTCCATCTCTACACCAGATGCAAAGGGAATAAGGGTTGCATTCGTTGATGGCCAAGTCCTAATGTGGCCAAAAGGAAAGACTATAGATGATGCAACAGTAATTGGAGAGCAAGAGGGAGACTTGTACAAGTTGAAGGGACAAACTGAACAAGCATTGGTTCATGAATCCAAAGAACCAAGTGAACTATGGAATAGAAGGCTTGCACATGTGCACTATAGAGAACTACCTATTGCAAGCAAAGTGGTTTCAAGACTTCCATAAATCTAAACAAAACATGAAGGAATTTGCAAAGTATATGTGCAAGGAAAGAATGTAAAGAAGACATTTCCCAGCAATGAAAGCAAAGCAAAAGGAATAGTGGAGATATTCCACTCATATGTCTTCGATCCCATTTCATCCAACTCACTAAGCAGGTACGTATACTATGTTTCAATTATAGATGATTTCTCCTATAATACTTGGATATATTTCTTGAGAGGGAAAAATGAAGTATTCAGCAAGTTCAAGGAATTCAAAGCCTTGGTCGAAAATCACATTGAAAGGAAGATTGAGACTCTACGGTTAGATAATGGTGGAGAATTCACCTTGGAATAATTCACAAAACTTTGCAAAGAATCCAAGGTTAAGAGAGAGTTTAGCACTCCCTACAATCCTCAACAGAATGGAATTGCAAAATGAAAGAACAAAATGATAATGGAAGTAGCAAAATTAATGCTACATGACCACGTATTCCAATGCACTTATGGGAAGAAGTAGTAAGGACATATGTGTATGTACTGAACCATACTCCTCATCAATTACTCAACAAAAATACTCCTAAGGAGGGTTTCTCAGGAGAGAAACCAAAAGTCATCCATCTCAGAATATTTGGCTTCCCAATGTACATACACATCCCAAAGGAAACGATGACCAAGCTCGATCCTTCAGGAAGGAAGGGAATATTCCTTGGATATAGTGACACTTCGAAGGACTACCGAATATAATTCTCAATATTTAAGAAGATCGAAATCAACAAATATGTAACATTTGAAGAAGACTCAACATACTCCAGATCCAGAAAACTACTTGTTGAAGAGTTCGAAGAACCTGAAGCAATTAGAGTCTGAGACATGACAATGAAAGAAACAACTCCAGAATACCATGAAGACCATGACATGGACGAACCACAAGAACCTATAGAACCACTTCATGAGAAGAACTCCCACAAAAGAAAACCAACATAGGCACGAGAGCTAATACAATATGCAGAAAGGTATGGTGCTCTAGATGGGATGCATAGAGAATGGAAAAAACCTATACCATACAACAACTATGTGGCCCTGCTATGTGACATCATTGATAGAGAACATTCCAACTATGAATAGGCTGCAGAAAATAAAGAATGGAAGGATGCCATGATTGAGGAGTACTAGTTGATTACGAAGAATGATGTATAGGAGACAGTTTCAAGACCAAAAGGAAAGTCGGTGGTGACTTCGAAGTGGATCTGCAAGATCAAGCATGTTGCAGATGGTAGCATTGAAAAACAAAAGGCAAGGTTCATGGTGTGTGGTTTCTCACAAAAAGAAGGAATAGACTATGAGGAGATATTTGCACCCGTAGCGAGATACACTTCCATCAGATCTATACTTACATTGGTTGCATTAATGAAATAGAAGGTACACCAGATGGACGTCAAGACAACATTCTTGAATGGTGTAGTTTAAGAGGAAGAGTATGTGAAGCAACCACTGCGATTTGAGACACCTAATAGGAAAACTAATCTATGTAAATTGAATAAATCCTTTTATGGATTGAAACAGGCACCCAAGGCATGGTACAGCAGGATGGATATCTTCCTGATGAGCTTAGGCTTTACCAAGAGTAAAGAGGATTCCAACCTTTACTTCAAGGTTGAAGGTGGAATACAGGTGATGCTCCTGCTATATGTTGATGACCTATTTCTGAAAGGAGAGGACAAAATCATTGTAGATGTAAGGAGGAATCTTGCCACTAATTTCAGGATTAAATACCTAGGGATGATGCACTTCTTATTAGGCATGGACGTGTGGAAGAGTGTGGATGGGATCTTCCTTGGTCAAGGAAAGTATGCATTGGAGATTCTGATGAGATTTGGAATTTTGGACTGCAAGGCGATAACTACACCTATGGCATTGAGCTTGAAGCTATTTTGTGATGCTTCATCAGAGATAGTTGATGCCACGATGTATCATCAAATTATTGGTTCATTGATGTACCTAACAAACATGAGACCAAATATATGCTTTGTTGTGAACACCCTGAGCCAGTTCTTGATGGATCTGATACATGTTCACTAGATTGCTGCAAAGGATGTATTGAGGTACCTGAAGGGTATAGTTGACTATGGGCTCAAGTATGATGTGAATTAGAAGATTATCCTACATGGTTATGTTGATTTAGATTGGGTAGACATCGCCATTGATAGAAAGAGCATTTCGAGATGATGCTTCAGCTTGGGATCCAGAATTATCTCCTAGTTTAGCAGGAAGCAGTCCTACGTGGCACCGAGTACAGTCGAGGCAGGGTATGTTGTAGCTTGTTCAACTAGTTGTGAGGTAGTATGGATTTAGAAGCTATTGTTTGATTTTTTTGATCTCGAGTTAGAGGAAACTTGTATCTTTTGCGACAACCAGAGTTGCGTGAAGTTATCGAAGAACTAGGTTTTCCCTGACAAGTCAAAGCATATTGAGATCAAGTACCACTATATCCGAGATATAGTGCAGAGAGGAGCAGTGAAGCTCCACTACGTGGCGATGGACAAGCAGATAGTCGATGTGTTGACCAAGCCGCTAGTCAAATTGAAGTTCAAGTACTTCAAAGAGACTTGGTGTCATCAAATCGAGTTCCCTAGAAAGAGGGAGTAACGAGCTCTCGCATGGTGGTAGACGCAAGTTGTCCTTAGACGTAATCAATCTTGGTATGCTCCCATGCCAAAGATGACGAGAGACCGAAAGACACAGATGCACTAGAACGATATCTCACATGGGAAGAAATACAGGTTGTCCCCAGACATAATCAGCCTTAACGTAGAACACAAGTTGTCTCGGGATGTAATCAGTCTTGTAAAGTTATCCTCGAATGTAATTATTCCTGGTGTAGAATGCAGGTTATCCCTGGACGTAATGAGTCCTCGAAGGTTTTCCTCAGATATAATCAATCCTAGCATAGAATGCAGGGTATCCTTGAACGTAATGAATCATGGAAGGTTTTCCTCGGATGTAATCATTCATGTTGTAGAATGCAGGTTGTCCCTGGATGTAATGAGTCCTTGAAGGTTGTCCTTCGATGTAATCAGTCCTAGTGTAGAACGCAGGTTGTCCCTAGGTGTAATTAGTCCTAACGTGTTCCCATGTTGGAGATGATGAGATGTAAACCAGTCACAAAAACACTTGGTGCGCACCTAGGTGATTCTCGCATAGTGGTAGATGCAAGTTCTCCTAGAGTGCTTCTATGTTGGTAGAATGCAGGTTGACCATGGAGATACATAATGCACTTGGTGTGCTCCTAGTATATTCTCACATAGTGGCAGACACATGTTGTATTTGATATGTAATGATCCATGGGATGCTCCTATGCTGGAAGAACACAGGTGGTATGTTAGACATGAGGTATGCATCTGAGTTGTCGTCCTTGTGCGCTGATGACGTGATATAGATACAATGAAATGATGATAGGAGACGTAGATGATTGCAGTGGCAATGTAATGTATGGTCTTGGGTTGTACATACGTGATGGATTTCTCATGGATATGATGAATACCTAGATAAGAACTAGGCCTACACCCAACATGAAATAGGGTTGGCTATGTAGAAACTTCCTATGACGGATAGATCCAACAGATGCCACTATTCAATGATTGACGAAATGAGGACTACATCAGCAACGACGATGATGATTCAGCGATGATGACGTGACCAAATGTGTTGATGACTGTGGTGAGAGAGTACCTTCCTAGTTAAGAGGGAGTGTTGTTGTAATTGTGACTTCGAAAGATATTTTGTTGTATATTATCATTGTATATTGTTGTACCCCCGACGAAGATGTTTTCCCTCCGGTCAAGATCTCATTATTGTATATGGTCATTGAGTTACAATCTCCATTGTAAATCGAGGAAGTAGTCCCCAATATTAATATAATAAAATGTATTTTTGAGTCTCCCTAGGTGAATTCGGCCCTACGCCCTTCCTCATTTGGACATACACTCACTCACTCACAAGTTCGCATGAGCTGACAGAGAGGACAAGGAGGAAAGAGAGAGAGATACAGAAGACATATTATTCTTGGGTTTTTCCATCTTGTGATATTTCCTTAGTGATGTAACTATTCTGAGGAAGTTTGCAGGGTTTTCTCCTTTATGGTTTCCTCGAGGAAAATATGTGTGTATTATGTATATTGTCTATCTTGGATATCTTATTGTACTTGTTATTATTTCAGATAAAGATCCTAATTGAATTAAAGTAGAAAAGAAAATATTTATAAAGGATAAAGATCCTAATTGGATTTATAAAGCTTCAACTCTATAGGTGATATAAGATGAGATTGAGAAGGTGGAAAATTATCCGTGGGATGAATTAGAGGTGACAAATCCCATCGATAAGTTCATTTCTTTGGAGAATTAGATTCAAACCCTAACATGATGCACTCAAGGAAGGTTCTGTACGACATATTTGTGTCTATGTTCTATATAATGAAGGGTATTTTGGCTCAGGTGTTGTTGGAAAAGGAGGAGAAATACAAAGGTGATGAAGTTTCAGTGCACTTTTGGAAGGAGCATCATGTAAACACAAGACTTATGCATGAAAAGATTGATGATGTTGCTCACTCTCTATGGATTCCCTTTTTACCAAGAGCTACTAGTGCAAGCAGTCAAGCTGCGTGGGCGATGCTTGTTGATTTGGATGGTTCACATGAGAGAGGACAAGTTCCTTAGATAGTAGTTTATGTGAATAGTATTCTTTTGAAATGATGCTTATAGTGAGAATAGTATGGTAGTCATCAAATGTTAGATGCATATATAAGTTATGTATATGTGTAATAATTTTTGCAGCTAGTTAGAACTGGTTAACACCTTGTTTTCCCCACTGGGGAGGGGTAATTCTTGGCCTTTAAAGGAATTTGGTTATTGGTATGGATGTTTCGTATCTTCAATTGTTGGGAGGGGGATATGTTTTGATAATATCCATATGAATTTTTCCTATTGATAATTAATATATAATCTTATTATTGACAAACAAAAAACAAATTGTTGGGTTATTCAATCTTACTCAGAGAAAGTTCATGGTAGATAAATTTGTTGTCATGGTTAATGATCTAATTTTCTAGAAAAGTTATGGATGACCCTCCATAGAGATCATAGTTCATACATGTAAAGAAATGATTGCAGACCTAAATGATCATTGACCAGTTTACTCATTCTTTGAGAGTAAGGATATACAATCATTTGTGAGGAAGCTCCATTCTTGAATTTAGCACGACAACTTGGAGTATGCATGATAAAAATTCAACACAATTCAAAGTCATTGTTGTCTCAATGCCTTTGATCAAGCAGTCAAATCAAAAGAAAGTAGATATGAACTACTAAAGAATGTCAATTAACTGCTATTGATTGATACATGGCTAGCAGTTTAGGTAAATTCCTAAAATAGAGGACACACCTCTCTAATTACTTGCTTCGAAACGGGAAAGCCACCAACAAGTCACCTGTGTTAGCACCTGTGCTAAATTTTGGGGGGTTTTTTACACTTGCATCTGCACTATTTCCCCTGCAACGGGATAGGCCCGTGACAATGATGGGTAAGGATGATATTTTCTATGTCATAAGACCTGAGGAAGAATTGAGCAGGTTCTAAAAAAATCTATTCTTTTCCAAGAATAAGGAAAACATGGAAAAATTCCTAAGGTTTGGTCATATGGAGGAGGTAAATACAAAAATTCACTCAGAGGTTATGTCCTAGCAGCTATGAAGGGTGTGGATTGGCATCGATGAAGATAGACGGCTACAAATGATTTCGTTGGGGAAAGATGCAGGGTCAAAAAAAATATTATGATTGACATAACACGCAGGGAGGATCGACCATCAGATAAGCAGCTAGGAGAATATCTACGGCCAATACCAATTATGTTGCTACAACTTGCACGAGCAAATGAATTTCTCAAAGTAGCAGAATTTGGTAGACCCTACAAGATTTGACGGACAATATCAATGACCAATCAATATCTATGGCAGAGGTGAATTCCACTACCGCAAAATGCACGTGGAAATATTTTCCTCGAATCATCGGAATTTGGTAGACCCTGCAGGTTTCAACACTCCATCATGATCTGTGGTGGAGTTCAATTATGCTCCCACGACTTGCATGTGGAAATCATTTCCTCAGATCAGCAGAATTTGGTAGAATCCACTGGCTTCAATAGCCAAGATCTATGCTTGAGCTAGATATATGGTCGACATTAATTCCACTGTTGATAAGTGCATGACAGAAGAGAAGGGTCGGGCTCAGTGGAATGCATTGGAGGAGGCACGATTCGACAGCCTCGATGAAGGCATAGGTAAGATTGATAACGGAGATTCGTTCCATTGAGTGGAGCTACATGGAATATAGGATGGACAGTATGACAAAAAATAAATACCAATGGTTAAAGGACTATAAGATCAACATCTCAGGATAAAGGAAGCAGAACGGATGGACGAGGGTCGTCTCCATTAAAAAAGTTGAAAACGGTATATCGAAGAAGGATAATATAACAAATGTGTGCACGTGAATTTAGGTCACTTATGTTATTATGTGCATTGGATAGTGAGAGCAGGACTATGCGGAAAGCAACTAGCTTGGACGAAACCTTTGAGATACTTGTCAAGAGACGAGGTAGGCCATGTTTCTGCACTAAACAAGTATACAATATGACTAAGGTAGAGGAGTTAGCGGTTCAAAACTTAGAATACCAGAAAATTGAGGAACTCTTTGAGGACAGAGATTCAGAGGTTTTTGACACCATACTGTTAAATGGACCCATAGAAACCATGAAAAACAAACTTAAACTTCTTGAATATCAAGGAACAGATGTGCACGGCATTTACAGGTCATTTTTTCACCATTTTTCCACAGACCAAACCCTGAGTTTCCTGGAATTCGTCGACTGGTGCGCCGCTAGTTATTCCTCCTCCGAGAGGATAATTATGGACATATCCAAGTCAACAATCATGTTCCTAGTCAGCCCCCTCTTCTTCAGAAAGACCCTATCATTTCATGTATAATTCAGTCAAAAGGCCAAAGAATATAATGAAGAAAGAGTTGTCCAATGCTTTAGGGAGTCAATTATGGAAAAGAAGGAGGCATTCCTTAAAACCTGTTTCAAACCTGACACCCAACCGAAAAATTACCCTTACCATGTAGATGCTAGCAAGTATAATGAGGAAACATTGTGTGTAATAACACTTATGAGTCAGTTTTTAGGGATGGACACAAACAAATACGTCACCAAACCCCTAATGAGCCTATTTTTCTCCTTAAGCACATGTTTGGTTGACTCAGAAGAGAATAGTTATTCAGTATAGTTCTCTTGTCTCAAGTTTAATGAGCTCCTAGCTGAGAATATTCATTCTCAGCTAGTAGGCTTCCCCAAGATAATAAATTTTAGGTTTCAATCCTACTTACTGAAGATGTTTGTGTCTTCCAATGAAGAGAACCTGCAACTCCCATAAATGGAAATCATGGATGAGATAAGCAAGGATTATAGCAAGTTCGTGAACTTCCTGATGTCAGAGGTCTATAGTGCTTTCTTCCAGAAGAGGCTACCCATAGTGTTACCCTAGATGAGAGGGATCTTTTAATTCTCTCCTGAGAAGAGAAGCAGGGACTAGTTCTTATCTGAACATAGCACGGTGATAAGGATATACAGGTTTGTGCATCAACCCTTTGTACTGCCTACCTTTTTGACCCTAAGGGTGTTTTTTTTGGAGTTGATCAAGCAAAGACTCATAGTAGAAAATGAGCACTTTCTGAATTTCAGAAAGTCTTCAGATATCAAATTTCCTTGGGCCATAGGCCCATTCATCATTAAAAACAAAGATGCTCTTCCATTCATAGAAAGTCTATTAAGAGAGATGGGATTCCCAACTGAAGTTGCCATCAATTATGATCCCCATCACACCATCTCTATCAGAAGGAAGGCTAATAAAAACAATCCCTTTGAGCACCATGAGGTGGTAGGCCTATCTGAGGATGCAAATTGGTCAGATTACCCCCAGGAGAAATAGGGAGATGATGGCATGGAATAAGATTCTACTTCTTCAATTTAAGGAAATAACTCACCTCCACCTAGCACTTCAATCATGGGCCCAGCTACAAAGAATATCAAACCTTTGGATAGTGTCTCTGAGCATTCCAACAAAAAGATATTTCTCTGATGTCATGGACACAAAGGAGGAAGACACATCCAACACACCAAAAAAGCAGAAGTTGGAGGAGGCAGGGCAACTAGTACAGGCAATAAGTGGTAAAGAAAAGAAGAAACAGGTAAAGGTCAAAGTCCCAGCCTTTGAGGTTCTCTAACGAATATAAAATGAATTATTAAATAGATTAGTTAATTATATGAAAGGTTGTAACCCTTCACACTCAATCCTATAAAGGCGAGCCTCCCTTGTAAATATTATCATCATCCAATATATTATTATTATTCATATTCATTATTACAATGATAGTCGGATTCGACTAACGGACAACCGGATTCGGTTGCTCCATTTGGTATCAAAGCTCGGATTCGGCTCCTTTGACCTGAGCTCGAATTCGGCTCCTCAGCACTAAGCTCAGATTTGGCTTCTCCCACTTGATCTCGGTTTTGGCTCATCTCACATCACCCTTCCGCTCACATCTCTCATACATCCCTGCTCCAAAAAATAAAAATAAAAATATTTCTCCACTTACCCATATCCTCACCTCCTCTTGCATCCACTTTGCAGTCTTCCCCCCCCCTCTGTGCTGCACTCATCACAATCTCTCATCCACATTTCCCCTCTAATCACCCTCCTCAATCCGGACCTGTGCGCTACCACTGCACCTTTTCCAACCCTCTCCTACCCCACAACCTACACACTACCTCACCGACGCATCCCTACAGCATCCTCCACTGCGCATACCCTTGCCACACTCCTCTACACCTATCTCCAACTCTACACATCCATATTCATCACCCACTCCACCTACAGCTCCCTCCTCTTCCTCCTACTTAGCTGCGTTACCCTTCAGCGTAGCCTACTCCTCCCTGCGCCTACGTGTCCTCTCCTCCCGCGCGCCTGCACACTCAATCCACCCTTCCTCACGCGCGCCTACCATTCCCCGTGCTCTAGCATACGACCTTCGCGCTTTCGATTCCCGCACTCCTACGTGTACCCATTGTGACAGTTCCTGCACGCTGCCACATCCACTCCTCTGCTCTTCCACGGCCCATTTGCGCTTCCAACCTCCACGCTAACCTAAACCTGCAACAACAACAACAAAAACAAATAATATATTATAATATAATATATATTATATTATTTCAAATATTTTGTAATATAATATATTTTAAAAAATCAAATATTATATTTTTTTATTATAATATTTGTTCAAAAAATAAATAAATAAATAAAAACTATATACAAAATATAGTTTATGAAAAATATAATAATATTAATATTAATTAAATAATTAATTAATATATTATTATTCAATTTCACCTCAAAAGCCATAATAGCGCCGAAATACACACCTCCATATACAAGGTCCAAGACCATGGAGGAAATAAAAGAGAAGATCAAAAAAATGGAGAAGGACATAAAGTCCCTTGTCGCTAACCAAGAAGGCTTGAAGGAAAAGATGCAAAATAACAATACATTACTAAAAAACGATCTTGTTTTGGAACTAGAAAGAAGGCTCAACGACAAACTTGACATCCTGAACGAAAAACAAAAAGACGTGGATGACAAAATAAGTACCATAACGCAAAACATAAACACCTTAACACAGAACATGAGCACCATGACACAGAACCATAATACATTAATCGAGATGTTAAAAAGGCTCATACCCACTCTGGGACAAGTCAGCGGTCCACACATGCTAGATGCCTCATTTCATGTTGCCACCCAGGAAACACTCACAAAGAATCAAGAAGAATTGCAAAAATAAATAAAGATTAACAATGCTATGCTTAAGCAAGAGATAGAAACACAAGTACTGCCAGCTATGGAGGCATGATTAAACAGCAAAATAGACGCTATAAGTAAAATAGTAGAGAAAAGAAAAACTAAAAATCACCGCCATCAATGAAGCAATTCAGATATGTCACTTTCATCGTCCAGTAGTTCCGAGCCACCATCAAACCATAAGGCAAAAGGAAATCAACGTCGTCCTTATAAAGTGTACCCACCTAAGGCAAAAATAGAGTTGTCGAAATTCAATGGGAGTGAAGACCAATGCGTTGCTCGGCTAAATAAAGCAGAAGAATACTTTGACATTTACAATATTCAATCTGACAAGGAGAAGGTGAAATATGAGTCAATGCATATGGAAGGGTACGCCTATAATTGGTACTTATGGTGGAAGAGAGATAATTTTACCTACACCTAGAACTTGTTCAAAAATGATTTTTTTAATAGGTTTCAAGGAATCAAAGAAGTTGAATTTTTTAGTAAACTTACCATACTACAACAAGTCAGAAACGTTGAGGAATTCACACATCAATAGGAATCCTTATCGACATGAGTATTTGGGTTGTCTGACAAGCAAAGAGTCGAAACCTATTTAGGAGGTCTTAAACCACACCTCCAAAAAGAGTTAAAGTTACATGACATACCTAACGCAGAAGTAGCAAGACGTAAAGCAAAAGCCGCAGAACACAAATTGGAAGGAATAAAAACAAAAGGCGATAGCCATTATCGACAAGAAAAAAAGACACGATGTAGGTACTGTGCAGATACTTAGTCTCTTGGCCATCAATGCCACACAAACCTCAATCATACGCCTATTAAATGGAAAATAGATCAAATTCATCTAACGATTACTTTGATAATAAAAAGAAAAAGAAGAAAAACATATGTCATCGATGCGGTGATGATTGGACCCTTGGTCATAAATGTAGGAACAATAAGACAATACAGTGCAAAATCATCAATGGAAAGGAAGTGCAAGTCTCTGTACAAGAGACCTCATCCAATTCTAATATCGACACCGAGTCAGAATGAAGAACGACACTAGGAAAATAATTAAGCTTTGAGGACAAAGCTTCCTTAAAGGGAGTGGCAATGTAATGAATATAAAATAAATTATTAAATAGATTAGTTAATTATATGAAAGGGTGTAACCCTTCATGCTCAAGCCTATAAAGGTGAGCCTCCCTTGTAAATATTATCATCATCCAATATATTATTATTATTCATATTCATTATTACAATGATAGTCGGATTCGACTAACGGACAACCGGATTCGGTTGCTCCAGGTTCAAGAATATGCATTTTCCCAGACACTCAAGGGCTCAACAAACAGATATAGGTACAATACTGAGCTATTGAAAAAATATAAGGAAAACAAATACATCACCATGAATGAATCTCTTAAATTGTCTGGAGAGGTGAGAAAATCTTATGGTCAAGAGGTATCTCTGGTTTCTGTCAGAGATCACAAGCAAAATACATTGAAAAGTTTGGAAGGTCCAAATACATACTGCATGCCAGACGATGATAAGGATCAAAAGGGAAATTGTATGAGAACAAGTGTTTGCAATGTAGAAATCCTCCTTCACCTCTATTGTTGAGGAACAATTCAGGGCTAAGTCAACATAAGGTCGTTGGAGGTGCTCAAAACCGCCATTTTCCACAAACGAGCCTGAGTCCCAGATGCCTTGTTTGTTGTTTTGATCAAGCATGCGCATCATCACATACTTTCCTAATTTTTGTTAAAATCATGGCAAATATTCCACCCCAAAGTTGTTAGGATTTAGTATGATTATTCGGGTTTGATCCCATATTGTAAGTAATTTTGATGCCCTGTTTCGAGATACCTCTCGGGGGTAAAGTACACTATAAATGTAACCTCAATAGAGGAGTAAAGGGTTGGAAAACTTTCATTCAAAATAACTTATGTGCTTGGTTTTGGGGCTCTGTAATTTTCTTGGAAGTATTAATGAAAAGCATTTTCTAAGTTTTATGAGATTCATCAAGGTGTTCAATGTTTAGTTGTGTTTCCTGTATTTCACATTTTCATGTATGTGTATGCTGCTAATACATTTATAGATTGTATGTAAGGAATTCATTCTTTGTTAGACACTCCTTCCATCAGAATTCATATTTGTTATGTGTGTGTAATGACTGTGATAAAATTCATCCTCAGCTAGATACTCTGTTTCAGTTATTAATCTCTATTGTTGTTTCTGCTAAAGGTGTTCAAAGAGACTCATCCATAAATAGGTGCCTCATGTTTCACTGGGCTTTCCTCATTTGAATATGTCATCATATCAAGTTATTTGACTGAATATAACACCCATGTTGCCTCAGATTACATAGGGAAATCACCATTCATTATTGTTGTAATCCCTTGAAGGTTTCAGGCTGTGACTCCATTGCCCAATGGTACTTCTTATTTTTTTGTCTAACACTCATTAAATCACAAATATTTTGTTCTTATCAGATATCTAGCCTTTTGATCACTTGGTTAAAGCTATATGTGTATGTGAATGAGCTATGTGACATTGAGAGAGCCCTCTCTGACTGTATAGGCTAGAATATAGTCTAAATATTGGTTTGAAATGGTTACCCCAGTGATCTCCTACCACAACCATAGGAAAATCATTGGGTGATGACATCTTGGCGTCATTGTCGAGGACTAATCCCTATTATATCCTCGAGGAAACGACATTGTTCTAGTTTTACGACCTGGTTGAGAAATCGATCATAGACACATGCTGGTAGTATATGCTCTAGCCACTCCACTCAGAAATTTTTGAAGGTGACTCCACTGGGGAATACTTGGGGCTAGAAGGACCAATATGAGGACCAATCCTGATGCTGAATCTTTTCAAGATATTTTCAATCCAAAAAACCTGATTCAAAAGGCCAATAACCTACAAAGGTTAGACAGAACTTTTTCTTTACCTACTGAAGGTTCTATATCTATTGATGATATATATGAGCATTTTGGTGAAAAATTGGTGGAGCTATTTTTCCCTAGGATTAAGTCTGAGTCCAGTCTAAATGAAGTATTCTTGTCCCCTCCGCGTTCGAGTTATCTCATACATCCTATTTTCCCAAAGCTCAGAGTCTTTAGGTGGTAATCTTCGATCCTTATCTAACCGAGAGTGCCACATACTTACCTCTCAATTAGCCCTGTTAAACTCCACTGCCATAAGGAAATTTGTTGCTGCATATTTGTCTCCTACTGCTTCTAAGCTAAATCAGCCTTCATCTTCCAGTATCACAACCCCTCACATTTCTATAGTTCCTCGCAGCACAGTAACTTCTCTAACACCGGCTTTAATCCCCCTTGGAAACTCTACTATAGCCCCAAGGATTGTAAATAGGTTTTCCTCTATACTTCTTCATGTTTCTCTCCATGACCTCCCTCCGGGATACTCCCAAAGGCTCAAAAAAATTAATGGGAAGAGGGGGTATTCAGCTAAGGAACACTTGGGATGGTTTTCAGACTGGGTAGACTTAGAGGAAGTATATCATGATGATGTTAAGGTCGGAATATTTTTCCAAAGCCTTGCTGGATAAGTGAGAAAATGGTTCAAAAACCTCCCAGGCAACTCCATTTTGAACTATCAAGATTTTGAATATTCTTTCAAGGACAAATGGGGGGACAATAAAAATCCTAGCAATAGCTGTCCCAATGCCATTCCATGAGTAGGAGAAAGAGTGAATCTATCCAAGAATCTTTTGATAGGTTTATGAAGACATATAATGTTATCCCTGCCGAGTTCAAACCCCCCTAGTTCTACCTAGCTCCAATATGCTGAGGCCTTTTACAGTAAATTTACTATGATGATGAGTGAAAGAAGATCAGCCTCCTTAGTCGTATGATGAAGGATTCCATAAAGGTAGAGGTGAACATGTTTATCGCCAGAAAGAAGAATAGGGATGAGGGAGACTGGAGGAGAGAAGAGTGAGATAGAAGAAAGGATAAAGGTCCTAAACAACCTTCTTCATCTAACTCACAAGAGGTCAAAATGGATATGATAATGAAGGCCATGGAAAAATTGATGGAGAGACTCTATGTGAATAATAGATCACCTCCTAGGGAAAATCAGTAGCAAAAAAATAGAAACCAGAATGCTAGAAGGCCACAGATCCTCCAAAACAGACAGAGAGATCAGCGAAACCCTCCTGATCCACTTGTCAGGCCCCCATTTCAGGAGAATTATGTGGAGCAATATAATGAAAATCAAGTTGAGGATGAAATCCACCAGCTATATACTGACTCATCCTCTACCTTTTTTTTACCAAAGAAGAGCATGATAATTCCCGTCAAGAAGTGGAGGAGCTGCCTGTTGAGGAAACAGAAGAGTTTAAGAAAGGATATCAACTTACGGTCATGGATCTGAAAAGGCAGATTGTCCTGATAAACATATATGTCCTTGTTATGAGGAATAAAGATGTCGAAAATAAGGCCTCTACAAGTAAGCCCAAAAATGACACACCCCCTAAGGATAGCTCCAAAAATGTGACATAACACAAAGGGAAAGAAAACAAAGAAGATAATCCAAGGAGCTCATATCAGGGACTAAGCTCTTTCAGTATAGAGGCCAAAATTGCAAAGATTAAAATCTCTATCCCTCTTAGTGAATTATTAAAAAACTCTGATTATCATTCCAAGATCGCAACTATGTTAAAGCCTCCAGGAGAAATCTCTGAAGTATCGGATTCCCTTAACCTTCAAGATGATAGTCCTACGATCCTGTTTAGACCCCATGTAGATGAGTCATCTGATGAAGATATTCCTCCCTTATATGTCAGTATGAACATTCATAATTCCATTCTAATCAATGCCATGCTTGATTCAGGAGCCTCCCGTAATCTGATGCCAAGGATGATCATGGATAAGTTGGGGTTGGAAGTGACCAGACCATACAAAGACATTTTCTCCTTTGATTCAAGTAAATTCAAGTGCCTAGGATTGATCAGAGATTTGGTCATTTCTTTGTCCCAAATCCCTGCCAAAACCCTTGTCATGGGCATAGTTGTGGCTGACATCCCTTCGAAGTTTGGAATGTTGTTATCAAGATCTTGGGCAGCCAAACTCAAAGGTGCTCTTCAAATGGATATGTCCTATGCCCCCATCCCTGTATTTTAGGTACATAGAATACTGTTTAGAGAGAAAACGTTGGCATACATGGTTACCAGTGTTGAGAGACCAAACAACCACCCCATCTATTCGTTGAAATTGATATGGGATCAGTTGTTTTCTTTATAGAAGGATGCAAAGACAGTTTCAGTTCACAGAATGATGCCTTTGTACCCAATCATAAGGAGCTAGAAGGCCCTGTGGGATGTAAGTTTTGATGGGGCGACATGCAAAGAAGGGGAGGGAGCTGGATTTTGGGTGAAACCCCCAGGAGGGAGAGCTTTAAATTATTCCTACAAACTTGCCTTCGATTACACAAATAATGAGACAGAGTATGAGGCTATGATGTTAGCAATTCAGGTCCTGAAGGACTTCCAAGTCAGGAGGGTGGTAATACATGGAGACTCCGAGTTATTAATTAAACAAATGCAAGGTGTGTATCAGGCTAGACATCCCAGGATGACAAGCTACATAAATGCTGGCCAAGACCTGATAGAATGTTTTGAAGAATGTAACTTTAATCTGATTCCCAGGTTACAGAATTGTATAGTTGACTCTTTGTCCACCTCTACTGTCGTTTTCAAGATCCCCATGCACCCCAATAAAAAATATGAGGTTGAAGTTAGGCATAGATCCTTTGTCCCAGATAATATTAAGAGTTGGAAGGTATTTGAAGATGACAAACAGATTCAAAATTTCCCCAGTCTCATTGGGAAATTTGATGGCTTTACCATTGATGAAAATAATGTACTCCTAGAAGGGCCTACTCTCACCCAGGAACCCCCGCAAAGTCAGTATGTCACTCCCAAAGAAATGTTGCAAGATGATACTGTTGTCCCTGCTCAGTGTAATGAGGGCTGCAAAACTGAAGAAGATGTTGTGCCTGAGTTGTAGGGGACTGATGGGAAGCAAAAATATATAAACAATCTATGTAGAAAAGAAATCCTATAGCTCAAAGGTAACTCTATTCCCAGAGGTTTAGTTCCTTTATAAAATCTCTTTGACCCAAATGATGTTTCCAAGGAACCTCAACTTGTCCCAATATGTGAGGATGTGGAAGGCGATAACATTGGGATAGAAAATCATCCAAAAAACATCAAAATCTCAACAGCACTCTCACCTGAGACCAAAGATAAGTACATTTCACTAATGAAAGAGTACTCAGATGTTTTTTCTTGGAGATACAGTGATCTTAAGGCTTACGATACCAGTATCATCTAGCTTACTGTACCAATAAAAAAGGATGATATACCTTTCAAACAAAAGCTAAGGAGAATGAACCCCGAGATGCTACCCCTGGTGGAAAAAAAATAAAGAAACTATTCGAGGAGAAAATCATTATGGCGCTTAGATTCTCAAGGTGGGTGGCGAATTTGGTCCCAGTGACGAAGAATAATGGAGAGATAAGGATACGCATTGACTTCATAAATCTGAACAAAGTTTCTTTAAAAGATCACCATCCTCTTCCTAAGATGGATCACATTTTGCAGAAGGTAGTGGGCTCCCAAACGATCTCCACCTTGGACAAATTCTCAGGCTATAATCAAATCATGGTGCACCCAAGAGACCAAGAAAAGACATATTTCACCACACCCTGGGGCACTTTTATGTATGCAAAAATTGCATTTGGACTCATGAATTCAGGGGAAACCTTCCAGCGGGCCATGGACATAGCTTTTGTTGATGAAAAGGACAAGATTTTAGTCATCTATTTAGATGACATCACTATTTTTTCAAAGTCCGATGAGGAACATGTTGCACACCTGCTGAGAATGTTCAAGAAGTGCAGAAAATTTGGCATCTCTTTGAATCTGAAAAAGTCATACTTTGCCATGAAGGAAGGGAAGTTGCTTGGGCACATCATTTCTCAGGAAGGCATCAAAATAGACCCAAAGAGAGTTGAGGCGATACATAAAATTGAACTCCCTCAAAATAAGTTTGAGGTTCAATCCTTTCTGGGAAAGGTGAATTTGCTGAGAAGGTTCATTGTTGCCTTTGTTGAGATAGTAAGGTATATAACTAACATGCTGGGAAAAGACAAAGAGATCAAGTGGACCCCTGAAGCAAAACAGTCCTTTGAAGATATAAAGAAGGCTAGTTTGGAAGCACCTGTATTGGTTAGCCCTGATTTCTCCAAATATTTTCTCATATTCCCATTTGCTTCAGAGCACACCGTGGCAGGGGTATTGTGACAAAAGAATCATGAGGGAAATGAGTAGCCCATTTCCTTCTACAACAAAACATTGAGAGATGACCCATTGAAATAAAACATCCTAGATAAGCAGGTTTATTCTCTAGTGCAGGACTTGAAGGAGTTCCGAGTTTACATCCTGCATTCTCACATTATTTCCCATTTTCCCACTAGTGCAGTGAAGGATGCCCTAACCTAATCAGATCCTGAGGAAGGGGAAAATGGATAGCATCCCTACTTGAATATTACTTAGAGATTAATCCCACAAAGCTGATTAAAGGCCAGGGACTAGCCAAACTCATGGCACAGTCTAACTATGATGCCCTTAGCCTACACATGATCACTGAATTGTCAGCAAAGAAGCAAAAACCCTAAGGAACATCCAAATCCACAAGTGACTAAACATTTCTTGTCATCCCCATGGTATACTAACATCATCTTCATGTTGAAACACCTACAAGCTCCAGAGGGTATGGACAGAACAAGGGACAAATTCCTCAAGCAGAAAGCAGCAAGCTTTTGCATCTTAAATGGGAAATTGTATTGGAAAGAACCGGGTGGGGTTCTGCTGAATTGTGTGAATGAACAAGAGGCGAAGAAGCTCATTGAAGAATTTCATGCAAGGGAATGTGGAGGTCATCATTATTGGAAGGCCACTATGAATAATATCATGAGGGCAGGATTTTATTGGCTCTCTATCTTTTTTGACACTCACAAGGAGGTTTTTTCCTGCCATAAGTGTCAAACATTTGAAGGACGGAGGAAGATTTTGGAACAAAGCCGAAGTATGCAATAGGTTGGGATCATCCAAGGAAAATAGAGCCCAATGGATTAGGCACTTGTTCTACGGGGTCCTTTTCTACCTCACGGGGAGGATAACATCCCCAATTGGAGCTGTTGTTAACACCTATACTAAATTTTGGGGGGTTTTGTCCACACGGATCTGCACTATTTTCCCTACAAGGGGATAGGCCAGTGACAATCATGGGTAAGGATGAGAGTTTCTATGTCATAAGACCTGAGGAAGAATTGAATAGGTTCTAAAAAAATCTATTCCTTTACAAGAATAAGGAAAACATGGACAAATTCCTAAGCTCTGGTCATATGGAGGAAGTAAATATGAAAATCCGCTTAGAGGTTATGTCCTAGCAGCTATGAAGGGTGTGGATCGATGTCGACAAAGATCGACAGCTGCAAATGATTTCTCTAGGTAAATATGTGCGATGAAAAGAAATATTATGATCGAACGAAAGGAGTTAACGTGTAGGGAGGATCGACCGCCAGATAAGAAGTTGGTAGAATATCTACGATGAATACCAATTCTGTTGACGCAACTTGCACAGGCAAATGAATTTCTCAAAGTAGCGGAATTTGGTAGACCCTGCAGGATTCAATGACCAATCAAGATATACAGCGGAGGTGAATTTTGCTGCCGCAACATGCATGCAGAAATATTTTCCTCGGATCAGGGGAATTTGGTAGACCTTGCAAGTTTCAATGGCCCAAATCAACGCTCCATCGTAATCTACGACAGAGGTCAATTCCACTGCCACGACTTGCATGCGAAAATACTTGCCTCAGATCAACGAAATTTGGTAGACTCTGCAAGTTTCAACGACCAAGATCTATGTTGGAGCTAGATCTATGGTCGACATTAATTCCATTGTTTATAAGTGCATGACAGAAGAGAAGGGTCGGGCTCAGCGGAATGTGTTGAAGGAGGTGTGATTCGATGGCCCCAATGAATGCATCGGTAAGATCGACGATGGAGATTCATTCCATTGAGTGAAGTTGCAGGGAATTTAGGAGGGACGGTATGACAAAAAAAAAGACCGATGGTCAAAGGATCATAAGATCAACGACTCAGGATAAAGGAAGCAAAACAAATGGACGAGGGTCGTATCCACTGAAAAAGGTGCAAACAGTATATCGAATAAGGATAATGTGTGCAAGTGAATTTAGGTCACCTATGTTATTCAATTCATTGGATAGCAAGAGAGGATTGTGCGGAAAGCGGCCAACTTGGACGGAACCTTTGAGCTAGTTGTCAAGAGACCAGGTAGGCCACGTTTTTGCACTAAACAAGTATATATATGGTCGAGGTAGAGGAGTTAGCAGTTCAAAACTTAGAATACCGAAAAATTGAGGAACTCTTTGAGGATAGAGATTCAAAGGTGTTCGACACCATACTGTTGAATGGACCCGTATAAACCGTGAAAAACAAACTTAAACTGCTTAAAGATCAAGGAACAGATTGTTAGGATATTCAGACACTTAGGAGTTAGTTAAGATCAACTTGTGTAATATATCCTTTAGGTAAAAGTGTGTTTCTTTAGTATGCATTAGTATGCATTTGTAAATATTATAATCCGACGGTCACGATATGCTCTAGACATAAAGTGATTCGACGGTTCAACTTCTCTTAGATCATATCTACCATTGATTTGTGGCTTAACACCCGATTGGTCCATGATCTCTATTTAAAGAGTATGGAGGTTCCTTGGCTAGTTGATCGATTATGAGAAGCTCATATGTAACTTTCTTTCTTTTGCATAATAAATTGCTCCAGGTAGATATTTGGCTGGGGTTGTGGACTGTTTCCCTCTCGAGGGTTTTAACCACGTGACAAACATCGGTGTGTTGATTTGTGATCTATTTGTGTGAAGCAGTTTCTCAAGGTGTTCAGTCTTTTGGGAGTACCATGTGCACCCGAACATGGTATCAAAGCGTTTATGAAGAGCCACTTTCGGTTTTGATTAAGATCTGGAACCGGTGTTGCCAAAACTTTGAAATGGTTTTTGGTTCTGGAGTTTATGTGAATTTTTGGCCTATGGGAGTTTTTCCATTGTGTCCAGAGCACCATTTCCATTGGGAAATAGTTTTTGTTTCACCAAAAACCATTTCCGTTTGATCCAGAAACACCCATTTCGGCAAATCTGAAGGTATAATGTTACTGTGACGGATTTGTTTAAATTTTTTTTAAATCTCTCATATTTTATCAATTTTATTATTAGATCTTTATTGTTTTAGTCTCGTACTGTTTCCTTCCCTGGCTGTGTATGCTATTTTCCGTGCACCTTGTGCGATCGTGGCGAATCAGAAACAGAAAGGGAAAGTTTTTTTCTTGTATTTTTTGCTATGTATCCTCTTTGTCGTGCACCTTATGCGATCACGACAAATTAGAAATAGCGAGAAAACTTGAAAACATAGACTTTCCGGGTAATCCAACCAAGATCTAACACCATTGTGTGGAAAAAAGTTTTTTTTGTTTTTTTTTTTTCGTTTTTTTTGTGATTTGCAGAAGAAGAAAAAAAGGCAAGCACGGAGAATGAGAGAGAAGAGTAAAAAAAAAAAAAAACCTCCTTCCTCTTTTCATTCTTTTATTTACCTTTTAAACTTAGCTCACTTGGTCCAAAATTGTTTTATTCCTTAATAGGTCTTGAGTTCAAGTCGTATTAAGCTACTTTTTAGTGCATGCAATTTCTATTTTCAAGTTACTTTATTGTAAAAGTGCATCTCACTTAAATAAAATAAAATAAAAAGTGAGTCGCTTAAGTCTTTTAATTTATTGCCGCACTATTTAAAGTAATATTATTGTAAAAACGAACATCACTTATTCTACAAAAGTGATTCACTTAAAAGCAACTTTATTGTAAAGTGATTGTCAAAGGTTGATCTTGGGAAGAGAGGGGTTTTTTTTTTAGTTTGTCAAGTTAATATCTGCCACGTCACTATTGAGAACATCTTCAACATTTTCTTTGATCAAACATAACTTCATCATCTAGAATCAGTTTTCAATGCCCTTTTTTTTTAAATCACATATTTTTTCGAGCTCTTTGCATCCAGACAGTTAGTTTATGTTCTTTCATCCATTATTTTAAAGTATGGCCGCCCCTTGTGATATTATACTTATAAGTTCTAACTATTTCTCATGGAAATCTCGTATGGAGGATGTTCTGCGAAGTAGGGAACTTTTCAAGATAACCTTAGGGAAAAAAACAAAATACACTGATGATGATAATAAAATTAAATGGGCAAATAGATGTGATGAAGCTCGTGGATTGGTTGGGATGTCAATCTCTACTGATTTGCGATTCCACATATTTGGAATTGATAAACCTGATCAAGCTTGGGAAAAGTTGGAATCTGTGTTTGGTAAACACAATGAAATTCGGGGTCATCAACTTGAGAATGAGTTGATTTCCTTGAATCCAAATGATTTTTCATGCATTCAAGACTATTTATCTAAGTATAAAACTCTTAGGCTCTTATGTGCAGAATGCAAGATTAAGAAAGAAGACAAACAATGTATTTATCATATTCTTTCCAAACTTGGACCTGCATATTATGTTTTTGTATCTGCATTCTACTCCATGAAAGAATCATTGACTACAGCTAACTATCAAGAGCCTAGTCTTGAATCCTTTTGTGATTCCTTAATTAGAGAGCAAGATAAGCTCATTCATCTTGGAATAATTAACAATGCAGATACATCTGGGAAATCCTTATTGTCCCAACAGAAAGAAAAGTCCAAGCTTCCCAAGAAACAAAATTTTCGCAATAATAAGCCAAGCAACAAGGGTCCCAAACCCTCTCATTGATCTCCTTCTTTAAAAAATGACAAAGGATCCAAGCCAAAAGGAAAGAAGACTAAGCATCATTGCAATTTTTGTGGGAAAGATAATCATGATGAATCTAAGTGTTTCAAGAAGATGGCAGCCTTGGAAGCTGCAATGAAGAAGCACCACATCAGTCTAGATTCGTCTTCATAATCTACCTCTCATGGACATGCACTTTGTGCTTCTGGTTACTCTTATACTGCATCTTCTTCTTCTACTTCAATTGAATGGCTCATTGATTTTGGAGCATCTTATCATATGGCTAAGGATCAAGTCATCTTTTCTACTATGCATGAATGTAACACCAAGCAAATATTTGTTAGTGATCATAGACCTCTAAGTGTTGTAGGATCTGGAACAGTTCTAGTAGAAAATGGTCATTTCAGTGATGTACTATGTGTTTCAAAAATTTCCTGCAATTTGTTATCAATTTATCAAATTACTCATTTTGGTGAAGGTAAAACTGTGACGTTTACACCTCACCAAGTTGTAATCAAGGATTTTGAAAATCCTCAAAATGTCCTTGCTACTGGAACTGTTGATGATATTACCAGGTTGTACAAATTTAACAACTTTGGGTCATCACCTTTTCCTTCAGTTTTTGTTGCTCATAGTGATAACTTGAGCAAACTTTGGCATGAGTGATTTGGTCACTTAAATTATCGCTCATTTCAAAAAATATGTAAAGACAATATGGTGACTGTTCTTCCGATGGTATCTTGCAAGGATGGTGTTTGTTCCAGTTGTGTACTTGAAAAACATCATCGGGACAATTTTGACAAACGTGCATCTTGTCATGCCTCAGTTCCCTTGGAGCTTGTGCATAGTGACTTGTGTGGCCCTCTTCCATCTGCATCCTTTTCTGGTTTCAAATATTTCTTAACTTTCATTGATGACTACTCCAGACGCACTTGGGTTTACTTCCTAAAACTTAAGAGCGAAGTATTTAACATGTTCTTGGCCTACAAGGCCCTTGTTGAAAAACAATCTGGTCATCAAATTATTAAGTTAAGATCTGACAATGGAGGAGAATATGTTAACAACAATTTCACTACTTTCTGCACTGAACAAGGAATCCAACAACAACACACTATTCCATATACACCACAAGAAAAAGGTGTAGCTGAACGGAAGAACCACACATTAAAAGAAACAGCTAATTGTATGATCCAATCTAAGGGACTAAGTCTTCAATATTGGGCTAAGGCCATAAATTATGCAAATTACATAGTTAATCGCACACCCACTAAATTTTTACAAGGTATAACACCAGAAGAAGCATGGAGTAAAATTAAACCAGATGTAAGTCACTTTCGTGTGTTTGGTTGTGAAGCATGGGCTCACATTCCGAATGAAAAACAGAAAGCATTGCAGCCTAAAAGTGAAAAGTGCATGTTTGTTGGATATTCTGAATATGTAAAAGGTTATAGACTTATTCATCCCCATTCACATGATATAATCATTAGAAGAGATGTTAAATTTGATGAAAATCTCTTGGCCTGCAAGCCTAACTTGGCAGGTGTGCCATCTTTGGCTTGCGAGCCTGATTCAGCGATTGTGCCTTCTTCTTCTTCTTCTTCCAACTTCCTTGACAGGTTTCCAACTCCAGTTTCTGATGATTACAGTGAGGATGAAAATACACCTCCGCCTGCTCATGTTCCTCCAATTGCACCAGCACCAATGCTTCCTTGATGAGTCTGTTCAACATGTGAAGCAGCTAGTGATCTTTTCGGTGATCCTAGAGATCAACGTCGAACACGTTTTCAGTTTTAGTGAGCCTCTTCTCTTTTGGCTCAATTTTTCAAGAATCATGATCCAAAAAATTTTGCAGAAGCTTTAGGAAATCCAGATTGGGATGCAACTATGGATGAAGAATATCGTTCCTTAATGGTGAACGATACTTGGGATCTTGTTCCTCTTCCAAAAGGAAGAAAACTTGTCAGATGTAAATGGGTCTATAGAACTAAGTATGCATCAAATGGAAGTGTTGAAAGACTTAAGCCAAGGTTAGTTGCCAAAGGTTTTTCCCAAGTTGAAGGGATTGACTACAATGAAACATTTTCTCCTGTCGCAAAATTGAATTCCATCCGCCTTGTTCTTTCCCTTGCAACCTTACATAATTGGGAAGTCCATCAAATGGATGTCAAGTCTTCCTTTTTACATGGTGATTTACAGTAGAAAATTTACATGGAACAACCTCCTGGATATGTTCAAGATAACTCTAGCCTTGTCTTTCTCCTTAAGAAATCCTTATATGGCCTTAAGCAAGCTCCTAGAGCTTAGTATGCCAAAATGGATAGCTTTCTCCTTGAAACCAGTTTTTCTAGATGCCATTCTAAACCCAATGTCTATACCCAGAAAGTAGGAAACTATCTCATCATACTTGTTATTTATGTCGATGATCTTATCATTACTGGTAGTGACCCTAAACTTATAACCCATGTGAAATCTAGTCTTAAGCAAAATTTTGAAATGTCAAACTTAGGACATTTGCATTATTTTCTTGGTCTCCAAGTCTTACAAACCAAAGAAGGAATATTTCTTTCCCATTCTAAGTATGCTTGTGACCTTCTTCGTCGCTTCCACATGGAATATTGTAAACCAACCCCTTCTCCCTTTCAGTCTGGAGTCAAACTTTCTTCCACGTGTACTTCCCCTGAAATAGATGCCACCTTGTATTGTTAGCTTGTTGGTAGTCTTTTATACTTGACTCATTCATGTCCTGACCTTTCCTTTGCCATTGGTCATGTTTCCCGTTATATGCAAAATCCTCATGAAAGTCACTGTAAAGCAGCAAAAAGAATACTTCAATATATTTGAGGTACAATTCAGTTTGGGATTCATTACAGTACAGGGGGGAAACCTTTGTTGGTTGGTTTCACTGATTCAAATTGGGCCAGCAATCCTGACGATCGAAAGTCTACAGCAGGTTATGTTTTCAGTCTAGGATCTGGACCTGTCACTTGGGCTTATAAGAAACAACAAGTTCTTGCTCTTTCTTCAGCAGAAGCAAAATATCGAGCCACAGTTAATTCCAGTCAGGAAGCTTTATGGCTTCGGTAGATCCTTTCAGAGTTTGGATTCAAGCAACAGCAGCCTACTCCACTTTGGTGCGACAATAAAAGTGCCATCAAGCTTGCCAAAGATCCAGTTCTACATCAACTCAGCAAACACATTGAGCTACACATGCACTTCATCAGAAATCTTGTTCATGATCATGTTCTTGAAATGCTCTATTTCCCTACAGATGATCAAGTTGCAGACATCTTCACCAAGTCTCTTATAGAAGCGAATTTTTCTAAACTTTGATCTATGTTAGGAGTTCAGGAATGTGTCCTGAAGGGGGATAGGCTCTAATGCCTCCTTCCTTCTCCTAATAGTGTCACTCTTGTAAATCCTTCAATCCTATCCCAAGTTGTTCTTAAGGGGGGATGTTAGGATATTTAGACACTTAGGAGTTAGTTAAGATCAACTTGTGTAATATATCCATTAGGTAAAAGTGTGTCTCTTTAGTATGCATTTGTAAATATTCTAATCCGACGGTCACGATATGCTCTAGACATAAAGTGATCTGACGGTTCAACTTCTCTTAGATCATACCTACCATTGATCCATGGCTTAACACTCGATTGGTCCATGATCTCTATTTAAAGAGCATGGAGGGTCCTTGGCTAGTTGATCAATTATGAGAAGCTCATATGTAACTTTCTTTCTTTTGCATAATAAATTGCTCCAAGTAGCTACTTGGCTGGGGTCGTGGACTGTTTCCCTCTCGAGGGTTTTAACCATGTGACAAACATCGGTGTGTTAATCTATGATCTATTTGTGTGAAGTGGTTACTCAAGGTGTTTGGTCTTTTGGGAGTACCCTATGTACTCGAACACAGATGTGCACAGCATTTACAAGTCATTTTTTCACCATTTTCCATAGACCAAACCCTGAGTTTCCCCGAATTCCTCGACTAGTGCGCCACTAGTTATTCCTCCTCCGAGAGGGTAATTATGGACGTATCCAAGTCAACAATCATGTGCCCAGTCATCCCCCTCGTCATCAAAAATACCCTATTAGTTCCTGTAGAATTCAGTCAAAAGGCCAAAGAATATAATAAAGAAAGGATTGTCCAGTGCTTTAGGGAGTCAATTGTGGAAAAGAAGGAGGCGTTCTTTAAAACCTGGTTCAAACCTGACACCTAGCTGAAAACTTAACCTTACCCTATAGATGCTAGAGAGTTTAATGAGGAAATGTTGTGTGTAGTAACACGTATGAGTGATTTTTTAGGGTTGGACATAAACAAATACATCGCCAAGCCCATAATGAGCATACTGTTCACCCTGAGCATCTGTCTAGTTGACTCAAAAGAGTTTAGTTAGTCAGCACAGTTTTCCTGTCTCAAGTTTGATGAGCTCCCAGCTAAGAATATTCATTCTCAACTAATAGACTTCCCTAAGATAAGAACTTTCAGGCTTCAATCCTACTTGTTGAAGATGTTTGTGTCTTTCAATGAAGAGAACCTGCAGCTCCAAGAAATGGAAATCACGGATGAGATAAGCAGGGATTATAGAAAGTTCATGAACTTCCTGATGTCAGAGGTCTATAGTGCTTTCTTCTAGAAGAGGAAACCCATATTATTACGCCAGATAAGAGAGATATTGCAATTCTCTACTGAGAAGAAGCGAGGACTAGTTCTTATCAATAAACATAACACGGTGATAAGGTTATATGGGTTTGTGCATCAACCCTTTGTACTGCCTTCCTTTTTGACCCTCAGGGTGTTTGCTTTGGAGTTGATCAAGCAAAGGCTCATAGTATAAAATGATCACTTTTTGAATTTCAGAAAGTCTTCAGATATCAAATTTCCTTGGGCCATAGGCCCATTTATCATTAAAAACAAAGCTCCTCTTCCATTGATAAAATTTTTGTTAAGAGAGATGGGATTCCCAACTAAAGCTGCCATCAATTACTATCCCCATAACATCATCTCTATTAGAAGGCAAGCCAATAAAAACAAGCCCTTTGAGAAGCATGAGGTGGCAGCCCTCCCTAAGACTGCAAATTGGTCAGACTACCCCCAGGAGAAATAGGGAGATAATGGTATGGAAGAGGATTATACTTCTTAAATTCAAGGAAATAACTCAACTCTACCTGGCACTTCAAGCATAGGCCCAGCAGCAGAGAATATCACACCATTGGCTAGTGTCTCAAAGTATTCCAACAAAAGAGATTTATCTGATGTCATCGACACTAGGGAGGAAGACACAACCAACACACCAAAAAAGAATAAGTTGGAGGAGGCAGGGAAACTAGTACAGGAATCAGGTGGTAAAGGCAAGAAGAAATAGGTAAAGGTCAAAGGCCCAGTCTTTGAGGTTCAAGAATATGCATTTTCCCAGACACTCGATGGCTCAAAAATAGATATAGATCCAAGATTGAGCTATTGGACAAATATAAGGAAAACAAAGACATCGCCATCAATTAATCTCTTAAATTGTCTGCAGAGGTGAGAAAATATTGTGGTCATGAGGTATCCCTAGTTTTTGTCAGAGATCACAAGCAAAATACATTGAATTTAGCCATAACTTCTAGGAACAGAATAGCTAAGATGAAGATAAATCTAGATGATATCCATGTACCAGATATGATTCACACTCCATAAGCATACAAGGGACATTATCCATACTGATTTGTTGAAGTCAACCCTCAAGATATCTAGGTTGTAGTCTAGCAAGAGTAAGGTTGAAAATCAACTAAGACAGGAGAAGGTGGAAAACAGGGCCCACCAAGCCTAGATCAAGAAGTTGTAGGCAGATTCGTTGCTTGCTGCAAACCAAGATGATAAAGGGGATGGCACACAAAAGTTGTTAAATGAAAAATAAAATACCAATCAGCTGCTAAATAAAAGGCTGAAAATTCCATCTACTCAGTTGATCCAAGATTCAGAGCTATCAAAGCTGGAAAAGGAGAAAGAGAGCTTGAATGGTAAGCTTATAGATTGTCGGGCCCAACTACTGAAATTCACATAGAAAGAGAAGCAATGGCAAAGGGATAGGTCCCTTATATTGGAGAGTGAGAAGGATTTAAAATCCCAATCATATGAGCTGGAGAAAAGGTTACAAGAGAAGGAGAGGGAGTTGCAGGAGAAAGGCAAAGAAATTGAAAAGGAAGTCATTCCTCCTATCACTGAACCTGGTGAATTCTCCATCGTTCAAGCCTTGGCATAAGTAAGTCTAAAGGAATTGTAACTAACAAGGTTGAAGCACCTAAACAAGAATCTGGAGGGCTTGGCGATGGAGAGAGGACGTGAAAGGAAGAGCTGGGAAGCAAAGTGCTCAGAATTGCAAGGTAAAAATGAGAATCTGGTAAAGCAAGTTATAAGACAATTGTCTATGCAGGGGGATAAACATATCATATGGGATGCACTCATATTAGAGGCTACCAAATTGAGGCCCTACCTAGATTACCTCTTGGACAAGGGAAGAGCCATACATGGATCCAAGCAAAGTGTTACAACAGTGAGGAAAAGGATCAATAAAAAGCCTATTGATTATGCCAGAAATTCCATGGACTTTCTCAATGGGTTGACAAAAGAGGAGCTCATAATTGCCAACATAACAGGTAGGATTTCCATTATCACTTGGGCAAGGAAGGTGGTAAACTAGAAACACCATTTAGACACCATTGAAGCCAAAATTAGTATCATGGCACATGATTTCAAGTCCTTCATAGAAATGTTTAATCCATTGGTGAAGATGGGGCTACCATTCTTCTGGGGAAAAATGGTGGCATGTTGTCACAAAAATAATACCATGATAGGTTGACTCGATGCAGGTATGACCATGCCAAATTCGCAGATATGCAATAGTCCTTAGCAAGAAAGACAATCGTCGAAAAATTAGCAGATGACTTCGATTTGGTGTTCACTTTCAAAGCCACATGCGCGAAATTGCCGGATTTTTCATATAGGGATCACGTAGAGCTGCAGGTGTTGGAAAAGGAGGTTTCCACTCTAGATTTACCGACAATAGATCAGTGGAAAGCGATCGAAAAGTTTGGAAGGTACACATACATACTGCATGCCAGAGGATGATAAGGATCAAAAGGGTAGCTATATTAGAACAAGTGTTTGCAGTGAAGAAAACCTCCTTCACCTCTGCTGTTGAGGAACACTTCAGGGCTGAGTCAGCATAAGGCCATTGGAGGTGCTCTGAACCGTCATTTTCCACAAGTGATCCTGAGCTCCAGATTCCTTGTTTGTTGTTTTGATCGAGCACACGCATCATCACATACTTTCCTGATTTGTGTTAAAATCGTGGCAAATATGCCACCCCAAAATTGTTAGGATTTAGTATGATTATTCAGGTTTGATCCCCATATTGTAACTAATTTTGATGCCATGTTTCAAGATACCTCTCGAGGGTAAATTACACTATAAATGTAACCTCAATAGAGGAGTAAAGGGTTGGAAAACTTTCATTTAAAAGGCCTTATGTGCTTGGTTTTGGGGCTCTGTAATTTTCTTGGAAGTATTAATGAAAAACATTTTATGAGTTTTCTAAGATTCATCAAGGTGTTCAATGTTCAGTTGTGTTTCCTATATTTCACATTTTCATGTATGTGTATGCTACTAATATGTTTCTAGATTGTATGTAAGGAATTTGTTCTCTGTTAGATGCTCCTTCCATCAAAAATCATATTTGTTATGTGTATGTAATGACTGTGATAGAATTCATCCTTAGCTAGATGCTTTGTTTCAGTTATTAATCTCTATTGTTGTTGATCCAGGTCGTGCCTAGGTGCACGCTGGGGACAACAGTCAACTAAATGAGTTGAGCTCTATTATGGTGGAAGCATATAAAAAGAACCAACAAAGTAGGAAATACACTTGGGTCGACAGAAAGTATACGAACAGACAAAATGCAAGAATTCGAACCAATTTATTACTTATGCTCCATGAAAGATGGAGGAATCGGAATTGTTGTATATTACATTAGTGTGCATACTTATATAGGATGCTGAGACACTTGGGTGACTACCAGTTACGTTTATTTACAAAGAATTTATAACGGTTTAGAAGTTCAACCGTCGAGGCAGACCTGTCGAGGCGAACCTGTCGAGGAGAACTTGTTGAGGCAAATCTGTCGAGGTGGACCTATCGAGGTGGACCTGTCAAGGCGATCCTGTCGAGATGGAACTATTGAGGCAGGCAAAGTAGTCGAAGTGATAGACTGTGTCGAAGCTTGACAACCTACCAACTGCTGGTTGGATCAGTTGTTTATGCTAAAGGCATTCCAAGAGATTCATCCATAGGTAGGTGCCTCTTATTTCACTGGGCTTTCCTCATTTCAATGTCTCGTCATATCAATCTATTCGACTGAATATAACAACCATGTTGCCTCATATTACATAGGGAAATCACCATTCATTATTTTTGTAAGCCCTTGAAGGTTTCAGGATGTGACTCCATTGCCTAATGGTACTTCCTGTTTGTCTGTCTTACAATCATTAAATCACAAATATTATGTTCTTATTTGATATCTAGCCTTCTTATCACTTGCTTAAAGCTATATGTGTATGTGAATGAGCTATGTGACACTGAGAGAGCCCTCTCTGACTGTACAGGCTAGAATACAATCTAAATATTGGTTTGAAATTGTTACCCTAGTGATCTCCTACCACAACCATAGGAAAATCATGAGGAGGGGTATTTAAGAACAGCTTACAACATCCAAGAAGCTGAAACTGTGGGTCAAGTGGCAAGGGTCATCCTTAGAATTTATGTAGTGTTAGAGGATCACCATTCAACTGTGGTCAAAGTTTTAGGTAAGATTGTTGAGCATTATGTTTTTGTTTTGATTAACCCTGGTTCTACTCATAGTTATATTACTCCTAGAGTAGTTGAGATTTGTGCTTTTAAGAAATTAAAGCATAGTAAGTCATGGTTAGTCCAACTAGCCACGGGAACCAAGAGAAAAGTGAGTGAAGTGGTAAAGAAATGTCCATTCGTTATGGATGGGTTGGTTAATTACACATATCTGAATGTTCTACCGCTTGGTTCCTATGACATTCTCATTGGAATAGATTGGTTAGAAGCTCATAGAGTAAAGATTGATTGTTACAACAAGTCTTTTGAGTGCATGGATGAAGAAGGGAATCCAAGAGTGGTAAGAGGCATTCCTAAATTGATTTATGTCAAGAAGATTTCAGCAATGCAGTTGAAGAAGTTATGTAGGAAAGGTTGCCAGTTGTATGCAACTCATGTGTTGGAGGCAGCAGAGAATGAAACTCCTAGGTTGGAGGACTTTCATGTGTTGTAGGAATTCCGGGATGTTTTTCCTAATGAAATTCCAAAACTTCCTCCAAAGAGGGACATAGACTTTTCCATTGAACTTGTGCCAGGAGTAGCACCAGTGTCCAAGACACCCTACAGGATGAGTACACCAGAAATCATAAAGCTGAAGATGCAGCTGCAAGAATTGTTGGAGAAGAAGTATATCGGGTCGAGTGTGTCTCCATGGGGAGCACCAGTTCTATTTGTAAAGAAGAAAGGTGGTACACTCAAGTTGTGTATTGATTACAGACAGTTGAATAAGGTCACTATTAAGAATAAATATCATTTTCCTAGGATTGATGACCTCTTTGATCAAATGAGGAGCAAAGGTATTTTCCAAGATTGACTTGAGTTTTGGTTACCATCAGGTAAGGATCAAGGATGAAGACATTCATAATACAGCCTTTAAAACAAGGTATGGACATTATGAGTTTGTAGTGGTACCATTTGGTCTCACAAATGCACCAGCTACATTTATGTGCCTTATGAATAGTGTCTTGAGCAGTTGCTTGGACAAGTTTTCTCTTGTCTTCCTTCATGACATTCTTGTTTATTCCAAGAATGAAGATGAGCATGAAGAACATATGAGAATGGTTTTGCAATTGCTAAGGACCATAAGTTGTATGCCAAGTTAAGCAAATGTGATTTCTATAAATATAGAATTCATTATTTGGGTCACATCATTTCAAATGAAGGGATATCTTTGAACCCTGAAAAGATTGAAGCCATTATGAATTGGCCTACCCCAAGAAATAGGACAGATGTAAGGTATTTTATGGGACTTGATGGATACTACAGGAAATTCATTGAAGGATTCTCCAAGGTTGCACATCCCATCACTTCTTTGCAAAAGAAGGGAATAAAATTTGAATGGACACAAAGGTGTGAGGAAAGTTTCCAGCAGCTGAAGAATCTTCTCACAAGTGCACCCATTTTGAAAATTGTAGACCCAGAAAAGGACTGTGTGGTGTGTACTGATGCATGTGGTCAAGGAATTGGAGGAGTTCTTATGCAAGACAACCATGTGGTATCTTATGAGTCAAGGAAGTTGAAGGATCATCAGAAGAATTATGCAACTCATGATCTGAAGCTTGCATCCATAGTACATGCTCTCAGGATGTGAAGGCATTACTTAATGGGCATAAAATTTGAGTTGAGGATAGATCACTATGGTTTGAAGTATTTGTTTGATCATCTGACCTTAAATGCTAGGAAAGCTAGATGGCTGGAGTTTTTATGCAAGTTTGATTTTGAAATCAAACACATAAAAGGGAAAGAAAATAAAGTGCTTGATGCACTCAATAGAAAAGTGCATGAAATGCATGTGGCATATCTTAGTATTTTCCAATCAGATTTGAAGCAGTTGATTGTTAATCATGCTGCTGAAGATGAATCGTATGCACTAGTCAAGGACAAGTTGCAGCAGCAAAATTATGAAGGGAGGTATGAGGGTATAAGTTGGAAGATGATGGACTTCTTACCTTTAAAAACTGAATTTATATTCCAAGTGTAACATATTTGAGGAGAGTTGTTATGGATGAGATCCATCAAGCTCCATATTTTGGTCACCCGAGATATCAGAAGACAATTGCTACAGCTAGAAAGCAGTATTTTTGGCCAGGAATGAAAAAAGACATTGCTGAATATGTTGCAAGGTGCATGAAATGTCAACAGGTAAAGGTTGAGCATCAACAGCCAGCAGGGTTGTTACAACCTTTGGCAATTCCAGAATGGAAATGGAAAGTTATTTCCATGGATTTTGTTACAGGATTGCCAATGACTTGGAGACAACATGACTCCATGATGGTTGTGGTGGATAAGTTGAAAAAGGTAGCACATTTTACACCAGTTAATTCCACACATAATACTGATGACATTGCAAAGATTTCATGAAGGAAATATTCAGATTGCATGGATTGCCTAAGGCAATAGTTTCGCACCGAGATCCCAAGTTCGCTTCCAATTTTTGGAAGGGTTTGCTTGCACATTTGGGTACCAAGTTGAAATTCACCACTGCCTACCATCCTCAGACTAATGGTCAGACAGCGCGAGTGAATAAAGTGCTTGAAGACATGCTTCGCATGTATGTGATGGACAATCCATCTAAGTGGGAATATTACTTACACTCAGTAGAGTTTGCTTATACTAATGGACAGGATGCATCCTTGGGGATTAGTCCTTATGAAGCTTTGTATGGAAGAAGGTGTAGGACACATGTGACATGGGATAATCCAGTGAACAGGATTGTGCTTGGTCCATAATTGCTCAAGGAAATGGAGCAAGAGGTTGCAAAGATCAGGAAGAACTTGAAAGCAACCCAAGACAGACAGAAAAGCTATGTTGATAAGCATAGAGTGCACAAAGAATTATATGTTGGGGATCATGTTTACCTCAGAGTGGGGGCAAGGAAGAGTTCCTTGAAGCTTGGAAGTTGTTCCAAGTTGTCACCTAGATTTTGTGGGCCTTTTGAAGTGCTTAAAAGAATAGGACCAATTACAGATAGACTTGCATTGATTGGGATGTGATTCAAGTGGAACCCGAGGGAGAGTTCTAAACCGAGCCATTATGCATCCTCGATAGGAAGGTAACTGTGCTCCAGAACCGAGTTGTAGGACAGGTAAAGGTGCAATGGAAACACTATGGTCCTGAAGATGCTACATGGGAGCTGGAGGATGTCATGTGATTGGCACATCTATTTTTGTTCAATTTTGCAGAGCACTAAGGTAGTGCCAGTGTTGCATTTTTTTCAATTTTGATGAGCACTAAGGACGATGTTGATTGAAGGGGGAGGGGATTGTAATACCCTATTTTTGACCCCATGTTGTTTTGATTGTACATGATGTAAATATTGTATGAAATCATGGCAAGGAGCTCAAGTCCAAGGCCCTGCCATTAATGAATGTTTTGTGTATAGGTGATCAAGGTTGATGCCTATGGTTTATGGGCCTAATGGTTAAGAGCATGTGTTTCATCTTAGCAGGTCATAGGTTCAAATCCAGAGGGGGGTAGTGTATGTACACCTTTGTAGACTTTAGCAGTTAAATTGTTGTGCATAGGGGGTCCCTTGTCCCACAAACAAGGGGGTCTCATACACCAATTTGGTTTCTCGCTTGGTGGTGACCTTAAAAATAGATTATTATTATTATTATTATGGTGCTAAGTCAAGCACAGTATATATTTGTGAATATCACGTAATTATGCAATTATTAAAATACCACAGCTAGTTATGTATTGCAACGTGAAATAAATGGGGGCATGATCTCACAAGGAATAGGGAAGGGGAGTTAGCCAAACTCCTGGGCCAATAGGGTGAGACCAGATGTCGATGGGGAAACCCATTAACCTTTAGCCACCTTTTTGTCCTCTGTCATCAATTTCTTCCAGAAGTTGGTTGAGGTAGTTAATGCCTTGGGCTAAGCAAGGCATGGTATTTTGATGGCTTGACTGAGCAATCCTGCAAGTCTGCAGTCTGGGGAATTTGCACCCTTGCTTCTGACGCAAGGAAGCATGCAAATGTGTGCCCAGTCCGTCACATGGCTTTCACCTATGCGTTGTTGTCCATTCGGTTCATGGGTGTTGTTCATGGAGCCTGTGGGCAGAGTTGGTCATTGTTCAGTTCTATGTCACTTCATTTACTATGTTATGTATGATCATCATCGTTGTTCATCCAAACCTACAAGAAGAACTGTGTCTTTTCTCTCTGTTATTCGTTTTGAACCGTTCACCCTTATCTGGCAGTCGTGAATCTCACGGGCTGAGAGATTTGTTGTTTTGTTGAGTGATTGGGCGGTGGAGATCAATCGATTTTATGAAAGAGTGCTCCTCCGAGTTTTCCCCACCGATGTCGAGCAGTATTTCCTTGTTTGGAATGGTTGTCCGATTTACCTGAATCGTGGAAGGTGTTTCCGCAGTGGTCTCCTTTGTTACAGAGTGAGTGAATCCTGTTTTACTGCATTTTACCTTGTGGTTGTTGTGGTGTGCACCCTGGTTTGGATGTGATTTGTATGCAAGACTTAGGGGTGGAAGAGAAGAGGAATGGACTTGTTAACCTAGTGCAGAGAGGGACATCATGAAAAGATAAGAGTGGTTGCTAAATCCCTACTACACTGCCTTGAAGAGCACTGGAAGGGAAGGCATAGCCCAAGGGACTGTGTAGCAGAGAAGGGGATGCTTCCTTTTGTTGGGAGTGCAGGTGTTGTGGATACCAGGCCATATCGATCTTGTGGGGGTGTCACTAGCTCTTGAATGAGCCACTAGCTTAGTCATTCTACCTGTCCACTGCCTTAGCATCTTGTTAACTCAAGGGAGATTGGCTTGGCTAGTATCCTGTTAGCACAATTGGATCTTGGCTTGGTTGTATCTTATTGTGCATTTGGCCTTGTGTGTAATCCCTGGCTGGACAACCTGTTAACCCAACTATGAAAGAAGGCTTGGTTTTGTAGCCTATGAAACTCATATGTTGGCTTGGCTAGTCCTAAATTCAAGTTTTGGCTTGATAGCTTGTAGCCTATTAACCCAACTGTGTGTTGGATTGGCTAGAAAGTATGGTAAGTCCAACGGGGGGTTGGCTAGACTGTGTGATTATATGATCTAGTTGTGTGTGAGTCTTTTGCTCCCTAGTTTCCTTGTGGAATCATGCCCAACTCGGGGGTGGCAATGGTGTTGAGAGATTAATGAACACACTGGCCTATGGTTGGGTGGAATGTTGCAGCGACATAGCTAGTTGTGGGACAACACTATCATCAAAGATAAGTATTCTTTGTTATGTTATTTCTGCCATGAAATTGCTTATGAATTGTTATGTTCACGTTCAATGCTTATGGATGATCTAAGTAGATGTTTACTTATGTATATTTTCCTACATTTTACTTGTGTATATGCCTCATATGTTTTATGCATTTTTTCCTAAGTCCTTGAAGGCTAGAAGCCTGATCAAATGGTTAGAATACCTTTGATTTAGTGTTTCTGCCCCTTGGAATCCACCTAAGGAAGACGGAAGACAGAAGCCATAACGAGAAGTTGAACATGGCAGAAATGTTGTGTTTCCGCACCCTGGGATCCGCCTACAGGAGGCGGAGGGCAAAAGAGGAAAAGTGCCGAAAAATTCTAAGGCAAAAGTTGAATTTCTGACTTTCGAGGTTGGGAAGTAGAAGTCGAAAGTGCAGAAAAGGGTTAAGGTCGAAAGTTAAGTTTTATGATTCCTGAGTTTTGCACTGGAGGCGGAAGGGCAGAAGGCGGAACCATGAATAAAGTATTCATCACTTGATAGTTTTTTGACTTCCGAGTTTTGAAGGTGAAAGGCAGTAGTGCGGAAGGCGGAAGAGCCGTTGAAGAACTCCGACGATCGTTAAGTTTTTCGACTTCCAAGTTCCGAAGGCGGAAGGAGGAAGAGCCATTGAATGTTTCCATCGCACATTGAGTTTCCGATTTCCAAGGTCGGAAGGGCAGAAGGTGGAAGTCGGACCACTCACTCCGTCGAAACCTTGAGGTTCTGATTCCCAAGTTTTTAAGGTCAAAAAGGCGGAAGCGGAAGTGCGGAAAGGGCAAGGTTAGTGCGGAAATGACCATTCTGGTTGCATAATGGATCTATGAAGGGCAAAACGACTTTTACAATGGTTTCTGAGCATGATAAGGAATGTTCAAGAGTGTGCTAACGTTCATGCCCTTTGTTAGAAAGGAGAACAAGGATTCTTAAAGCAAAAATTTTAATTTATCTGCATTATGGGATATGGGGACGTTACACATGTGATTATTTATATGGTTAGCAGTGAATTTTTTATATCCAAGGGTTAAGATTTGCACCCCTTTGTGTTGATATTATTGTCCAGGACACGCATTTCACATTGCAGGGAAAATCCTCAATCTTGGAAGTTTTATGCAATATTCATTTTTTCTAGTTAATGAAAAAACTACATAAGTTTATCATTTAGTGCAAATATATAGATATCTAATTTGTCATGTTCTTTTTTTTCTAGCAAATGTTTGGTAGTATGCTTTTACATTAATGACTATTAATTTCTAATAATATACAAATCAACTAAAATGGAAACCAAAACGATCTTTGTAGTTGTGGCATATTAAGTTACTATCGTAAAGACCATTACAATTAATGTCAACACTACATGAATGCACTACCTTAAATCATATAAATGGAAACCAAACATGAGGAATTTAGAGAAGACTTCTCTCAACATCCTCCCTTCTACCTAATTCCTTTATTCAACATTACAAATATGGCTAATTGCATCCACCAACATTTTTAGAATATTCCTAGGTACTGAATTGTGAAACTTAAAAGTGTAAACATTTTATACTAGTGATCCTTTATTTTGACAAGATATCACAAATGGTATGGTGAATTTGTTTGTAACAAAAGAAGAAATATTAAGATCGTACTTGTTGCCATTTTGGAAAAAAAAATAAGAAATAAGAAAAAGACACTTCTATGAAGGAAAAAAAAAAAGTAAATCACTCTTAAAAAAATCCCATACGAAAAGTTGCTACAAATTTTGCATTATTGATAGTCCTAAGAAAAAACTGTTGTTTTCAAACAATAGNAAAAAAAGTAAATCACTCTTAAAAAAATCCCATACGAAAAGTTGCTACAAATTTTGCATTATTGATAGTCCTAAGAAAAAACTGTTGTTTTCAAACAATAGTTTCAAACATGTAGTGTATAAGAGCATGTGTTTCCTCTTAGGAGGTCACGGGTTCAAATCCAGAGGGGGGTAGTGTATTTACACCTCTGTAGACTTTAGCAGTTAAATCGGTGCGCAGAGGGGGGTCCCTTGTCCCACAAACAAAGGGGTCTCATACACCAATTTGGTGTCTCGCTTGGCGGTGACCTTAAAAATAGATTATTATTATTATAAGAACTCATTCTCACAAATAAAACACACAAAACAATAACTCCCTGAAAAAACATTCAAAACAACAAGGTAGTTACTGAATCTATAAAATTAGAATTAAGTTATAACTTGATGAGAAGAATGTAAATCATATAAGTATATTTCCTTCCATCCCCAGGTAAACTAAGTCATTCATAAATTTATACCAAAAATCCACATTTAGAGTTACACAAATATATGGTTCTCTACAAACAAGCTGAAGCCACGTATAAATAGGTTGCATATCTCTCTGTTCCACTACGAAAATTACTCTCTACGCCTACTTATATAAGCTAAAACAATGCCACTTGTGGACAACACAAAGCATTATACTTATTCCCAATATACAAGGAATTATGACAATGTTATTGTGATAAAGTTCCATGTTTTATAAACGTTTTCATTCACTTTTCTCAGTTCAATTTTTTCAGGTGGAGATTGACAATGTGGTCAGCACAAACTCTCTCGCTTTGTGCCAACAATATTTTGCTCCATAATCAAGACAATATAAAAAAAAGGCTAATTAACTAAATCTCATAAAAGACTGTAAATTCTCATATGATTTCTTTTTCAAAGTACGTATAAATAATTATTGAGAGACAGTATGTAAATCAATATGTATAAATAAAGTTTTGGCTCGAGAGTTGTTTAAACTATTTATATGAGCAAGATAATTTTTTAAATCATGTATAAAAACAATATTATTTTAAAATATGTTTCTCTTCAAAATGTACAAATAAACATTAATATGGGTGATTTTGTTCTGGTCATTCGAGGGATGCAGAAGGAGGATCAGATCATAAACATTCACCTACAAGAGTTGGCACAAGTACTGGCGATCTCAAAATCCATTTTTTAGATTGAATACATACATATATACATTTTTTTAGATTGAATACAAACATATATATTGTGATTATAATATGGAGGCAAAATAATTATCCAAGATGGCCTCTTACTTGATTTGGATGACTTGATTTTGCATTAGTTCAACTTAGGATGGATAAGGTACCAAAAACCTAGAAACATGTGGCAGTTAATAATTCGCTGGAGGGATGATGACAGTGAACAGTGTTTTCAAACTACACTTACGAAAGAATGCCTAGCGGTATAACTAAGTTTAACACTCTCAAAAGTTCAATTATTAGGACTTTTTTTGGGGGTGGAAAGACCCCCTAAAGGTGTATTTTAAGGCAATTTTTAAACCCCTCCCAAGTCATGAGGATTGGACCAATTATTAGGACTTTTTGGGGGGGTGGAAAGATCCCCTAAAGGTGTTTTTTAAAACGGTTTTTAAACCCCTCTCGAGTCATGAAGATTGGACTTTTGGGGGTAGTTGTTTTAAATCCACCCCCAAAAGTCATGAGAATTGGACTTTTGGGGGTGATATTTTTAAATCAGCCCCTAAAAGTCATGGCAATTAGACTTTTGGGGAAAGTTGCTTTAAATCTGCCCCCAAAAATCAAATTATCATGATTTTTTCGTGGGGCTTTAAAAGATCTTCCATAAAGGTCCTTTCAAGGTGGTTTTTAAACACCCAAAAAAAGTCATAAATTCTAAGTACAAGTAATATTCACTTGAACATCTCTCTATCTTATGAATAGCTAGTTCACTTATGACCTAATAAAGAACAATTTGAGAAATTAACCTAGAATATAAGAATAAGTATCTAGAATATAAGAAATGACATAGGTTTGCATTTCACGTAAATGATTGAATAAATAAACCAATGAATAGATAGACCAATTCTCTAGTCTACAAATCGCTTCAATCTTAACGCTCCATGATCAACACCAAACATAGCTTGAATTTACTTACTCCAACTAACCATAGAGTTAGAAACAACAACAACAACAACAAAAATAGGGTTTCCATGACTCAAACTCATGAGCACACAACTTTAGAAGAGACCTCGTCCATTAGATTGTATCCACGCACCGTGTGAGGTGAATTTCTACAAGATATGTAGTTCAAGTTCATAATACCAAAAACATACTAATATAGAGAGGCTAGAGGCTCATAGCAGTTAAAAATTCTTCCTCACTCAACACATTACAAATCCAACGCATTACAAATCCAACGGTGCTACTTACTTCATGGAGGCCAGAGTAAAAATAACTTACAGTGCCTGCCCCAACAAACAATTAATGTTTTACGTTGTGACCATACAGACAAAATGGACAATTGGGAACCTATATATATTCTTGTTCCATTACCACGAACTAGGTGATCCCATCACAATAAGATAAGATAAGATGCTACGTTGTTGATGCCCACCCCCACGTTCATTATAGAAACATGCGTTAGAATTACGAGAATCAATATCTTATTGGAGTAGTCTCGGAGGAGGCAACAACGAAGGAGTAGATTGTTCCTTGGACACCATTCATGCTCACTTCCAACAGGTTCGACATTGTTTTCAATAGTCAATAGATTTTGCACGTCTCAGTGCAGGAAGACGTTCAAGGTTTCCTCAGACCCACAACGCACAACACAGCAGGAAGCCTTCAAACACGTCTTCAAATTATATAGTCCCACCGTGATCACCATGATACCATTCAACATACATTCCCACAATCATTGATGCCTCTACATAGTTATACCATCCATGCACCAGCCATGCCAAGCACAGGAGGGACAACTATTATCGAATAAAAGCTTGTACTAGTAGATGGTCTCCATTTGGGAATGAAGAGCATGCTCAATGAAGAAGGTATGGAATACTTCTTTAGTATCAACTCCATGATCTCAAGTAATTTAGAGGAAGTATTCATTGTTTAATCGCATGTAGAGTTCCACCAACCTTCTAGTGGAGATCGCAGCTCTTAAGAGCAAGATTGAGGTCGCAGCAGCTTCAAGTCTCCACTATTGGAGTCTCTTCAAAGTAGCTCTTTCATAAAAGTGTGATCGCAGCTCTCCAAAAATAAAATGAGGTCGTAGCTCATTCATGTAAAAGAGTGGTCGCAGATCCCAAGATGGGACACCTATATTCTTCAACAATTATCACTCTCACCAGCGATCAAGCAACCTTCAAGCAGTCTTCAATGGTATTCACCAACATTTCATCCCAATTCTGATACAATTCCAAAAAGGAACAATGCCAACACCAGTCTCTTCGTTATCACCAACGCATAGGAGTCTTCACTTCAGAGCATCGTTCACAAGAGGAAGCTAGTTCTTTCATGTTTTTTCTTCAATTGACCTGGTAGCTTAAAAAGGCGTGCTCGACGTCGTTCCATAGTGGAGATGGAAGGAGGTTTGCATAAGCTTGAGCACGCAGAAAAAATACAGAGCGCCACACACATCAAGATTACTCCTTGAACACCGTAATGAGGTCGCTCCTTGAACATTTTAAAGAGATCATGTTGAAAATGTTCTGCTCAATTTTTGGTTATGATGATGAAATAGTGTGTATGTCAAGCTACACCCCTTTATGCCTTTTGTTTCTGAGTAATTCACATCCCGGGTCATGTCGCAGAAATCTTCAAGTCATTGGGTACTACCTTGGGGGCAAGCAAGAGTCAAAGGCTGTCGCTTGATCTTGACTCCTTTGTCTAAGCCAACGCGGGTGGTCCCTAGTAAAATAAACTATGGTGTTTAATCTATGAAATAAAACAATTAGTGTACGAGATGAGATGAAATAAAATATCACAACTAAAATGAACTAAAAATGATATAAATAACTAGCACATCAAATAATATTCCACACAACACATAAATTAACTTAAACATAAAAATAAATAAGATTGCCAAAATAGACAAGTGCTAATGGAGTGCTTGTGTAAGGGTTGCTAGTGAAGTCTCGTGAAGTATTGTAGTTGTCGCAGTTGGTCAATTTTAAGATTATTAAGTGAGTAATTAAGGGCGTGGGTTGGCCCGTGGGGGGTAGAGCAAGTGGTAAAGTGGAATTGTTGAAATTGGTTGTAAATGGAAGGTCTCGTGTTCAAATCCTCCTCAAATTTACCCATGCGCCATTGTTCAGCCCCTGTGGATGGACCTAGGGGTATATTGGTAGCGGGATTGGCTCCTTGGACCCCATGTCATGCGAGTACCAGCCCGTCCCTAGTTGCAGATTCTCCTAGTTACCAAAAAAAAAAAAAAATTAAGGGCGTGGGTTAATTGTGGGTTTGGTCCAACAAGTCAAGTCCCTTCGAACTGAGTGCTAAAGCTGTAATACCAAGTGTCCAACGGGGCGAGGATGAACCTGCCTGGAGTAGCCCCCTGATTCTGTAGTAGTTACCATTTGCAACCTCCCAAGTTCTCGAGAAAATCACTTGTGTGGATTTTCCTATTAAAACTAGTAACCCATATCCCTTTCTGATACAACTAACTGATCAGACAAGCTGCGACGGTGTAGAGCATACGGGGCCTTGAAGTCTTGGATATTTTAATTTTTTTAAAGCTAAGTGTGAGTTTTTCAAATCTCAATGCCGATACTCTCGTTATCGAGAACAGGTCCGAATTGATTAATTTTACTTTAGGAACTTAAAATAAACTGGAAAAAATAAAGAAAAACTAAGAAAAATAAAAAATAAAATGAAACAGTGCGAATCCCCCCTGGGGGGATGGGGTGTGGGCACTTGGTTTCCTACTTGCCTCTCTCTTTTACAATGATTTCGAAATGGAAATTACTTGTGCTCCTTTGTAGAATAGGAAGCACAAGTATTACAATATAGGGCCTTAGAAAAATAGACAAAGAGAAAACTGTGAAAAGAGGGATCTCCGGGTTGCTTGTTTCTTCGAAATTTGGCTAGAGTGCCTCTCTTTTATCTACTTCTGCTACAAAACAGCAAGCAATATTCAGTTAAATATGTCAAATTCTTTATTTAAACAATAAAAAATTAACATGTAATTCAACTAACTTTTAAAAGATAGAAATTTAAAGTATTAAAAAGTACTTGTTTGAAACTAGATTTGTGAGTTTTAACATTCAAATCATATCTAACCTTGATAATAAATTAAATCAGATTTAGTTATTGATATACTTTTATTTACTAAACCAAATATCAATTATCAAAATAATCGGTAATAGAAATAAATAATTTTGTAAAATGAGAGAAGATATGAAGAAACTTGATGTCGAAATATGAACGATGGAGTTCTTCACAATGAAACAAAAAAATGGACTATGTCTTTCTTTAGATGTTGAAGAGCAGGAAGATGTAAGTAAACTCAACCTCTCCTTCAATCTACATAACCTGCAACTAATACAAAATACTTGCACACAAAATATGGTTAACAAATTTGGTGCCACCTACCACAGAAACTCAGAAAACAAGATTATTAAACAAAATAAAAATGTACTTCCAAGATATTTGAAACAAATAAACAGTAAGATATTCAAGCAAACAAGCTTTTAAACCTTACCCTACCAAGATACAACTCTCTTTCAAAGGCAAAGCTTAACGAAAGAGATGCAAGAAAATGAACACCATCAGCTACTTCAAAATCTCAAGACAATATTCATCGTGATTCATCCACACATAGAATCACTACACGGTTCTTGACCTCCAAAGCCTTTTATTCAAAATGATAAAAAAATATTAAAAAGTAATGAAGCATAAGTTCCTTGCCAAAATATCATCTCAAAATGAAAAGAACTTGCTCTCTTAAATATAAAAACTCAACATGGGGGATGCACTTTCTAAAGGATGAGCTTGGTAGCTTGGGATGAGTTGGATGTGAGTTGGATCTCCATGCTTTGGGGCAAAAAGAAGACAATTACCCAAAATGTCAAAAGCTTGACCTCAAACCAAATATTTCTTTCTTGGGAAAAGCGCACCTCTCTTGGAAAAAATCCAATTTGATATTTAGCAACCATTTCTTTCCTTTTTGGTGACTTGTAACTCTTTAAGAATAATCCTATTGACCTTTTCCAACTCACGGAATCAATTTTCTTCAAGTTTCCAATTTTTTATGAGTTGTCGAATTTCTCATTTTTTCCAATTTTTTGGTCTTTTTTTGTTTTTTCTAGTAATTATTAATTTTGGAGATAAATTATTACTCAAAAACTTAGGAAAGTGGGTCTAAGGGTTAAGTGGGTGCTCTGAGTTAGAAAACGAGCACTCCCATGGAAAAAATAACCTCCTAGCCACACTTGTATGACTTTTTAGAGTTTTACAATTAACTTATTAAAAATAATCTTGTAAAAATGGAAAAAGTATTATTTTTCCGGAAATTAAAAAAACCTATGGGGGACTTAGGACATGTTCATAATGACTCACAATAATGATTAGCGTGGTAATATACATCGACACATGGGTTTTAATAACCTCCTAAGGCTTAATTAATTAATGTGATTATTCCAGCGATGTAGGTTTGGGTGAAAAATTCAAAAATTATTTATCGCTTAAAAAAAAATTAACAAGGAAAAAAACACCCTGGAATAATGCATTAATAAATAAGTCCTAAGAAGCTAAACCTTTTACATAAAGTCATCATGCTAACTCATTTTATTACAATTCCTTATAGGGTATGAACATGTTAAAAAAAAATTTAAAAATGGCCTAGGGAGGCCTGCAAGAACTTCTGAACTCTGAATTTTGAACAAGTGATTGTTCATCTTTGGCAGCTCATTTAGAAATCCAACTTAGTGCAAATCAGTTGGAAACATATAGCTCCAAGTGTGGGGCGTGTGATTGATTTGAACTTCGTGAAAATTGATCATACGAGAATCCTTGAATCTCTAGTTCCTACACAAAATTGGATAAGTGAGTCACATGCATATATAACCAAATGAAATAACAAGTTGCAATCTATAATACAAGATAATATACAACAAAAGAATTTCTATGGAAATAATCTATTATACAAAATTTAAGCTAAGAAATAAAATGCAGAGGAAGGGTTAAAAATTCACGATACAAAGATGCCCCCATGGGCATCAGATGTTGTCACTGAAGAATGACTTCAGAAGTTTCTCGTTCACTGGCAGATTCTACTTTACGCTATCCATGTCGCTTAAATGAAATGAATTAACACTGGCTATGTCATGAATGATGTAGAGACCCATCCATAAGCTGTCAAACTTTCCATGTTTTTCGGGTTTTTCTCTCATTTTGTCCCATAACAATACTGTATCTCCCTTCTGAAAAGCTCTAGTCCTAGATGACTTGTCAAAATTTCTTTTAATTTTATTCTAATTTCTGACACTCTGATCAACTGCCCTTCTTTTGACTTCATCCAACTCTACCAACTCATGCATCATGCTCTGATAATCATCCTGATCTGATCTTGACTCTTGTAGAACCTGATACACTGGTAACTTGAGATGAATTGGTAAAGTCACATTCGTGCTGTAGACTAATTCAAAAGGAGACTTTCTTGTTGCACTTTTCATGGTTATTCTGTCTGCCCAAAGTGCAAACTTGATTTTACTATCCCAAGACTTCTTATTATCACTAACAATCTTTTTAACGATGGCCATCAAGTTTTTATTGCTTGACTCAGCAAGACCATTTCCCTGGGGATAGTAATTCAAGGAATGGGATAGGATAATACCATACTTAAATCAGAATGAAGACATGGCTACTGAGATAAAATCCTTGGCAGTATCAGTGGTTATCTTAGCTGGCACTCCAAATCTCGTAATGATTTTGTCTTCAAGGAAATCCATTACTACCTTTTTGGTTGCTACTTTAGTAGGTATGGCCTCTACCCACTTGGTGAAATAATCGGTTACAGTCAAAATCCAAGTGTAACCATTACTTGAATTATCCTTAAACTTACCAATGAAATCAAGACCCCACTACTGAAAAGGGGCTTGGACTACTAACTGGCTTTAAAAGTAATGCGGCAAGTTTCTGTTTTCCTATGAATAGTTGACATTTCTGACAATTCCTAACAGACTTGTGCACATCAGTGAATAAGGTGGGCCAATATTATCCTGCTCTAAGAATTTTGTGGGTTGTAGTTTTAGCTACAAAGTGACCACCACAAAATCCTGAGTGAAACTCTTCTAAGATTTTTTTAGACTCTTCTTCATCTACACGCCTAAGTATGAGACCATCCGAGTTTTTCCAACCCAAACCATCTTGAGTAAGACAATACTTAGTGGCTTGTAGTCTTAATGACCTTCTTTTTTGGCTGACTAGATGTTCAGGACAGGTAAGGTTGAGGAGATAGAAAATTATATCTGAATACCATTGTTGTTGTTGAAGACGTTGAAGCTCTATTGAACTGGCTGGGATTGATGAACTGCTCTGACAAATCATACCTAAGGCCTGCTCATTTCCCTATGTCATCATTTTAGCAAGACCTTGACCCTTGATCAACTTGGTCGGTTTAAACTCTAAGTCATACTCTTGGATCTTGGATACCCATTTTCCCCTTGTACCCAGGCAATATTGTTGTGATAAGATGTCTTTTATTGCTAAATGGGGCACATAACCAACTACTTTAGAGTACCCAACATAAGTTCTAAAGTGTTTTAAAGACTTAACAAGGGCATAGGTATGTTTTTCCATTATAGTGTACTTTAGCTCTGAATTCTGTAAAGACCTATTCATAAAGGAAATTGGTTGTTCCTAACCCTCTTTGTTCTTTTGCAACAAGACTCCGGCAATAGTATCTTCTAAGGCAAAGGAAAATATCTGAAACTCTCTGGAATAATTTGGGCTAGTCAGGACTGGGGACTTTACTATGCAATCCATGATGCTTCTAAATGCTTATTTTCCCTCATTATCCCACTCAAACTTAGCATCCTTTTTAAGCAACTTCTACATGGGTTTCATTAACTCAGCTAAATTTGGTATGAATCTTCTTATCAAATCAATTTGACCACTAAAAGATTGCAAGGATTTCTTGTTATGAGGTAAGGGAACCTTCTTGATTGCTTCAACTCTTTCAGGGTCTATATTCACACCATCTTTGGAAATAATGTGTCCAAGCAACTTGCCCTCATCTATACCCAAAACTAACTTGGCAGGATTCAAAGAAATACCAAACTTTCTACATCTTTCAAACACTTTCCTGAGATGTCCTATATGATCATATCTTTCTTTGGAGAACACCGTAAGGTCATCTTAATAGATTTCAATTATCTTTCCAATTAACTCATTGAAAGCATAATCCATAGCTCTTTGGAAAGTTGCACCCACATTCAGAAGACCAAAGGGCATCCTTAAATACTCAAACGTTCCCCAAGGTGAAGTGAAAGTAATCTTATGTCGATCTTCTTTCTTAACCAAGACCTAGTTATACCTAGAGAACCCATCAAGCATAGACATCATACTCGACCTCGTCACCGTTTGCAATAAGGTTTCCATATCTGGCAAATGATATTTATCTTTTATGCATGATATGTTTAGATTCCGAAAATCAATGCATATTTTGTGACTGTCCATTCTTTTTTCTAACCACCACCAAGTTTGAGCACCATGATGAATGTCTTGTTGGAGCAATGATGCCTGCTGCCAACATTTTTTGTAACTCTTGTTGGACCATGTGAGCCAACTTGGGGTTTATTATTCTGAGCTTTTGTCAAAAGGGTTTGGAATCTAGACTTAAAGGGATTGTATGCTGAAACACATCATCTCGATAAGATTTAAGTTCATCATATGTAAAATCAAACACATCTCTAAACTCCTTTACCAACTCAATCAAATTCTTTCTCTCTTTCTCAGAAGTCCCTTTTTCCAATTTTTATTTTTCTTGGCTCTTCTTCAGTGCCAATGTTTATTTCTATGTAATCCTCCAGTTTTTTGGTTTCTTTATTCTTACACCTGTCTTGTCTATCAAAATCTCTTTCCCATTCCACCACTTTATTGGGAGCAGGATTGCTAGGTTGCTCATCTTCCCCTATGTAGGATTCTTTCTCCCGAAAATGGACTTGAAAGTTGGAAAACTCTTTCATGTTATTGATGAAATTTATTATCTACTTATCGTCTGTAAACACTAGCCATTGATTCACGTTGTTTGGGACAGAGGGCCTAAAAATTATTTCAAACTTCGGCCTAAAAATTATTTCAAACTTCCCATTTCCCTCTATCAACTATTCAGTGAACTCTAAGGTAGAAGCTGCCACTACTAGTTTGTTTGCCTCGTTGTTTTCTAAGCGAGGCATTGCCATGAGGTCTAAAGCATCAAAATATTCCATGGTGTCCCATACAACATTCCTATACTTATTTAGTCTTCCACACTTACAAGCAAACACATTCTTGACATGGGAAACAACCAAGTCTAAATCACCTTTGATATTTAACACATTAATGCTTATGTCCTTTTCAACTTCAAGCCCTAGAAGAAGTGCTTCATACTCGGTTACGTTATTAGATGCATCAAATTCAAGTCTATAAGAAAAGTTAAATTTTTGGTTTGATGGTGAAGTTAAGACAATCCCTGCCCCTTTTCCTAACTTGGAAAAAGCTCCATCAAAACTCATCCTCCATAGTTCATCCTCTTCTTCTTTCTTTTCTTTTTATCTGATGGGTATAAGGTGTTTGGCATGGATGTCATGGTTTCCCAGGATATCTTTCTCGTGGATGTACTCATTATCAGGCTCATCAGGATCTTCAAAATGATACGTCCTTTCATTTTCCCTATACAATTTGGCATGTGCGTCCTCAGAAGCTGGAATCATGGCATAGGTCCAATCCATTTGGATAGATCCTCCAAGGGAGGCAGCCCACTTCCTAGATATCAAAATTCCCCATATTCCAAGTACATCTATGAATACAATGTCCATAGTCACACCAATGTCTGGGTAGGAAGCTAACTTGACCGGAAAATTCAATTATACCCACAACATCAATTTCCCTTGAGTCCATGGCACACACATTCTGGTAAGGTCTTGTTATCTTTAAACCCATTTTCTCCATAACTTTCTTAGTCATGATGTTAGAAGAATCACTCGAATCAAGCATACAATTGTTTAGCATCTTATCATTTGCAATCAAAGAATGTAGAAAGGAGGATGATCTTCTTTGTTGGCATCTCTACTATACAAAACAATAGGAGTGTCTTCATTGAAGTTGTTTTGTTTCTTAGTAGGACTCTCAACCGTTTTATTCAGAATTGTCTCTTTTTTTTGTTGGCTACCTTCTCCTTAGTCTTTTCAGTAATTGATTCTTTAGGTTTCTCAACATTCTTTTCCTTAGGTTCCTCTAAGGTTTTCATGAAAATATCCCTTTGACTAGGAATTTTCAGGATCTCAATTACCGGGACAGGGATTTTAGCACTAGACAACCAATTACCCAAATCAATATTCAGATCTACATGGGGAGAGTTTTTTACCTTTGGTATGTGTTGATATGATTTAGTTGGGATGACACTCCTTTTTCTTTGGTAAGCCATGCCTTTATACTTCTTAAGGATCTGCTCAAGAGTAGGCTTTTCACCAAAAATCTTTGTAGCATTATCCTTCTCCTAACTGTACTCCCTTGCTTGTTTCCACTTTTCTTTGGATATGGGATGGACCGTCCTAGTATTATTTATGTACTCAGGATATCTAGGTAACCCACAAAATTGCTTGTCTCCATATGTTCTTGTTCCATGATGTAGAAAAACTTTGGACAAGTAGATTCTTCATGGAATTATTCACAAGGTCTGCAATAGGGAGGAACCTCATCAACCATGTTGTTTGATTCAAGTTGCTTAGGAGGTCTCTGCTCTTGGGGGGGATACTTCTTCTTCCATTCTTGATTTGGCCTTGGTTGAAAACTTCTTTGATTTTGAGCAATGTGAGTTTTCTCCATGATCAACAATCTATTTTGGAAAGCATTCAGTTGGGAGGTGTGGTTGACCATCATCTGTTTCATCAATTCTATTATTTCCTTGATGGAATCCTTAGTCTGATCTTTATCTTCTAGCTCAACTGCTTTTCCCTTGGAATCATGTGATTTTGAAATGGAAACACTACTTCTAGAAAACCCAGGTAGATTGGATTTTCCTGATGCTTGCATGTTTTTGTCTATTTTCTCAGCAGTTTGCATGGCACCCTGAAGGGTTGTTGGCTCCTTGTCTCTAAGTTGGTATCTCGTTTCTCCTTCAAAGGCTTGTGTGTAGTAGATGAGAATCGATGCATCAAGAGTTTTAATATCTCTATGCAGTCTTGAAACTAAATAATTGAACTTTTTATTAAACTCCTCGATTGTCTCATTTTCTTTCTTCTTAGTCTCAGTCAAGGAAACTAACAGGTCTCGATTCTCTTTCTTATCACCCCATCTAGAATTGAAGGTTGTCTCAAAATCTGTGAAGGTCTTGAATCTATTATCGACCAGATTAGAGAAACACTCAAATGCATTAGCTTCTAAAGATAAGGCAAAGAGCCTCATATTTACATATTCAAAATTCACATTGTGGAACTACTTGGCATAACACTGCGCAAAAAATAATAGATGAGATTTAGCAGTGATAACATCATTACCATGAAAAGATGGAACCTTCTCAATGGCTTTATCAGGGATTTGATGAGGATAACCAACAATGGCAGTAAAGTCCAAGGGTTTAAAAAGATCGCCCATGCTGGTAGGTGAATTACTTGATTGAGGATCAACAAATAAAAGGTGAATGTCAAGGATTGACTTAGACCTAAGATTTTAAAGGATCCTACGAGAAGCTAGCTTGCTTTTCTTCCTATGATATACATGTTCAGGCTCAGGGATGAACTGAAGCAAGCCTTCAGAGTTTCTTCTTGTTCAATTCCTTGGTAAAGTTAAATATAGTGGAGTCGCCAGATGATCTGAGTAAAATTATTCAAATTTTAGCATTCATCAAACAAATCATAAAAACAAAAAGGAAAACTCAAAGTCGTATTCCGGGAATAAAAAAACTTATCCCCGGCAACGGCGCCAAAATGTTACTGCCTAATTCACACCTCGAGTCACGTGGAAGATGTTACAGAGAAAACTTCCTATGGCTTGGGGTGTACCACAACAAACAGAGTAACCGCAGAAATCAATCCCTTCCCAATATGCAAGAGAAATAAAACATCTAACACTAAAGGATCTCGAAACATACCTTATTCCGGATGGTTGATGTAGATCCTCGTTGAACTTTTCCAATCTCACTTGTGTTAGCAATTTGCTCTTTCAACAATCAGCAAAAAAGATAAGCATGTTATATAATAGTGTTAGACCTACTGTAGCATAGATAATCAATAACATATGAACATTTAAAAGCATCCATGGATTCAATATTCATTTAAATACACATTATTGGACAGGAAAAGATATTTCTATTAATATAAATCAGAGATTACAAGAATGACAACCTCTATTGGCACGTCTGCGAACCGGAGAAACTGAGTCCTCCACCTGGGCCTCCACCACTTCAATCCTCCATCTCTCGATAGCAAGATCACAAGCAAAGGCAAGCTTGGGAAGAACACAAAGTGCTCCAAGGGACAAAGGGATGCAGACTCAAGTATAAGCTCCGACAACAATGGACTATAGTTTTCTTGCTCTTCAATTCATCTCCCTTCAATGTATCCAAAGGGTTCCTTATATAGTGCTTCAATGGGGTAATGGAAGGTTGAAACCGAGCGATATCAAGGCATATTAAAGGCCAAGAGACAAGTGACTCGGCTCCACATCAAGGAAAAATCCAAAACTATTTGGCCTTTTGCAGACATCTCGACATATGCGGGTTTAAGGGTCATATCCGCGTATATACGCGAGAGTAGGTTTAAAAGTCGTGTATGGAAAATAATGCATGTTTTTAGGGATGATATTGGAAACATCAAAGGTACAAAAAGGTCCATAGGGTCCAAAGAGTCTGCAGAGGGACAGAGAAGGCCATAAATGTGTGATCCACCATGTGTGGTAAAATCAGCTCTAACAGATGCCACCTAATGTGTGAGGTCAGAGGGGTGATACTATGGCTGAAATAAATTATAAGTCCATCCCAGAAGTGGAGTGATGAAGAACCAGGTGGAAGAACCAGCCATCCAACAATACAGTACAAATATATATGCATATGACTATAAGTACATACAGCGGTCCTGGATACATAAGAGTATAATGGCCATGAATAGGCATGATACAAAATATGACATGTGTGGTTATCGCCACATACAATATAAATAGATTAGAATCTCCATGATGAAGATATACAAAGGATCATGATCTCCATGAAAGATGAAGATATACAATGGATCGAGATCTCCATAATGGTTGAAGATATCTGACCGTTACACTGGAATCAAGTCACAAGAGCTAAAATGTCATGAACGTTGGCACGATCAAGGAGGTAGCATATATGAAATGCCACCAATCTGGAAGGTCTTCTACACAAGCCTCTACGAGTACATGTCCTACTATGTGAATAGAGGTGTCGAGGTCAAACATAGTAGTCCATCGTCTGATTACTGGTCATTAATGTATACCGTTAACAGACGCGATATCACCCACCAATAATGAAAATGGGAATCAATGTACTAGAGTGCAATCTAACAAGTGTGAATAAATGTGTTGAGGTCAAACACTTGAAAGAATCCATCGATCAGGGGACATTAATGTATTCCCAAAACTATCGATGGTGAGAAACCTACCACTAATGATTGTAAGTCTCAAGGCACTCAAATGACTCTAGACTCCTATCCCATAATAAATTATCTGAAGTCGATGGGATTAAATCCCCTGGAAGGAGGGCATTAAGGCATTCCCCATCATCCAACACGAGGTACTCAGCAAAGTTGTATAATGTAGAAGGACTCGATCATAATATGCACGAACCAGTACCAATACTGGGAATGGTCGACATGCAAAGTTAAGAGAACTGAGGAATGGCTGACTCAGGTTTCAACTTCCTTCAAACAAGAGCATAAAGGAAAATGGTGACTGAATGTAGGCAGCATAGACTCAATATACAAAATTGGGACATCTCTGCGACACAGGAGGCATCAACAGAGGCTCCATAGGGACTGGAATCTTAACCAGTCGATGGAGATAAACTCAGAGAAATAATTACAGCTCCTAAATTCAAACTATTAAACCAACCAATGGATGTGATATACAATGCTCTATTTGAAGGAAACACAACTCGACTGCTGCCAAAGATAACATCTTTTCCTGTCCAGATTTCTGGTTTTTTCATTTTTTTTGGACTTTTTCAGATATTTTGAAAAGCTTGAAAAAGAATAAAAGTGCTTTATAGTTACAAATATAGCAGGAGACGAGTGTCAAGGGGCAGACAAACTAATCCCAAGCAGTGGAACATACCTATGCTCGATGCAAGGAAGCATGTGTAGGATAATGACACTTGGGGGAAAGTCTCCTCCCGGTAAAAATGGGGAATCAAGCTACAAAAGATATATAAAAAGGCTCTACTTTGATAGACATGAGACAAGCTCAGGCTATATGGCCGATAATAAAAGTTAGGGAAGCCGGCATAAGGCTCAATAAGGAAAGCAAAACTCATGATAATGCAATTACAACTTGACATATACAAGGGAGTCCTGGGGAAATGGCCAGCATAAAGTTCAAGAGGAGTATGAAGCTCTTAATCAAGGACATGGCGGGACTAAAAGGGACTCCCAGACCTAAGAGAGGACTCACAGCATGGGTACCGAATGAAAAAGGGAGATAACTAGGACACCCACGTATAGGAAAGCTCTACCATTCACATAGTACCACTTCTAACAAAAGCATGAAGGTTATGTGATACCATGGAATGGGTTCGTACCTAAGGTTGAGATGGAACGATCATAATGCAATGCATAAGTGCAAGCAGATGTGATATCCTAACCTATATTCTAGTTCAGACATAATACCTGCAATAGGAATGAACGGGTCAAAGAACTCCGAGAGAGTGTACAAAAATTGGACCCTGCATGACAACCATATTAGTCCAGAACAACCCAAAATAGTCAATAAAGAATTCAAACCATAGGATATAGGGAGGAATGATCATGACAACTGCACCCAAAGGAAACAATGCGGTGAAAAATGGGACATAAAAAGGAAAGTAAGGTGTAGACCCAACGTTCACACATCCACTACTACCCCCGTGAAGGTGACCACGGGTGTAAAGACCGAGAGAAGGGAGTCAACATACTCCACAAATGGAGTAGAGGGAGGAATGTGACCATTCCCAAATCTATGAGCATGTTAAGGGGCTGTGATGCCCCCAAGTCTGACACCAGGGTCCATACTAGAACCGGACGGGTGATAAGATACTAGGCATGCTGAAAATAAAAGGACCCAAACTCAAGAGAGCATAAATATACTCAAGTAACCGCTATCCCAAAGGCCAACTACAGCACAAAGAGCACACTCCTAAGAAAATCTACAGCCAAAATACAAGCAAACCAAGGGGAGGATATGTGAGCTCCCGAATGCAGCAGGTATGTCTCACCTAGGAGAAGCTTGAAACTCCCATACACTACAAGCGGATGTATGTAACCAATTATAGTGGCCCTCAGCTTCAACACATAAAGCGGCGGTGTTGTCCGACCCCTACTTGGCCAGGACACCTACAAAATAACCTCTGCAAGTACCCCTTGTGATACCTAGGTAAGGAAACTAAGGTCATATCAATATAATCAATGCTCAGGCAGACAGTTGCAAGCGGGATCGACCATATGGGCAGGGTAGCAAATCCCGAAACTCAAAAAGAGCCCCCAGATATGAATACAATCCTGGAAATATCTTCACTACTCACAGAAAGTAACCAGGGGTCATCCTAGTCACAATCGCATGCACTGGCTCGTGCTTAACTCCCGTGTAAGAGGAGCGTCCTGAGAAACACTAATTATACCAAGGATTTCACTATCTCACCTGGACAGACACCTACTTGTTTTTTTATAGTAGTTTTGGAGAATTAACTCACAATGAATTATTCCAAGACTCTAAAACCTAATCTTGTTGATGCACCCTATAAAAGAAAAGAGTGTAATTCATTTTATTATGCGTTGATTTTAATTGGTTGTAATTATTCAAAGGGAAATGATCATGCAACTAATGAATTTATGACTCAACAGTGAAGTAAATATGCACACCATAACAAACAATGCTGAGTGCAATCTTTGTCAAATGGAAAATAGGGTATGCCACTACATGAGATGCATAAATATATATTCATTTCCGAATGCCAATGCAATTCTTCCTATATGAAAACCTAAATAAAACTCTCATCCAAGCAATCCAATGCAAGTACCTCCTCAAATCCATATGCAAAAAATGCAACTACCTTGTATTTTTCAATATAAACGAATGAAAAATGCAATAAAAGTCATCTAAAACTCTCAATCTCTGCAGCAAGTATAAAACACAAGCTCAGCAAGACACTGAGACAAAAAAGAGTAATGCACAAATGGCAAAACAAAAAGGATAAACGACTAAAACTACTTTGAAAGAAAAATCAATGAAAAAATGGTCTCTGGTCACAAAAGAAGCATCCAACAGACAACATCAGACCCAAGGAAGATCCAACCACACTCACAACCCACCCAACAACTTCCCACAACATTAAACTCACCAAAAGGGAGGATGTATGCGACTGTTTAAAGAACAGTTGCGTATGTACGCGACTTTTGGCCAAAAACCAGCATATACAGAGAAGACAGTGGTAAAAAGCAAGACAAGGGTCAAACCAATAAAGGGGAGTGTCAATGGATGAACATACTATAAAATGCAACGCAGAAACAGGGAGAAACAAAGAGCAAGTCAATAATATCAAGCACATTGTGCCCCCAAACCCCAAACAAAAACAAGGAACATCCCCAGTATGGTTGCCAATTCTGTTACAGAGAAAACTTCCTATGGCTTGGGGTGTACCACAACAGACAGAGTAACCGCAGAAATCAATCCCTTCCCAATATGCAAGAGAAATAAAACATCTAACACTAAAGGATCTCTAAACATACCTTATTCCGGATGGTTGATGTAGATCCCCATTGAGCTTTTCCAATCTCACTTGTGTTAGCAATTTGCTCTCTCAACAATCAACAAACAAGATAAGCATGTTATATAATAGTGTTAGACCTACTCTAGCATAGATAATCAATAACATATGAGCATTTAAAAGAATCCATGGATTCAATATTCATTTAAATACACATTATTGGACAGGAAAAGATATTTCTATTAATATAAATCAAAGATTACAAGAATGACAACCTCTGTCGGCATGTCTACAAACCGGATAAACTGAGTCCTCCACCTGGGCCTCCACCACTTCAATCCTCCATCTCTTGATACCAAGCTCACAAGCAAAGGAAAGCTTAGGAAGAACACAAAGTGCTCCAATGGACAAAGGGATGCAAACTCAAGTATAAGCTCCGACAATAATGGACTATAGTTTTCTTGCTCTTCAATGCCTCTCCCTTCAATGTATCCAAAGGGTTCTTTATATAGCACTTCAATGGGGTAATGGAAGGTTGAAACCAAGCGATCTCAAGGAATATGGAAGGCCAAGAGACAAGTGATTCGGCTCCACATCAAGGAAAACTCCAAAACTATTTGGCCTTTTGCACACATCCCGGTGTACGCGGGTTTAAGGGTCATATCTGCGTATATACGCAAGAGTAGGTTTAAAAGTCGTGTATGGCAAATAATGCATGTTTTTAGGGATGATCTTGGAAACATCAAAGGTACAAAAATGGTCCATGGGGTCCAAAGAGTCCGTAGAGGGACAGGGAAGGCCATAAATGTGTGATCCACCATGTGTGATAAAATCAGCTGTAATAGCAGCAATCTTCAAGCCACTGGTGTTATCAACCCAAATGGCACTTCTCCATCCAAGTGCCGACATTCCTTATGTTAGTACACAAAAGGACATATTAGGATTGAAGTTTTCCAAAACACTATAGATGGGCATGACTTGGGATGCATTTACCCTTAAACCAGCTTGCTATATAAATTTTTCTAAGTGTTGAGTTGCGTAGGTGACTATCTCCATTGCAAATCGCATACTGTATGCGACTATATGCATTGCAACCCACGTACATCAGCGTGTGTGGGTTTCCTTTGAGCAACTCATGTGTCATACGTGGGTTGCCTATATTAATAGTCACGTACACCTCAGTTCAACCTTAAAAAATATAAAACACGATTAATGGATATTAGTTGGGCCCTAATCATTAACTATCCCAACTGTTTCAACCACCCCAACCTTCAAAATCACTCTATTTCCCAAAGTATAAATAGAGGCCTTGGGGAGGGCATTAATCGATCAAGATTGGAGAGAAAAGCTATGTTGGTGGTATATCTTCAGAAGTCTTGGAGCAGTAGAACTCAAAGTCCTTTGGTTGCAGAGGAGTCATTGTCTCAGAAGCTGGGTTGTATTCTTATCTCATTCACTGATTGTTAATAAAGAGAATTCTTCTTCCAACATTGTGTTGAGTTTCTTTCATGTATCGTGGTCAATGAATATAATAGATTATGTATTTGATATATTGTTTATCTAACCTCTTATATGTACATGCATGAGATATTACTTGGAGAATTGGCTCTTTACAAATTGAAGAGGTGCATCCCTGGAAGCTTTGGAGAGAAGAGGAGTGGGAGAAGATCAAGCTTGGATCAACCGTTGGTAATAGGGTAGGTCAAGAATTTATTCCTATTCCCTTTCTATTCACTGGTAAAGTTGATTGTCTGCAAGGTTAGTAGTAAGTTGGTAACCCCAGACCCTAGGTTACAAGGGTGCTTAATCCTGAACAACAGAATTGGCGACTCCACTGGGGAGTCCAGCATGTTGTGGGTTAGTTCTGTAGATACTTTCCCAGTCTTTGCTCTCATTCAATGTATGGTTTTATATCTTGGTTTTGATTTGCAGTAGTGTTTTAGAGACCCTCAGTATTTTTTATTTTTTGAAAAAATTATGTCCAGTATGAGTTTTGTTGTGCTACATAGTCGCGTACAACAACTTGTATACGTGGGTTGCTATACTAAATAGTCGTGTGCAGTACGCGGGTTGTTCTGTTAGACAGTCGCGTACATCTCTTAGCAGCAGATTTTTAGGTATGGTTTCTTGTCCCTATCTTATTTGGATTTACTCTGCTTTGGGGTCTTCTAGTGTTGGCATTTTACTGTAGTTCTGAAAGCTCTATGCACCATACTTTGTGCTTTTCAGTAAGCCCTTGAGGTTTTTGTTGTTTGAGTCTTCTTTCTTTTAGAAATTTGAGGTGGATTATCCTATTTGGGTGATATGTTCAGTGTTGTGTATCTAAATCAATGATCAAGATTTTAGATACCTTGTACCCTGTACTATTTTCAAGTAGTTTCAGTTTGTCACTTGCCTTTTAATGATTTCAGTGGATTTCATTCATTGTTTCTTCCTAAGCAAGGTGTTTTCCAAGTCTCTTCCTTAGGCAGTTGATTTTGGTTCTTACAAGTTTGCTATACTTCATTTTGCTTGCTTTATGGTCTGATTATTCAAGCATACTCAAGAATTTTTGCATTTAGGTGCATAGTAATTTTTGAAGAGTTTGAAAAGTAAAAAAAAAACATTGAAAACATTGAAAACATTTACATTTGAATTGCATATCGTAGTTTTATTTTCAGTTTTTGAATAAAATCTCAAAAAATTACAACAAAAAAAAAGTCTTAGCTTTCTTTTACTTAGTTGTAATTTCATTAGTTCATATCTACAAAAAGAAAAAGAAGCTTGTTTTAAGTAGTTATAATTCGCTTTGGAATTCATTTTATACACATTTTTTTACTTTTCTTATCGAGTCTATAATATCATAGTCATTCATGCCACTTAACCTCTGACTAAGAACAGCCCTTAAAATGAACGCTATTATTTAAAATTTATTGGTAAGTTTTGTCTTATAGGGTCATACACCTACTAGCTTAGGCTAGACTTGTGGGATAGGAAGTGTAAACTCCCCACAAGTGCTTAAATTCAGACATAGTTGGCCAATCGATAGGTAAATCCCTATCTGTGTTGATATTATCTGGGAAGCTCCTCTCAAACGGGAGTTAAGCACGAAGTCGCGTGGAGGCTTGGACTGAGGAGATAACCCTCTAATTCCTTGTCAAAATGTAGACCAAGGTTTTTATGCATCTGGGGATTCTGTCCTAGAAAGAGTTTCGGGCTTTGCTTCCCTACTCATGTGTACGAATCAGGCTTGCGACTGTCCCCCCAGACTATTGATATAGTTAAGGTAGCCTCTAGTCTCTTGGACATCTAGGGTTTACACACAGGTAAACCGGAAGGCAATTTTTGGTTCACCTTTGATGGGCTTGGAAGGTAACCCTTGTTGAAAGTGTAGGAGGGCGGTGGGTGCTTCCTCCGCTTGTGTCTAAGAACCTCTTCAAGGATGCCAAGAAACTGTCTCTCAGCTTTCTTTAGGAAAGCATATCTTATACCCCTTGCGATTGTTAAGATTTTGGGAAATTTTGTAGTGATTGCTCTGTGGTTTGTCTATCTTTTTAGCCGACCTTAGGGTGTGAAGAGTCAAATTTACAATCGTGGAGGACCAATCTGTCAGAAGGTCACAAAGGTTGTGAAACCTTCCTTCGCTTATCACATTGGAACCTCCACCTCCCCCTCAAAGGCGGAGATTGGACACGGACGGTTCTTTCAAACCGATAGGAGTTAGTGAAGTTCCGGCTGAACCAGAACTTAGGTCAAACCATTTTAATTTAAACACAATTGAGATAGAAGACTTGCAGGCTGACGAGTTTGCAAGGAACTTTAATTCACCTCTAACTGACCTAAACGATCATGTGATCGTTCATGTTCATCCTTTCAATCCATCTGTGATTGGTGTCCCTTTCGCAGACTAATGTCTACTGCAGGAGAAAGTTCTTCTATTTCCACCTCAGTCGCTCCGGATGAAGGGGTGCCACCTCCCCCGATAGGTTCCCCTAGAACAAGTATACCTACTACATCGTTAACTCCAGCTAGTCAAGTGATTCAACCACCAGCTCCCACAAGTTTAGTAGGTACTTCTGGTGGTATGGTCACTGGGATTCCTAGTATACCTTCAGTTCCTACTTCCTTCGCACACACTGCTTAGAGTGGTCCTATAGGATCCTCAGCTTTTGTCCAGGATTTTCCTTGGAATGGGGGGCACATTCCCCCATCCACTCTATACATAGGCCCAACACCCGCATATGTAGGGGTGCATTTCGGAAACCCTAATCCTTATGGTCAAGGTTTTCAAACTTTGGTTTCAGCTCCTGTCATGAGATCTCCCTTTTCGCTTTTCAGCGGAGGGATACCTGCTCCTGTGTTCCAAACCCCAGCTTCGACTGGGGCAGCTAGAACCTCATACACTACACCGTACATAAACAATCTGTTGGCTTATGGATGGAATCCTTTCCAAAGCAGCCCAACCACTTCGCAACCGACAACAGGGAGAAACCCCACCTTCACACATGGGAATATGGGGGCAAATCCCTCTAATCCCCAAGCTGGTACTTTTAGTGCTCTGGTTAGACCCAAGATTCCTTTCCTGGAAACATTAAATTTTCCAGATTTGTCAAAACTAATGAATGACCCGGTGAGACATAACTCCTCCTGGCCACCCGTTCCTACCAAGCTGCCCTCGGATAAATTCGAAGGCAAAGTTGGTGATGATCTAGGAGCTCATGTCACCACTTTCCATTTGTGTTGCTCTTCCAACTCACTGAATGATGATTCAGTTCGGTTGAGGCTATTCCAAAGAACTCTAACCAGCACTGCAGCAAAATGGTATATTGAACTACCTTCTACTGCGTTTAACCGTTTTTGGGACTTGGTTAATGTATTCCTTAGTCACTTCCAACTTCTTGTCCGATATGATTTCGGGATAGACTTGTTGTCTACCTTTCGGCAGGACAAGGCCACTCATATTTTGGATCACATCCAAGAGTGGAGAAGATGGAAGAGCCTTATCAAAGCCATTATTCCTCATGAGCTCTTATTAGAATGGTTCCTTAAATCCCTATTGCCATATATATCTAAGGATGTATCTACTTCGGGAGTGACCAATGGAGAAGAGGATATCCTCAAGGCCCAGCAGCTAGATTTGATATATTCTCAGTCTGATATTTTATATGAAATTATCCCTGAAGCACTGAGGCCAACGCACAATGTAGAGAAACCTAATCCTGGACCTCATGCCGATGGTGTGGTTGGTTCTGTGAAATCTCCCACCGTAAAGTCTTTGGCTAAATAGCTCCATGAGCTTTCCGTTAAACATTCTATGCCAGAGGCAGCAAAGGCTGTCCCCTCACCCCAGAATGCAAATGTTTTTGTACAATCCTCTCAGAAGGGATATCAACAACCCGGTGGGAAAAAGAAGAAAGGAAAAAAGGGCGAGGGAAACCAAAACAAGAAAAAACCCACAAACAATGCTGATGGGGGCAAAAAAGAAAAGAAAAAGGTGAAATTCCAATGTAAGTTGTGCCATGAGGATTAGCTAACTCATCTATGTCCCCTTATGGAACAAGCTCAGAAGCTATTAAAAGGCCAACAACTGGCTGTCCTGAAGGATCCTTTTCCCCAAGGACAGAATTCTGCTTCAGCTTCAAATGCATCAGGGGGCACCCCAAATGCTCCTGACCCCAATTATGTCAACATGGCTCGATCCCAGACTTTACTCCAGACTAGGAACAAGAACTATGAAACAGAGGCCTCGAAGAAGGGTAAGTCAATAGGTGAAACTTGCAACCCTCTCATGATTGAGAAGCCTATCGAACATATGCCCAAGATACCAAAAGGTGTCTTCAAGAAAACCTTGCACAATCCTAATGCTAGGGCTGCAGCAAACTACTCTGTAGTTGAAGATCTAGCCCATACTCCTTGTGCGATGCTGGCTTTAGAGGTGTTACAAAGTTGTCCCACACAACGAGATGCACTCTTAGTAGCCTTAGGCAATATGGACTCATTGAGCCTCTTGGCGAAGTTTAATTTGTCTGATGTCAAAATTCGCCTGCCATATCATGTAGCCTTATCGATAGATGTCATCCATGGCAGAAAAACCATTGGAAGGGAAGTTGTCGATGAGGGTGCTTCTACATGTGTCATGTCCCTGTCTTGTTGGAAAGCTCTTGGATCTCTAGAGCTGGTTCCGTCGAACACCCTACTTACTGCTTTTGACGGAAGGTCATTTCGTCCACATGGTATCCTACAAGCTTTCGAAATTAAGTTGGAAAGGAAATCAATGTCTGTTGAGGTAGAGGTGATTGATACACCTTTGGATTATAACTTTCTCTTGGGGAGAAGTTGGACTTACGCCATGTTAGCTATTGCATTGGTCGTATTTCAGGTAGTAGTGTTTCCATACGAAGGGAAGTTGGTTACTGTAGACCAACTCCGTTTTACTCAAAAAGGCCGCATGGAAACTAACAAGTCCACCATACCATTGGTTGATCAGGTTAAACCTACTTTAGAGAGCTTAGGGGCTGGAATGTACGCATCGTTGATGGGCACATTTGATATTCCATCTCCAATTAATTATCTAGGTTCTACTAGTAAAGGGAAGTCTATAGCAACGGTTGTTGATAGAATAGATCCTTGGGTTCTTCCTTCCCACCATGAACCTGAAGTGCCCTTATCGGCAGTGGAAGTAGCTTATCAAGATATCATTCATACCACTGTTGATCCCATTCTGATCCCTCTCACAGTCTCAGAGGAGCCGAAAGAATCCCATCTGCCTGCTTGGACAGAGAACTCTTTGCATTCTAGAGATTGCCTAGATATGGTTTTACCTTTGAATGAAGCCATTCTGGAAGCCATGTGCGAACGAGATAAGATCTGCAAAGATCTTCACCATCGATCCTATTTTCTTCCAGAGTTAAGCAGGATCGAGAACCAAGAGTTCCATTTGAGCATGGCAGGTGATGTTGATACACCTATTAATCCCTTACCAAGGGAAGGAATATCTGCTGAAGGGAATATGGAAAACATTTCCGCTACAATTCCTATCAACATCTCTGCAAAACCAAACATTGTGGAAAATGTACACATCGGCGCGAACTGCTCTCTAGAGGAGATTGTGATCTATACAGCCTTGTTTAAGGAATTTTGCGGCATATTTTCCTGGTCATATGAGGAGATGCCAGGCATAGATCCATCAATAGTCGAGCATGAAATCCGAACTTACCCTGATGCTATACCTGTTCGACAAAAGTTGAGACCTGTCAACCCACGTAAAGTGGCAGTGGTTAAGGATGAAGTTGAGAAACTGCTGAAAGTCGGTTTCATTTACCCCATAGATTTGACATAATGGGTATCCAACCCTGTTCCTATTGACAAAAAGCAAGGGACTATACCCATTTGTACTAACTTTCGAGATCTAAACAAAGCCTGTCCCAAGGACAACTACCCCACGCCATTTATAAATCAAATTATTGATGCCTGCGCAGGAAGTGAAATCTTTTCGTTTATGGATGGTTTCTCCAGGTATAATCAAATCCAAATTAAACCGGAAGACCAACATAAAACAGCTTTTATTTGTTCTTGGGGTACCTTCGCGTACAAGAAAATGCCCTTTGGATTGAAAAATGCAGGGGCAACCTTTCAGCGGGAAATGAATTTTTCCTTTCACGACATTAAATCCATTGTCGAACCCTACCTTGATGATCTGCAAGCACATTCTCGTAAGAGGATTGATCACCCAGATCACTTGTGTTCAATTTATGAATGATGCAAATACTACAAAATTCGCTTGAATCCCCACACGTGTGTTTTTTGTGTCGAGTCAGGGAAACTACTCAGGTTCATTGTTTCCAACAAATGAATTCAGGTGGATCCTTTGAAAGTTGAGGCCATCGTAAATCTGCCTCCTCCTCATTCTATGAGGCAGCTTCAAAGCCTGCAAGGGAAGTCTAACTTCCTTTTACGTTTTATTGTAAATTATGCCAAGATTACTAAAGGTTTCATGCGCCTGTTGAAATAAGACACCCCATATGTATGGGATGAAATCGCACAACTTGCATTCAAGGCTTTAAAGAAAGCTTTGTTGTCGGCACCATTATTGCGCCCGCCAGATTACTCTCGTAATTTTGTATTGTATCTAGCCGCATCTGAGTCGACCATAGGGGTAGTACTACTCCAGGAGGACGATAAGCTCCAAGAGCATGTCGTCTAATATCTCAGTCGTGATTTAGCCGGCCCTGAACTTAGGTATTCCCATGTCAATAAGTTAGCCTTGGCAGCTGTGTATGCTATTCAGAGGTTGCATCACTACATCTTACTGAGGACCATGACGATAGTGGCGGATGTTAATCCTTTCTAATATGTTTTGTCCCGGCGGATAGTTGGAGGCAAATTCAATAAATTGATAGTCATTCTTCAGGAGTTTGGCTCAGATTTCCAATCTACCAAATCTAAGAAATACTTAGTTTTTGTTGAGCTCATTGCAGAATTTCCGATGGAGGAAGATGTAGCCATTGAAGAAGACGCATTCCCAGATGAGCATATATTTTTTATTTCCACCTCTGACCCCTGATATGGAGATATACTTGTCTATCTCAAGACTTTGAAGTACCCTGCAGCCTTCTCGTGGGAAGAACAGCGTAAACTATGCGTACATCCCAAGAACTACCTCATTATTGGAGATACTTTATATCGTAGGGGGGTAGATTCTGTTTTACGTCGATGTCTTACCCACAAAGAAGCAGAGACTGTCCTAAATGATGCCCATAGTGGAGCGTGTAGGGGTCATTTATCTGGGTTAGCAACGTCCCAGAAGATCTTACATGTCGATTATTTCTGGCCCACGATTTAAAAAATGTGTGGAGGCCGTGAAGGGCTGTCATCCTTGTCAGCTTTACACCAGAAAGATGCGGTCGCATCCTGCTCTGTTATTTCCCGTCATCTCGGTGGGCCCCTTCACGAAGTGGGGGATAGATTATGTGACATGCAACCCAATCTCGGTTGGGGCGCACAAACATATCATTGTCGCTGTAGATTATTTCATGAAGTGGGCAAAGGCAATGCCCACCTATAAAGCTGACGGGGAAACTGCATCTTTTTTCATTTTCAACCAAATTATCGCACGATCCGGTATCCCTAAAGAGATTGTCACTGACCATGGCAGTAACTTCCAAAATAGTATGATGACTGAATTGACCACTATGCTAGGGTTTAGACAAGAGCATTCATCTTCTTTCTATCCTCAAGCAAACGGTCAAGTCGAGGTTGTAAATAAAACCTTGAAGACTATTCTCAAACGTACTATCAATGCAGCCCGTTCCAATTGGCACATCATGCTGTATCTTGCACTTTGGGCATATCGGACCAATGTGAAAATTGCAAGAGGGTTTTCTCCTTTCCAACTCATTCACGGAGTGGAAGCAGTTAGTCGAATGCGAAATCCTGTCCTTAAAGATTGTTATTCATGCGTTACCTGATACGACTGAGCTGGAAGAACGTTTATTACATTTAGAATATCTATATGAGTAGTGTAGAGATGCGCTGACAGCAAACGAGGCTCATAAAAATAGGGTAAAAAACCAATACGATAAATCAGTCAAGCCTCGGAATTTTTCTGAAGGGGAGCTTGTTTTGCTCTGGGATCAGGACAAAGAACCCCTGGGGGCAGGAAAATTCGGGTCTATGTGGTTAGGGCCTTATGTTGTGTCAAAGGTGTTGAAGAAAGGTGGATATGAATTGATAGATTTCGAAGAGAATAAGCTGCTTGAGCCTAGAAATGGGCTCTACTTGAAAAAGTACTATGCTTAGGCTTAGTGCTTTTTCCTGTATTTTTATTGTATGTATTTTATGTACAATAGTTTGTCGGTTTGTGTTTTTATACCATCTGTTGGTTGTTACAGATGTCTTCCGAGTGGTTCATAGGTTTCGCAGATGGAGCCAGTCGCCACACTTGTAACCTGGCTTCAGCCGCATGGGTCATTTACTCACCCTCGGGACATCTAGTTGCCTCTGGAGGCGCTTTCCTAGGTCTTGCTACCAATAATGTGGCCAAATACAGGGCTGTCATTGAGCTTTTATGGGATGCTTTGTCACGTGGTATCACTCAGCTGAAATTTCGACTTGACTTTCAACTGGTGGTTTCCTAGCTCAATCGAGATTATCAGGTGCGGAACCCTATTTTACTACGTCAGTTTATGCAAGTTAGGTTATTGGAAAGAAATTTTGAGTTTATTACATTCAATCATATTCCAAGAAATCAAAATTCTTTAACTGATGCGTATGCTAATTATATCTTGGATTGGCACTTAACACATTTTGCATAAAAATATACAACAGACACATTACAAAACACATGTAAATAAAATCGGAAAAATATCTATATGTGTGTGAATATCTGTCCATATAGATAAGTCGAGTTTCTGATCCTCAGATCCAGTCATAGCTGTATAATATACAAAAAATATACAAAAAATGGATCAAAGTCCATAAGGTGCTCCTAGGTCTAAGCTTGATCACCCTGGTCACCTAAACCACCCTGGTCCCCCTGATCACCCTGCTCTCGAGTTTCTTCAGCCTCCTCGGCTGTAGTAGGCTCAACGACATCAATATATACAAGTGTTTCTCTAGCCACTTGCCTCATAAGGCGTATCCAGACAAGTGGTATGCCAAGCACTAGCTCCTACACAGCGGCAGGAATATGCTCAATGCGTAATGTAGGTACTCTTTGGGTAAGCCTGGCCAGCTTTCCCTCAAGAACCCTAATCAAAACCTGGTCTTCTCCCACCACAGGACGCACATACATGCATGGATTCCCAGCAGGGCGGACTGGTCCAATATCTACATTTTAACATTTTAAAGGATTAAAAACTCTTATACATATGTATATATCTTTATGATTATAATTCATAAAAATTTAAAAACTTGAAAACAAAAATACCTGACGCTCCCCATGCTCCTCCAGGAGGGAGGACAAGGTCGGTATCACCTCAAAAATCTAGTCCAACATATGGAAACTCCTCCAGTGTTGGTACCTATCGCTCCCACTAAAAGTAGAAGTCATCGTCGTATACACTCTGAACCGATCCACCGCCTCCCTGGAGGAGGAATATTTCTCCCCACCTACACAGTCTAAGCTGACGGGGAGAACAAACTGGTAGTGGTACTGCAGGACTCAAACCAGGCACCCTCTCAAAGAAAAAGGCCACCAATATGCCAGAATAACCAAAAAATTTCCACCGGTCTCTTTTACAGTCAAAGAGTTGTTTCCTCATTATCGGGATTACTCTCGAACACCAGTAATATAGAGCTCCCTGTATACAGTCCATTGCAAGTCTCATTTGGTTCCGAGTTCCAAGGTGAAGTGATGATGACCCTACAACCATCACTATAGTACTCGCCAACACCTGTAATGGAAAGCTACGAATATGAACAATAGGGATGCAGCTACCCCTCTTTTGAGTACTCGGCGCACAGTATATATCTATGTAGTTCTGTACACTTAAAAGGTCACCGCCTCTGCCGACACCTTCCAAGTTAACTGGAGCTCCCCGTCATGATAAACTGGAGATAAAGTAGACATCTTCCGAGGTAACCTTTAGAAACTCACCTTGTAGGTCAAACATACGAAGATCATGATCCCAATAGTTTATCAAAAACTCTAGTAGGCAGACATTTGATCGCATATGTGAGGTACAAAAGAATTTTAATAACCCACTTTGTTGCAAAGCTTTTACCGTGGGGGCATCTTCTAGAGCTTCTTGGTCCATGTCTTCATGTTCCCTCTCCCTCCACTCAAGCACCATATTTCAATCTGATAACAAGCCATTTATCAACCATTAAATTCATATAAAAAAATTATTTTTTTGCCCTACATAGCTTTTTCCTACCTCACGTAGTGTACGCGACTTACCTTCAGGCAACCCGCGTACAAAATGCGTGTACGCCACTGTTGATCTACCATACCTGCGTACACAACGTGCCTGCTTTGAGGACGTTGGAAAACATCAAAATTTAGCCAAAAATGAAATTTGCTTGGATCAAATGAAAGAGCATGGAGTGTAGTTTTACCTAGCACTTGTGGTTTCGAGAATTGTCCACCGAGTTGTCCACAACGAGCAATCAAAGGTAGAGGTAAAACTTGTTTATTTTGGGTAAAAAATCAAATGGTGAGTTTTGATTTCTATTTTGAACTATTTATAGAAATATTATTTTAAAAGTGGGTTTTTTCCTATAGTTCATATTTTTTATATAAAAATCAAACTAATACCATATATTTTTCGTCAATGTGACAGGTCTAAGGTCGTTTAAAGTTGTTTTTTTGCTCATATAGGATGGTTTTTGGTCATTCACATGCATTTTGCATTCATACCTAATCCATCTTAATCCTAGAATTACCACTTTGACCACGGACTATGGTATTTTAACCATTAGTACCTCCTTTATGCCATTGTTCTTCCGTGGATAGGACTTTTCTCACATGAGTATCCTCGTTTAAGAACCCACTTATTTTCTTTCGATACTCATGTAGCAGTTGTCATAGGTTCAGGGGAGTCTTCTTAGCTATTTTTCACGCCAAATTGAGCCTCATTTTGGTCTCTTTTTACAAGCTATCCTTTTATAAGACCCCCCACCCTTATGGAGTTTCTTTAGGCCCAGGCCTAACTCCTCAAAATAGACTTGACTGCCGAGTAAACTTGTCCATTCAAGCTCGTTAAGAATATGTGAATGGGCATCCACATTGGTGGTAGGTTATCTCTTTCTCGGACCATGTGGAATAATACGAGAAAGGATCACTCTCTTTTCTGCGGAAATGAGAAGAGTATTCTCAGGTATAGGTTTATCATTTTTATGGACCTGAGGGACTAAATTTAAGGAAAAGGAACACCCAGTATGAGCTCAGTTTTCTCTTTTTCGTGCTCTAGACCTAAACATGAAAAAGATTCTGAGTGTACTTTATGTCTTTGTCATGCTCGTTAAACACAAAGAACAAAACATTGAGTTTATTGTTGTAAGCCCTATTTCTCATACTCAAATGGATCTTTCCGAGTATTCTTGCTTTCCTTCACACTCGTAAAACTCAAGCTATATGCTACTCTCGAAGGAGCGTTGGGTAGGTGGTAATTTAACCTTTTTCGGACCTCCCTGACTAAGTACGAAAAAGGTTCACCTTTTCTTCTACGGGAGTTAAGAGAGTTCTTCTGTGGTATGTTTTATACTTTTTCAACCTCATGAGACTAAATTGGACGAAAAAGGACCCCCCTTGGAGTCTTCTTCGGAGTTTTTAGACTCTCTAAACATGAAAACGCCAAGTGAGCATGTACTAGTTCGGGCTCATAAAATCCACGAATCAGGGACACTATCAAGCATTATTCCCTCTTCTCTTCAAGCCTGTCAAAAAATGAAGAGAGAATTGAGTTGACTTTCCTGGACTCGTTAAAATTTAACAGGAAAGATAAGGAAGAAGTTTTCTTTTGGTTCTGCGTCAGTGGCAGCATGTTTTCCTTGAACATAGCACTCTCTGTTTTTTCCGATACTCATGTCTCAGTGTTCACTTTCAGTTCAGCTATCACTTCGAGTTTCTTACTCCTCCTCTTGTCAGTTATACCTGGGGAATCTGATCATGTCTCCTACATGACAGATAAGTCTAGTTGTACTACCTGCAAAGTCAAAATATGCCTTGGATCATCTTTGTATCGTGCTCACTGTTCAAGGATTTAGCCCTGCATCTGATCTATATCCTGATTTTGTTATTGTCATATCTGTTATTACTTGTGTATCCCTTCCTTTATCTAGTTCCTAGTCACTTTTGTGATCTGTTGGAGGATCTATTGCCTTCCTCATCATAGTATGGTTTCTCATCATCACTTCCCGACGATGAAGACCTAAAAAAATTTACGATAGTACCTTAGGATTCACTTTCATTATTGGTGAATTCCTTTGCTTCAGTTGTCAATTATCACATATTGGTTGACAAACTTTTGAATCCTATCCATGTTCAACTTCAATAACATCTATTCACATGGCTTGGATTGTACTGGTTCTTTTGGATTTTTTACGAAGACCTTAGGTTCATGTCTATGGCCTAAGTTGTGCAAGGTGGTGTTGTGATCACTTACACAGTTTCCAGATCTTTGAAGACTCGTCATTATTGTATATTGTGGTTTTGATCCACCTTTGTAATATACGTGGTCTTGAACCTGTATCTTATGATGTACTCAAATATTGTAAAGGAACTAGTGTTCCCGTATATTGAACATGGCATCCTCGGATATGACTTTGTATATGACATTACTATGTATTTGTTTCAGGTACTTCCTCTGCTCCATTGGACTTCTGAGTTCTCCAAGATAATGATTATAATGTATTTCAGCCATCGTTTCCCTTTGACCTCACACATTATGGGGCATCTGTTATCAACCCAAATGGCACTTCTCTGTTCGAGTGCCGACATTCCTTTTGTTGGTACACAAAAGGACATATTAGGATTGAAGTTTGCCAAAACACTATAGATGGGCATGACTTGGGATGCATTTACCCTTAAACCATCTTGCTATATAAATTTTTCTAAGTGTTGAGTTGCGTACGTGACTATCTCCATTGCAACTCGCGTACTGTACGCGACTATCTGCATTACAACCCACGTACATCAGCGTACGTGGGTTTCCTTTGAGCAACTCGCGTGTCATACGCGGCTTGCCTATATTAATAGTCACGTACACCTCATTTCGACCTTAAAAAATATAAAACGTGATTAATGGAGATTAGTTGGGCCCTAATCATTAACTATACCAACTGTTTCAACCACCCCAACCTTCGAAATCACTCTATTTCCCAAAGTATAAATAGAGGCCTTGGGGAGGGAATTAATCAATCAAGATTGGAGAGAAAAGTTATGCTGGTGGTATATCTTCAGAATTCTTGGAGCAGTAGAACTTAAAGTCCTTTGGTTGCAAAGAAGTCCTTGTCTCAGAAGCTGGGTTGTATTCTTATCTCACTCACTGATTGTTAATAAAGAGAATTCTTCTTCCAACATTGTGTTGAGTTTCTTTCATGTATTGTGGTTAATGAATATATTGGATTATGTATTTGATATATTGTTTATCTAACCTCTTATTAATACATGCATGAGATATTACTTGGAGAATTGGCTCTTTACAGGTGAAAGAGGTGCATCCCTGGAAGCTTTGGAGAGAAGAGGAGCGGGAGAATATCAAGCTTGGATCAACCGTTGGTAATCAAGTAGGTCAATAATTTCTTCCTATTCCCTTTCTATTCTCTGGTAAAGCTGATTGTCTGCAAGGTTAGTAGTAATTTGGTAACCCCATACCCTAGGTTACAAGGATGCTTAATCCTGAACAACAACTGGGTGCGACCTTGGGGGCAAACAAGATTCAAGTGCTGTCACTCGATCTTGACTCCTCCGTCTAGGCTCTCTCCTAGCGAAGCCAAGGGGGTTGGTCCCTAGTAAAATAAACTATGGTGTTTAATCTATGAAATAAAACAATTAGTCTAGGAGATGAGATGAAATAAAATATCACAACTAAGATGAACTAAAAATTATATAAATAACTAGCACATCAAATAACATTCCACACAACACATAAATTAACTTAAGCATAAAAATAAATAAGATTGCCAAAATAGACCAGTGCTAAAGGAGTGCTTGTTTAAGGGTTGCTAGTGAAGTCTCGTGAAGTATTGCAGTTGTCTCAGTTGGTTAATTTTAAGATTATTAAGTGAGTAATTAAGGGCGTGGGTTAATTGTGGGTTTGGTCCAACGAGTCAAGTCCCTTTGAACTGAGTGCTAAAGTGGTAATACCAAGTGTCGAATGGGGCGAGGATGAACCTGCCTGGAGTAGCCCCCTGACTCTATCGTGGTTACCCTTTGCAACCTCCCGAGTTCTCGAGAAAATCACTTGTGAGGATTTTCCTATTGAATCTGGTAACTCGTATCCCTTTCTGATACAACCAACTGATCAGACAAGCTGCAGCGATGTAGAGCATACGGGGCCTTGAAGTCTTCAATATTTTAAGTTTTTTAAAGCTAAGTGTGAGTTTTTTAAATCTTGATGCCAATACTCTCGTTACCTAGAACACGGCCGGATTGATTAATTTTACTTTAGGAACTTAAATTAAACTAGAAAAAATATGGAAAAAACTAAAAAAAAAATGAAGCAGTGTGAATCCCCCCTGGGGGGATGGGGTGTGGGAACTTGGATGTCCACTTGCCTCTCTCTTTTACAATGATTTAGAAATGGAAATTACTTGTGCTCCTTTGTAGAATAGGAAGCACAAGTATTACAATATAGGGCCTTAGAAAAATGGCCAAAGAGAGAACTGTGAAAAGAGGGATCTTCGGATTGCTTGTTTCTTCGAAATTTGGCCAGAGTGCATCTCTCTTTTATCTGCTTCTGCTGCAAAACAGCAAGCAATATTCAGTTAAATATGTCAAATTATTTATTTAAACAATAAAAAATTAATATGTAATTCAAGTAACTTTTAAAAGATAAAAATTTAAAGTATTGAAAAGTACTTGTTTGAAGCTAGATTTGTGAGTTTTAACATTCAAATCAGATCTAACTTTAATAATAAATGAAATCAGATTTAGTTATTGATATACTTTTATTTACTAAACCAAATATCAATTATTAAAATATAATCGGTAATAGAAATAAATATTTTTGTAGAATGAGAGAAGATATGAAGAAACTTGATTTCAGAATATGAACGATGGAGTTCTTCACAATGGAACAAAAAAGGGATTGGATTTCTTTAGTTGTTGAAGAGCGGGAAGATGTAAGCAAACTCAACCTCTTCTTCAATCTACGTAACCTGCAACTAATACAAAATATTTGCACACAAAATATTGTTAAGAAATTTGGTGCCACCTACCACAGAAACTCAGAAAACAAGATTATTAAACAAAATAAAAATGTACTTTCAAGATATCTAAAACAAATAAACAATAAGACATTCAAGCAAACAAGCTTTTAAACCTTACCCTACCAAGATACAACTCTCCTTCAAAGTCCAAGCTTAACCAAAGAGATGCAAGAAAATGAACACGACCGACTACTTCAAAAGATCAAGACAATATTTATCCACACATGGAATCGCTAAATAGTTCTTGACCTCCAAAGCCTTTTATTCAAAATGATAGAAAAATATTATAAAGTACAAAAGCATAAGTTTCTTGCCAAAATCTCCTCTCAAAATGAAGAGAACTTTCTCTCTTAAATAGAAAAACTCAACATGAGGGGATGCACTTTCTAAAGGATGAGCTTGATACCTTGGGATGAGTTGGATGTGAGTTGGATCTCCATGCTTTGGGGAAAAAAGAAGACAATTACCCAAAATGTCAAAAGCTTGACCTCAAACCAAATCTTTCTTTCTTGGGAAAAACGCCCCTCTCTTGGAAAAAATCCAATTTGATATTTAGCAACCATTTCTTTCTTTTTGGTGACTTGTAACTCTTTAGGAGTAATCCTATTGACCTTTTTCCAACTCACAGAATCAATTTTCTCCAAGTTTCCAATTTTTTATGAGTTGTCGAATTTCTCATTTTTCCAATTTTTTTGTCTTTTTTGGTTTTTTCTAGTAATTATTAATTTTGGAGATAAATTATTACTCAAAAACTTAGGAAAGTGGGTTTAGGGGTTAAGTGGGTGCTCTGAGTTAGAAAATGAGCATTCCCATGACAAAAATAACCTCATAGTCATACTTTTATGACTTTTTAGAGTTTTACAATTAACTTATTAAAAATAATCTTGTAAAAACGGAAAAAGTATTTTTTTTTCCAAAAATTAAAAAAAAAACTATGGTGGACTTAGGACATGTTCATAATGACTCAAAATAATTATTAGCATGGTAATATACATCGACACATAGGTTTTAATAACCTCATAAGAATTAATTAATTAATGTGATTGTTCCAGCTTTGGAGGTTTGGGTGAAAACTCAAAAATTATTTATGGCTTAAAATCAATAAATAATTAACAAGGGAAAAAACACCCTAGAATAATGTATTAATAAATAAATCATATTTACATAAATTCATCATGCTAACTCATTTTATTACAATTCTCCATGGGGTATAAACATGTTAAAAACAAATTAAAAATGGCCTAGGGAGGCCTGCAAGGACTTTTGAACTCTGAATTTTGAACAAGTGATTGTTCATCTTCGGCGGCTCATTTAGAAATCCAACTTAGTGCAACTTAGTTGGTAACACCTTTCTTCCCCACTTTTCTCGGTCTCGTCTTGATTGGTAAAAGGAAATGCGACTTCTTTAAAAAAAACACAAACTGATTCACAACTCGCGACGAAAATAACAACCTAAAAGAGATGGGTAAGTATAATCAATTCATCTCAGGCTCGACTTTTGGCGATCTTATGAGAATTCATGGACCTGTGGCCACTGTTGTTTCTTTTGCTTATGCTAACAATGGCAAAAATCTGGATCCACAAAGGAAGAGAACATGTGCAGCGCCTGAGGAGATTCGAGCCCTTTACATCGAGGACGAGGAGGATTTAACCGTCTACTTTTTTTAGGAAGGAGTTGTCATGGAAAGTCGATCGAGAGAGACTACCGTTACTTCTGAGGGGCGCTTTCTTGTTTATGGTGGAAACTTCAAAGACACACAAAACACCAAACCTATTTAATTGAGTAATAAATTATTAATTTATTAGATGCTTGGCGAATAGATAGTGGATGGAGTGACGACAGTGTTTACAGACCAAACCTCAGATAGAAAAAAGGCTACGGCGTAATTATGGACTTAAAATATATATATAATATTGAATGATTATTTATAAATTATTCTTTTTGAAATTTATAAATATTTATTCTACTTAATAAATTTGGAACTCTAAATTTTATGTAAAGTATAATTTACAAAATATATTTACGATGAAGGGGTTCTTTCTCCAAGGTCGGGTTTTTGGGCACTGTTACCAATTCATTATCCCTCTATCAAATAAAAATTTGACGCGTATACAATTCTAAAGTTAATGTGTAACCCCATGTCTCCTTCTTGTTTTAGAGGTTTCCTAATTCAGAAGTTATGTTTCCGATTGTTTCAGCTCGCTAAGACCGTCATTTTAATCAATCTTAGTGTTTCAGAAGTTACATCTTTGATCGTCTCATCTCACTAAGAAAGGGGAGGCCTGCGATTCATTTCAACCGAATTGATTTAATGGCAACAAAGGCATGCAATCGATTCTTAATGAATAGATTTGTTCATTGTTTCTCCTTCCTGTTTTTTTTCCCTCAAATAATTGAAATACAGTTCATCTTTTTCTACTAAGTGAAGATCCATTTTTTCCTTCACATGTTTTGGATGCTTGAGGTCGGAGATTGAGTCATGGAATTCATCACGAGATACTAAAGCTAAGGTGGGAGATATGACCATGAAATCTATCCATAAGTGCTTGACCACTTTTGACATTAAGCTTTTTTAATACAACCCTCCATCTGCCATTGTGATTAGTGAGTTAAACTTACAAAAGTTTCCAGAATTTCCATCTCATTCTCCCCTATAAAATCATGGGTTCAAACCCACCCAAGTGTAAATAACAATCATCGCCAAACTATGTGAAGTTGTAAGAACACATGGTTGCAATGAATAATAGTATTTCAGATATTGAAGCTGCTCAGAAAAAATGATTCTTTCTAGTTTGATTTGTGTGTTCGGGGAGCACAATGTTTTTGTGATGGTAGATGCGGTTAATCTTGGCCTACCCTTATCATTAAAAAAAAGTGTGGTGCGCTAGACTTCATAGAAATTACATCAAGCAACTGTCTCTCGATACACTGAGTGCCACAGGTTGAGATCCCAGACTCTCCCATGTGGTGAGTAAGCGAAATTCTACCCAAAAAGAAAAAATCAGTAGACATAAACTGTAAAGCTCAATATACCAGTCTTTCGAAGCTTGATTCATATTCATGGCTCTTTGCAGAGCTTTGAATGTGAAGAAATTAACTTAAATGTGCGTGTTTATAAAAATGATATTCTGTTCATAACCTAAATACTCTCGTATGTGACAACGGTTAAAGGAGTCCAATCCATCCATAAGATTTTTAATGTGCTTAAATTTTAAAAATATTTTCTAAATTCTTTATGGTATTGCAATTCCAAGGCATTACAATTAAAATCCTTCATCCTTCAGGCATGTTTCAATGTCAACTTTATTAATACGCAATGTGATTCTCCCTCTTCAAACCTTTTAATGAATTTCGAGTTCCAGCTTTACTATTTCCAGACTGATAAAAGAGTACCACAAACAAATAGAAAGTTGGGTGCTCTGTCTCCTATTTCAAAGATTTTAGTTCTTTCATTCCTGAATTTGTTTTTTACTGGTCTAACAAATAGAAAATTGGGTGCTTTGTCTCTTGTCTCTCAAATTTCACTTCTTTTCATTCTTGAATTTGGTTTTTACTGGTTTTTCAATACTCGCTTCTGGACACCAAAGGGAACCGCCAGCACAAAGAAAGCATAATGATATGCATACATTGGGCTTACTCTTGACATATACAACGATGACAACAACAACAAAGCACAAACAACTACGGCAATAGTTATATTGTAACAATAAAATAATAATAAATTAATATTAAATATAATTAATACTAATTTATTATTATAAGTTAATATTAATTAAATATAATTAATATTAATTTATTATTATAGTTATGCCCTTTGGTGAAAAGGTGCAATATGCACTTATTTCAGTCCAAACAATTGTATTCATTTTTCATCTTTTACATTACATTTTTCTACATTACGTTCCTACTACATCCACCTTGCTCTTTCATTGGTATCAGAGCCTCTCGACTCTCAACACCAGCTCACCACCTTCCATCCCACTCTCCCTGCCACTCCATTGCCATCTAGTTCAGTCTTCCCACGACTGCATCTACTTTTCGCTGATCTCGCTCCCTCATACATGTCCACTGCCATGTTTTTTCGCATCCACACTTTCCCACACAAAGCTCCCTCCCGCCATTCTGCCATCCACTATTTCCACCATTCTGTGCACTCATCCACGAAGCTTTCGCCACCATTTTGCGCACTCATCCACATTTCTCCCTCCCGTCATCATTTCGCCTCCCTCCCACCGCTCACCACTGCTTTCACTCGACACATCACCTCTCCCGCTACTCCTGCTCCATGTTGCTGCCCTCAACCCTCCTGTGGGCTGCTCCACCTACCCCACACTCCTCCACCTATGCACTGTGCACTACTCCACCTACAACCTCCTCCTCCCGCCCATCACCCATCATTCCTGCTACACCCTCCCACCTTTCAGTGCTTCGCTCGTTGTCGGCCTCCATCATCGCCAACCATACCATCGTCTTCACCATTCACGTTCGTTGACCAAAATATATGTATTACAATTTTTATAATTATATATATATATATATATAATCGTGGCGGGTTGGCATCATAGAGTGAATAAAAATAAATCCATGTTTAACAGCGAGAAGATTCTAGCAATCCATATCAATGGCTGACTTAAACGCCCGATTCGATCAAAACAATGAGAAAATTAACAAGAACTACGAGGAACTCCACGTAAAAATCAAACAAACCAGTGACAATTTGACATCAAATTGGACACAAATCACGTCACGAATAGAGAATAGTTTCCTCACTCTACACGAATACCAAAAGAAAAATCAAGAAATTTTAATCGCCATCTTGGACAGATTACAAATATTGAATGACCCACAACCAAACTCTCCCAGAAAACCGGAGCAGTTGAATCCTCTGTTCGACATGTCGTCCTCAGCCTCATATACACAAGGATGCCAAATACGGGTGAAAGTCGAGCTACCCAAATACGACGGGGACAAACGACAGTGCATAGCATGGATTAACAAAGATGAGGAATACCTAGACATCCACAACATCCATTACGAAGGCAAGAAAATTAAATATGCCTCCATGCATCTAGAAGGAAATGCTTACAACTGGTACTTATGGTGGAAGAATACTGCAAGAATTTGTTCTCACAACCGGGTTAGCTTCAGGAATAAACTCATCAAAATATTCCAGGGCGTTGAAGAAAAAGACTTCTTTACCAAAATCACAAGGTTACAACAAAAAAATACCATGGATGAGTACACCTGTGAATGGGAAGAGCTGTCAACTCGAGTTCTAGAGTTAACCGATGACCAACGACTACAAACCTACATACACGGTCTAAAATAGCACATACGTGATGAACTAGAGTTACATAACATCTCTACCATGGAGGAAGCACGACGTAAAGCCAAGATTATTGAAAGCAAATCCATTCATACAAATTTCTATTAAATTGAGCACATATATCTGTGGACAAACACACAACTCACAATATAGATCACACAATTTACTCAGTTATTAAAGAGTGAAACAGTGAAAAAATGGCTTGCAGCTGTGAAAGCTTTTCTTAATCAAAGAGTAATTAGATAAATAATTACAATGAAGTACAATGGCTTAAATAGCCACATGTAATTCGAATCCACATGAGGAAATTCGAATTGATTAGACTCTACTTGACTGTAGGTAACTAAGACCTTGTCTAAATCATTGTTGGAGGACTCAATAGTTAACTGGCATTGTCTAAACCATTATCGAAGTTCAATGGAGTTCTAAAACACAACTCAAGTGTCTACTTCAGTGTTGACTAAGGATAACTGACTGTGGTAGGTGAGAAATGCGCCTCTCCTGCATGCAGCCATGCAAACCTAGCACTAACTGAATGTAGAGGACTAGAACTGAATGTAACTGACTACTAACTCAGCTTGACTAGTCACTAACTGAACTCAACTGATGAAGGTCGGTATCGACACTCCCAATAGCTCCTAAATTGTAGGGATTCGTCTAGGAGGATCCTAAATTGATGCATGCATGTGCAATCAATGACAGTAGACCTCAATTAGTGTTCCCCACACTTTAGTAACTGGAACATGTGCCTCAATTAGGCTAATCGCACCCAATGATGCTAGTGACTAAAAATAGACTAGATGGACTCCCGATTTAGACATGACTCATGATTTAAACATATGACCAAATTGGACAAGGGAGGATTAATAATCCTAACACCCCCCTTGAATGCTAACTTGGACAATCTGTGGGCCCTATTAACTAAGACCATAGGTCACCCATTACATCAAGTAAAGTAAAGTAACTGCTCAATACAAGGAGTTGGGGAAAAAACCACATGGGAAAAAAGCCCCCCCTCTAATTAAGCTAGTAGAATCAGGATCAATCTGGTTCTTCTGTGCATAGGTATCCTAGGGCCTGGCATGTGAACCTCTCCATCATTATGTCTGGAGGAATATTCCTCTTTGGAAGAAGAATGATATGCTCAACTAAATCAGAAATATAGACAGCTGGCAGATGAAGACTGGACCCATGTAGAGCAACTGAAGTCAACTGATAAGTGAGAAAAGGTTCTTGAGGATTCAGAACATGTGAGGAACACTCAAGAAACTGATATGTTTCAGCCATGAACAACAAACCATGAGTGGTAAAATCATCCCCAAGTGTTAGGAGCAAGTGTTCAGGCAGATGCAGAATGTCTTCCTCTTTACTAGTTATGTGAGGAGATGAGCATGTGATCAATGGTAGAGAAGAGTTGGGACTGTTGAGAGAGAATGCTTGAGCTCCATAGTCTGATATAGCTTCTGAAATAGCTAATGAATCACATAATAAAATATTAGCAACCTCATAAGAGGAAACTAACACCAAATCCCCAACAGTAGTTTTGAAGAGAAATTGCGGTACTTGATTTTTCACACCGAAATTGGTGAGAGTAGATACAAGCATGACTGAAGACTCTTGGATTTTAAAATTTCAAACAAATAATATTAGATCAGAAATTAAATCATATCTAAATAGGTTCACAAGAAATCCAAAACTGTGAAATCAAATCAAACCCCCAGCAGCAGTTTTCTAGGAGACTTGCGGTACTTGTTTCTTCACACCGTTGATGAGAACAGCTACAAGCAATATTGAAAGATTATGAATTTGAAATATTAAACCAAGCAGTATCAGATTAGATCCAAATAAGATCATATCACATCCAATAAGGTTCATATCAGATCCAAATAAATGGTCAACCGAGACGATGGATGCACAGCTTTCTTCTTCTTCAAAATTCTAAATTTTGGTGCATGCATTCCTGCAGGAATTTGCTGGAAGATCTAGATCATGGGGAGCGAATGCATCACTCTGGTAATATGATATTTCCTCCAAAATATCCAAGGTATTACATATTTGCACACCAACAGCAACATTAGAGGGAGAAAAATCAAATTTGTCTTCACTTTTGGAAGCAATTATTGGCAAATTTTGCACAGAATTCAAAGGAAAATCATCGGTGAATGTTTGCATGGAAGTGCAGAAGTGTTTTTCTTCAATATCAAGGATTCGAATGTATTCTTCTGTTTCAGCCATATGAGGAGATGAGATATCAGATATCTCATGAACTTATGGAGCATCAGGAGAAGGAGTCACTGCAAGGATACTGTCTTCAATTCGAATTGACTGTGTAGAATATTCTGCTTCTTCTTCATTTTGAACAACTTCATCAGAGAGAGTGGAAGCCGATATTTTTGGATCAAGGATGCTTATGGTGTTGGATGTGCTCTCCAAAGTGCTATTATGATCCTCATCAATCATTCCAAAGGTTCTATCCAATCTTGTCCAGAGTTCCTTTGGGTCTTCAATAGATCTACTGAGGTAGCGCAAGCTAGGAGAAAGACCCAGTGCTATTGTTCCAAAAGTTGCATCACATTTATTCAGCTAGTCATTATCACTAAAACACTCTTCACCGAGTCCAATAGACACCCCATAGAGACCTCGTCTCATCAGAGATGCAATCATCTTCTTCTTCCATTCTGAATAGTTTGTGAATAGGGTGAGAATAGGAACTGATGAATCCATTTCAAAGTTGTACCTGCAAAAACACAAAAGGGGCACCGTAAGGTCAAATAGCCTGCACATTTCAGGTTTTCATCACACCCAACATAGTTGATCAAGCAAGCTTGATCAACAATTCCTTAACTTGGGGTATTAAGTGGTAAACCTTCTACTTCTGGTGCAAAGCTGGAAGGAGCAATTTTGCTCAAAAATGATCCAGTAGGAGATATGAGGAGGAGAAGTGCCTTGTCCGCCGAGGCTCTGATACCATATTAAATTGAGCACATAGATTTGTGGACAAACACACAACTCACAAGATAGATCACACAATTTACTCAGTTATTGAAGAATGAAACAATGCAAAAATGGCTTGCAGCTGTGAATGCTTTTCATTAATCAAAGAGTAATTAGATAAATAATTACAATGAAGTACAATGGATTAAATAGCCACATGCAATTCGAATCCACATGAGGAAATTCGAATTGATTAGACTCTACTTGATTGTAGGTAACTAAGACCTTGTCTAAATCACTGTTGGAGGACTCAATAGTTAACTGGCCTTGTCTAAACAATTACCAGAGTGCAATGGAGTTCTAAAACACAACTCAAGTGTCTACTTCAGTGTTGACTGAGGCTAACTGACTGCGGTAGGTGAGAAATGCACCTCTCTTGCATGCAACCATGCAAACCTAGTGCTAATTGAATGTAGAGGACTAGAACTGAATGTAACTGATTCCTAACTCAGCATGGCTAGTCACTAACTGAACTCAACTGATGAAGGTTGGTATCGGCACTCCTAGTGGCTCCTAAATTGTAGGGATTGGTCTAGACTCGCTCCTAAACTAATGCATGCAAGTGCAATCAATGGCAGTAGACCTCAATTAGTGTTCCCCACACTTTAGTAACTGGAACATGTGCTCCAATTAGGCCAAGTGGACCCAATGGTGATAGTGACTAAAAATAGACTTGATGGACTCCCGATTTAGACATGACTCCTGATTTAGACATATGACCAAATTAGACAAGGGAGGATTAATAATCCTAACAATTTCGACCAAGCCGACTCCAAAAGAACCCCCTCCAATCCATATACATAGGAAATCCAAGATATGCACCACCTCAACTTAGGGAAGGAACAAAGCCCAGTTTAGAGGCCCAAAGAATAAATGAAAGGAAATGTAAGTTTAGTGGAGACAAATGGGATCCTAAGCACAGATGCTTACAAAATAAATTGTATGCCTGTGAAGCAAGGTTGGAATTCAAGGAACCAACTGAGAACGATGTGAATAGTCAACAAGAATACCACACAGAAATCGAGGACAACACCCCACAAATCTCATTAGCCACTATTACCGAAATCTCCCAACCGCAAACATTAAAGCTTAAAGGACATATAAAAAAGAATAATGTCACAGTTCTCATCAACTCTTGCAGCACCCATAACTTCATTAATGTCAACCTTGCTAATGTATTTAACCTATTTGTTTTTTCAATACCTAACATGAAGGTTATGGTAGCAGATGGCAAGAAGATTGACAACGTATGAAAATGTCACAAAGTCAAGTTACAAATACAAGAGTATAACTTAGAATCAAATTTCTTTGTGGTACCACTGGGAGGAGTCAACGTAGTATTAGGAATACAATGGTTACAAACCTTGGGTACATACTCTGCAAATCACCAAGAACATTTTCTTGAATTCCATGCATTCGGGAAAACACACAAATTATACGGGCTCCAACCACCTCCAACACAGCTGGTTACATCACATAAGATGGAAAAGGTAATTCAGAAAGAGGCACCAACGTACATACTTCAATGTCAAGAAATGGAGCTTCTAACATGTGAAGGAGATATGGGCAAACAACCAGATATACAAGAGCTGATTTGAAAACATCGCAAGGTGTTTTAAGAACTACCTATGGAGCTCCCACCAAACAGAAAAATCTAACAAATAATTGAAATAGAACCAGGGACAAAACCTGTTAGTAGCAAACCATACAGATATCCACATCAGAGAGGATGTGGTAGTTCACGTAATCATTGTCGTCAAATAAGCTTTGAGGACAAAGCTTCCCTTAAGGGGAAGACAATGTAACAATAAATTAATATTAAATTAATATTAAATATAATTAATACTAATTTATTATTATAGTCACGCCCTTTGGTGAAAAGGTGCAAGACAGGCTTATTTAAGCCCAAACAATTGTATTATTTTTCATCTTCTACTGTACGTTCCTACTACATCCACCTTGCTCTTTCATATATTGAAAATATTGGGAGTTTTATGAAATGAAAGAAATATTAAAAGAATATTTGTACAGGTTGCAAACATCTAGCACATAGATAGGTCATACATCCATGGAGATGCAATTGTTTCATGAATATTTTGTAAGAGATACATGTTACAAATCAAGAACTACTAAGCATCGGCATCACCAAGTTATGTTTGCAAGAAATAAAAGGAAGGGAGTGTGCATGTGGAGCATTAATGTAGACATGAAGAGAGATATAAAGAACAAAAGGCACCCGTACATGACGCGTTCTCAGAGGTGCATAGTTGATAGTGAATGTATGTTGGTGTCAAGTTGTTGTAGAGATTTTTTTCTTTAAACTGCATTGCGCAATTGAAGGGAATGAAGTGAAAGGAAGAAAAAATCCATGGGCCAATTCCCCTCTCATGTCAATAGTGTTAATAAATCATGGGCACCAAGATTAAAATGAAAAAGTAAAAACTAAACAAGAAATTTTATTAATTGGAGAGTGGAAATCATATTGAAGCTAACACTTATTTATTTCATTACAATACATCGGATAACGGTTTCCATAACTAATTGATTAGTTACAAGGTAAACTATGCTTTGATCAATTGAAGCGTTAATCTTCAACACACCCTCTTAATGCTACAATAAAAAATTAAAATAAAAAGTTGATTGACAATAACATATTTAAAGGAAAAACTTCTTATGAACTAAATTTTCTTCTCTTCATATTTAGACTCTTGCAGGAACTCCATCATGTTGTCTCATCACCCTTGTAAAGGTAGATTTCCCGAGTTCCTGGATTCCACCTCCCCAAACTCCCGAATCACAGATCTCTCGGAGTTAATTATTGGACAATTCACATGTCTCGTAACCTCAGCAACTAGTGAGGGATCCTTCCCTAGACCACACCTCCTGAATTACTTGGACAACATCCATATTGAGTTACACTAACTTGACTCCTTCATGTAGCAAAATGAACCTGACTGTTCAGAATAGTAAGTTGCCTTGGTTTTGTTGTTATCATCAATTACAACAACAATCTCTCTTCACATATCTGTTGTGTATTCGACAAGATTAAATGCATACTATATTTTGTAAATTGAACTCAATGGCACAGATATTTCTCACAGCAACTCCAACTTTTAGTTTGACAGATACGTCATAATGATCGATAACAATTTCCCTTCGTCCTGTGAAGAACAACGATTTTCCCTAGCAAGGTAGTTCTGTTTCTGATAAGATTTATGGCCTGGCCATGCACGAAATTTCCAGCGGGGATTATCTCCTGTACGGATTGCCAATAATCTACAGATTATTGCTTTGATATCTAGATTTGAAACTGTGTGATATCTATATTTGAACGACAAAGGTTATGGACAAAAACTTCAATCCCTGCAGACATATTTATTTCCACAACTTTTATTGATAGAAATCTACACACTTATGCTATTCTATCTATCTTATAGCGATATAGCGACCATGATTATAAGAAGCTCATCTTCCATCCACTCTCGTGAGGGATTTAGGGCTGTCCAAGCTCTGATACCATGTTAATAAATCATGGGCACCAAGATTAAAATGAAAAAGTAAAAACTAAACAAGAAATTTTATTAATTGGAGAGTGCGGAAATCATATTGAAGCCAACACTTATTTATTTCATTACAATACATTGGATAACGATTTGCATAACTAATTGATTATAACTGTAGCATAACCGTTTAGTTACAAACTAAACTATTCTTTGATAAATTGAAGCGTTAATCTGCAACAAATAGTAGTGAGGCTCCCACACATTGAGGTCTCAACCTAACATAACACTTATTTTACATAAATTCTACAAAAAATAAAGCAAACCTTCAAGCTCTGAATGTTAGTGGATGATTTTTGTGCTCCCTCCTTTTGACTGGTTTATCAATACCCGGTTTTGAACACCAAAGGGAACTACTAGCACCAAAAAAACAATAAGACATGCATACATCAGTATTGAGATGATAAATATCCTTGAGAATTTAAACCTTACTTGCTTAGATCCATTTTAAACCTGGATCTATCAAGCACCGAGACGGATCTAATTTCTTGAGATGTACATTTTTTTACCACTTTGATCCCTCTTGGTACTTGATAGATCTAGGTTTAAAATGGATATATTTTTTATATTTTATTGCACCGAGAGAAGCAAGGTGCTCTTCAACCCAATATAGGGGAGATCATGTCAAGTTAGCCATGTTATGCTAGTCGACATAAAAAAAATAAAAATATAAAATATAAAAAATTGAAAAATATAAATTACATATCACTTAAATAAAATGTAAAAAATAAATAAACTAGCGTATATCCATTTTAAACCCAAATCTATCAAGTATCGAGAGGGATCCAAATGATATAAAAATGTACACCTCAAAAAATCGGATCCATCTCGATGCTTGATAGATTCGGGTTTAAAATGGATCTATGCTAGTTTAAGTCGATATATATGTGTGTGTGTGTGTGTGTGTGTGTGTGTGTATGTGTGTTGGGGGGGCGGCGTAGCATAACGTGACTAATGTGACAGGATTTCCCCCATACTGAGTTGGACAGCACCTTGTTTTTCTCGGTGCAATGACACTCAAAACTGTGACCTATGATGTGAATTGTAACACTGTTTGGAAACCCAGTGCCTTTGTACTAGTAAATACCAGACTACAAAAAAATGGCAAGGATAATCTTGGATTTTAAAAACTAAAATGTCATAGATAGAATTTCTAGCTTCACACTACCTCCTTTATCCATCATCTTTTGTCTGGACCTTCATGTGACTATGCCTTGCCGTGTGCTTTCCAACTTAACTTGGTGTCCTCGTTTTTTCATTTCTGCTATCAATATTATGCTTTCCCACTAGCCATCTATTAAGCAAGATGTGTTTCCCTCAGAAAAATTATGATTTTGGCAAAATAAAATATTTCTAACAAATTATCACAATTTCTACATCATTAATGGATTTTAAAAATTATCAAAATAATCGAAGTATACTTACTTATTTCCTTGGCTAAACTAGCTACTGACCTTTCATCGTATCAAATTTTAGGTACGGTAAGTAACTCACCCTCATTGTGACTCTGTTTCTCTCTTGTACCTTGCCCTTCTCTAGAGATAAATGGTTGTTTAGAAGAATCTATATATGTCAAAGTTTATATGCAAGTCGTAAGTTATTAATTTATTAATATTTTAATATAAATTATTAGATGTAATTACAAGTTCAATGACTATCCCCAACATTCTTCACACTTCACCAATCGATGCACCATGTTTGAACTTATTTTTTTATATTTAATATGGAAAAACAACTTTGTAAAAACAATTAATTCTTTATATATATATATATATATATATATATATATATAATTTAATTAATTAAACTATCATTATTATTAGTTTTATAATTAATATAATTAAATTAGTTTCACATAATTAACATAGTTGAATTATTTTCATAAAAACGATTTACTTATTAACTCAATTAAATTATTGACTTAAATTATATTTAATATTTTATAGATTAAATTATTTTTATTATAAATAATTAAACTATTTATACAAGTAAACAAATTTAAATATTATTAATTTTAATTTTTTGGTCAAAAATTTTATAAATTTATTTATACAAAATATTAATTTTACAATTTATTATTATTATTAGGCTTAGTTCTTTTAACATAATAAAATATGATACCAACTTTGGATGTGGATGTCTTAAGGAGGAACGTGGCGGGAGGCGGGATTCTTCACTAAATGTCACCCACAGCAGTTGTCATCGCCTCTCGGGTATTTACACAACCCCCCACCCCCAAGAAAGGCGATCTAGCTTGGAAGGCACTCTACCCTATACTATCAGTCACCTTGCACAAGCTTTAGCTTTGATGTCTCTCTCCACGCATCACAAGAATTTAATGGTCGTCGACGCTGGAGTCAGCTAATCGGTCACCCTGTTTTATGGCCTCGCACAGACCTGGATTGGGAACCAAATTATATTCCACATCCTTCCGGTCGCTCCATCGCATTATGGATTTCTAGCTCTTAGGATGCACAAAGAGAAATAAACAACAAGCAAGTAATTCACTCACCGACAAGAGGCCGACCAATGCTACGTCGTTCCATTTCTGTTGGGTACGGAGCCCATATCCCCCTAAGTGCGCGTTGAGCGGTGGATGACTATGAAGTTGAGGTCGTTTCTCATCACCGTACAATGTAACCCCTGCAATAGAGGCTTTCCCACTACTAGCGGATGAAGAATGTTCTTGTCCAGCTACTCAGTGAATGCGACTATGCTCCCTCGCCTCCAACTTCCAGTGATTCTGATATCTCCTCTGGTTAGGAAACATCCTCCACTTCACTGAGTCTGAACCAACAGACCCCTCCCAAAGAAATTCACTAAAGCCAGGACACCAACCACACAGGACGCGTGGCAGCGGCTCCACCCGACATGGCGACAAGCGGGTAGAGTGAAGAAGGGCGTGTGCATATTGACAGCCCTCTGCAACAGATGTTGGCACCTCCTCCTGTAGTGGAGCCACGTCATGACCCTGAACCTACCCTCTTTGGTGATGACAACGACTATTTCAAGTTGTGTCCCATTGTTGAATAACCATGGCGAAAGTCGTAAGGTCCCAAGATTTTCTAAAAATCTTTTGTGTTTTTTTTTTCTTTCATGTTAAGCTTTGTTAGTATGTCGAATAGCTCTGATAGTTTTGACAAGGGAAACTTGGTTTCCCTATGTAACATACCACAGTTAAAAACATTATATAATTAAACCTTTTTTTTCCTTTATCTCGGTTTGCTTCTCCTTGCTTGTCTAACCCTAGAAAGTTACTATGATGCACCACCAAAAGTTTGAGAAATTAGATCCTCAGTGCAAACAGAGTTCAAGCAAAAGTTAAAGTTACGCCTCAATTGTTAAGCGATTCATTACGAAAGATTGGGAAAGATTCATCAGTTTAAACCATTAAACTTACTTAGTGTCAACGCTAACCCATTTCGACCTTGCAAGTGTCCTATCCAATGGGTTAAACAACTTCAATGGACCTAGACCTCAAAAGGCTACGTTAACAAGGGAGAAAGTAGTGGAAACAATGTTACCCATTTCAACTGTGACTCAAAGCTTGGACGTAATCGATTCAATTAAAATTTATGTCATTTCGGATTTGACGGTGGAGAACAGTTGGAAAGCAACAGCATTAGGGTTGACTTAGCTTGGGTTTATCCAATATACTCTAACTGTCAAAAAAATCTCTCATTCAGTCACAGAGTTGTGATACAGTGTTGTCCAAACACTGTTTCAGCATACGTTAAAGGTAGAAGATTACAGTTCTGTGACGAAACCTTCAGTTGTTCAAAACCCAACCGGATAAAAGATAGCACCGAGTTTTTTAAAATCATTCTACAGCAATGTAGCAAGTGTTTTTTCTCTAGTTATTTGGCGACTCTGTTAAAACACTAGGGTTTGATCCAGAATTATTACCTTGTATGGACGTTTATTTGGCTATATAAGCTAATTTATTTTTGTAACATGTTTATCCATATTGGTTTATTTGTCTACATGAATTACTCAGCCGAGACTTAAGACTTAATGCCGAGGTTTCTACCCCATTTGTTTTGTTCTGGGTTAATATTATCGTCCATGTATGAAGATTAATAGAAATATGTATATATATTTATTCTTATGGGTTTCTCGCTCTTACTCATCAATAAACTTCGATATAGTAAGGGTTTTGATATTGAAAAAAGAGTTTTAGTTTTTATTTTAAAGAAATATATTTCAGTTTATTTTATTTTTACTTTTGTTAGATCATTGTTTATTAGTAATAATCAAGAGAGGCTTCCTCATATCCTATCATTGACTGTATTTTAAACAAATAGACTGTGTTCAAAATAAAATAAACCCTAGGTTAATAATAAGGATAATTAAAAATGAATATAAACAAAGTGATTTTAATGCAAACATTGATAGGGAAAAGATTAACCCTAAATTCATGACTACATTTGAATTATAAACAACATTAGTAATAAATTAATCACATATCAGTAACTGCACTGAGAAAAAGACTAGTTTTAGAAAACATGTCTGGAAACTGTAGTTTTAACAGCCACACACCACCCTGCCACTGGAACCTATAGCAAGCAAGCTTGTATGGTTCCACCCCCTTGCCCAAACCCTTGGGTTTAAAAAAGTTCTATTGCAGCCTCAAGTTGTCACNCACCCCCCTGCCACTGGAACCTATAGCAAGCAAGCTTGTATGGTTCCACCCCCTTGCCCAAACCCTTGGGTTTAAAAAAGTTCTATTGCAGCCTCAAGTTGTCACCAACAACTATAGAGAGTGAGTTATTCCATAACCTAGCATTCTCTTATGCTCACTGGCGGTTCTAGTACAGATCCTAACATCTTCATATGTTCTGGAAGCTCTGAGCTATTTCATGGATACATTCCATAGAGCCTTCACCTCTTGTGATCACTGTAAGCTCTTTTTGGTATTTAGCTTTTCTTATAACTCGCATTCCCCTTGCATGCTTTTTCCCTTGCTTAGGACTTTTATAGCAAATAATTAACTCTCCCTAGCACTGGCCACTTGTCTTTGTAAAGAATGCTAAGGTTTGATAACTGTTTTTAAACCCAAGTTTCTGTCAATTAATTGTATAGTTGTTAAAACTCTCCATTTCCAATTATATTCAAATAAAATTTAGTTTACTTGTTTCATTAAAGTAAATAACAACAAAATATCAAAAGTAACGAGGGGGTATTACAATCCTCCCCTCCTAAAAACTTTTCACTGTCATCGGTGCTTAATCAGTATTATTATAGTTTTGAAATAAAGTAGGAAAATTATGTCTCATAATTTCTTTCCTTTCCCAAGTAGCTTCTTCCTCCAAATATTGTTTCCATTGTACTTTAACTTTAACAATAATCTGCTTCCGAAGTTGAATTTTTCTTCTATCGAGAATGCACATTGGTTCTGTGTTGAAATCTCCATCTGGTTCCACCTATACATTATCCCAGTTAATAATATGAGATTGATCAGCAACATATTTTTTTAACAAAGAAATATGGAAAACATCATGAATTCTTAAATAAGGAGGTAAGGTCAATTGATAAGCTACATTCCCTATTCTAGCCGAAATTTCAAAAGGTCCCACATATCTGGGTGTCAGTTTTGCATAGAATCCTGATCTTAGCTCGCTTTTGTTTGGTTTGACTCTCGAGAATACATGTTCTCTTACTCTATACTCTTTAGTTGTTCGCTTCTTGTCCGCATAACTCTTTTGTCTGTCTTGTGTCGTTTTTAAGTTTTGTTTTATTTGTCGTACATTTCCTCCAAATTACCCCAACTTAGAGGTACTTTACATCTCCTACCATACAACACCTCAAAAGGACTCATTTTGAGAGATGCTTGGTAATTATTATTATTATATGCAAATTCTACGAGATGAATATAATCCTCCCATTTACCTGGTTGATTCCTCACATACATTCTCAACGTGTCTTCCAAGATCTAATTCACTCACTATGTATATCCATCTATTTGTGGATGATAGGTTGTACTGAAGTTCAGTTTCATATCTATACCTTTAAATAATGACATCCAAAATCTGGAAGTAAATTTAGCATCATGATCTGTGACCACTATTTTTGGTATACCATGTAACCTAAAAATTTCCTTCATAAATATATCAGTAATATTGACAGCTTTATAAGTTGACTTTACATGTATGAAATGGGATGTTTTACTTAATTTATCCACTACAACCATAATGGAGTCATTTTGCTTCTTTGTTCTCGGTAACCTTGTAATAAAATCCATCGTTATAGTTTCTCATCTCCACTCCGATATGGGTATAGGCTACAATAATCCGACTGAGTGTTAGTGAATGGACTTAACCTGTCGACAAGTGAAACAACGAGCCACATATTTAGCTGCTTCTCTTTTCATATGTGGCTAATAAAAATATTTCTTTAACGATGTTATAAATTTCTGATATCCAAGGTGTCCTGCATACAGGTTAGCATGCAATTCTTTAAAGATGACATGCTTTACACTATATGGATTAGGCACATAAATTCAAATTTTTAACCGTAGAAACCCTTCTGCATCAATATGATACAGACTCTCTTTTGTTCCGAGTTTTTCCTTGTTACATTTGTCCACTCAATTCCTATATTGCTCATCATTAGTTGATGTTTCCTTTAACAAAGTTTTGAATTCAGATTCATAATTGCTAATCAGCACTGAATGCATTTTATGTTGATGTCGGCTTAATGCATCTGCTACTATGTTTTCCTTTCCTTTTATGTGTTTAATTTCGAAATCATACTCACTCAAGAATGTAAGCCACCTGGCTTGATGGGCATTCAATGTTTTTTAATCAAACAAATATTTTAACCCAATATTGTATGTTAGTAACATAAATTTCTTTCTTATCAAATAATGTCACCAGATCTTAAGGGCATGAATGATAGCTGCCAAATCCATATCATGTACTCCATAATTTTTCTCATGTTCATTTAGTTTCTTTGATTCATAACAGATTGCATGACCTTCTTGAGTTAAAACCCCTCCTAACCCTTCTTTACTCACATTAGTGCATACCACAAAGTCCTTACTTGGATCAACAATTTTTAATACTCGTGTTGTTGTCAATAATTGTTTTAGTTTCTCAAAACTATCTTGACATTGTTGATTCCAAATAAATCAAACACTTTTCTTTTGCAAAGTGGTTATAGGGTAAGCTATTTTAGAAAAGATTTTATGAATCTACGGTAGTATCCTGTTAACCACATAAATGATCTTATATCATGTACATATTTTGGTGTAGGCCATTCTAATATAGCCTTGATTTTTGCAGGATCAACTGCTATTCCCCTTTCTGAAATAACATGTCCTAAGTACCGTACTTATTTTTATAAAAGTCACACTTACTTAATTTGCATATAGCTAGTGTTCCTTGAAAGTTTCCAAAACCTTCCATAAGTTCCCTTCATGCTCTGCCTCACTCTTTAAATATACTAGAATATCATCAATAAATACTAACACAAATTTATCCAAAAAAATTACTCACCACATTATTCATCATATTCATAAATGTTGCAGGAGCATTTGTTAAACCGAATGCCATTACCACAAATGCATAGTGTCCATATCTTGTTCGAAAGGCAATTTTATGGATGTCCTAATCTTTAATCCGTACCTAATGGTATCCTGATTTGAGATCAATTTTTGAAAATATTTTTGCTTCACCGATCTGATCAAACAAATAATCTATTCTTGGTAAAGGATATTTATTTTTAACCGTCATCTTATATAATTGTCACTAATCTATGCACATTCTGAAAGTTCCATCCTTCTTTTTAACAAACAACACAGGTGCTCCCCATGGTGATACACTAGGACGAATATATCCCTTGTCCAATCATTCATGTATTTGCATTCTTAATTCTGATAGTTCTGTAGTCATACGATAGGGAGCTCATGATACCGGTGCTTAACCTGGCATTAGATCTATGGTAAAATCTAAATCTCATTTAAGTGGTAATCCAGGTAATTCCTTGGGAAATACATTCTAAAATTCCTTCAAAATAGGAAATTGTTCCATTGTTTCTTTTTTACTTTTCAGGTTCAATTTCTTTAAATTTTATGGCATAAAGCTGACACCCTTTTCTAATGCATTTTTTAATTGTACCGCAGATATTTGTCATGTAGATATAGGTCTGTAAATTCCTTTTACTGTATGAATTTTACTCTCTTCATCCATGCAATCAAAACTTTTATGTAAACAATCAATAATGGCTTTATGAGCTTCTAACCAGTCCATACCTATCAAAATATCATATGATCCTAATGGAAGTATGTTTAGATTAACTGTAGTATCCAAGCCATTGAAACTTAATCTGCAACCCTTAACTATTTCAGTAACCTTCATTTTCATTCCTATCGTGAATTGTATCGACCATGCATTCTTTTGTTTTTCCTTACTAAGTTTACATTTTTCAAGTAGTCTTGGTGCAATGTAACTTAAACTAGCTCCTGGATCAATCAGGAAAGACACAGATGTATTTGAGATTTTACCTTCTACTTCCAGCATAGTGGATTGATGATCTGCCTATCTATCTTCCAAGGGAACAATTATTTTAGTTATGTTCCTGCCTATATCATTAACAGTGGAAGCTTCCTGTAGCATACTTATGGGTGACATTTTTTTATTGGGATTGTGAGGACAATTTCTATACATATGAGGTCCATTACAATCCCAACATTTAACCTATTTTGCAGTGTTATTCCACCCGCCATTGGAAATTCCAGCACCCTTTATACCACTGCTAATAGTTGTACCTTGTTTATTGTAATTATTATCAGTATGACTTCTTGTTCATTTCCTAAAAGGAGAAGGTTTAAATCCTTTATTACGTTGATCACTCTTCTCATTTTTTATTTTATTTTTCCAATTCTTAGTTAATTCTGATCTTTGCTTAAAAAAATGGTAACACAACTTGGATTTTTTTATTGCCTCATCCCTGGTCTTAGGCATATCAAACTCAATATTTTCCTTATATGTCGGAGGTAAACAATCGATAAACCTATAAACTCTAGCATTTTCATCCCTTAAATAAGGTACATAGCATTGTAAATTTACGAACTTGGTTACAAAGTATTTCATAGTTAAAATTCCTAGTCGCAAATTATTGAATTATTTGACTTTCTCATCATAATACCGTTCTGACATTTTTTTTTTTTTTTAAACTTCCCAACTTAACTCCTTATTATGTATGTTATTCACACTTTTAGCCTCCTTCCAGCATAGGGCAGCTTTTCCACTTAGCTGAAAGATTGCTAAACGTGCCCGCAAATTATCATCGTATATAAATACCTGAAAATATCGTTTGATATTTAACAACCAAGCTTTAGCTCCTTCCTCGGACTCTCCTTCAAACATCGGGGGCCTTAATTTTTTGAATTCTCCCTGTAACTCTACAGGTTGTTCTTTTTGCTTTTCAACTTTTGTGTCATTATTTTTCTTTAAGTCTGGTGCAATCACGTGAATATTTTCTGTAGTTTATTCACTACTGTCACCTTGTACTGTAGCTTTTCTCTTTTTTCCAGTACTACAGGAATTTTGACCATTGTTCTTTTGTGGGTCTATCAAACTTTTGAGAATAAGTTCATTTATCTCTTTTTGATATGATTTAGCATTCATTAATTTAAGGTTATCTTCCATAACGATTTCCAAATCTGCTTTTAGACTCCTCATTATCTCTAACATTTTCGGCTGCATATCTGCGTTACGTTTCACTCCAAGTTCTACATAAAAACTTGCATTCTCTAATGCTGGCATATCTTCAGGTACTACCTCTTCTTCCATATTCTATCTAGGTTCTGTCATTGCTATGTATGCATGTAACAATATATTTCCTTTTGTTATTTATAGATATTAATAGTTAAAGTACTTTATTCAAATGAACTACGCAGTATCCCATAAGGTCACAGTTTTGTAACCTCGCTCTCATACCATTTTGTAACATGCCACAGTTAAAAGCATTATATAATTAAACATATATATATATATATATATATACTTTATCTTGGTTTGATTCTCCTTGATGGTGTAACACTAGAAAGTTACTATGATGCACCACCAAAAGTTTGAGAAATTAGATCCTCAGTGCAAATAGAGTTCAAGCGAAAGTTAAAGTTACACCTCAATCACTGAGCAATTCATTAAGAAATATTGGGAAAGATTCACTAGTTTAAACCATTAAACTTACTTAGCGTCAAAGCTAACCCATTTCAACCTTGTAGGTGTCCTATCCAATGGGTTAAACAACTTCAATGGACCTAGACCTCAAAAGGCTACCTTAACAAGGGAGAAAGTAGTGGAAACAATGTTACCCATTTCAACTATGACTCAAAGCTTAGACAGATCAATTCAATTAAAATTTATATCATTTGAGATCTAACAGTGAAGAAAAGCTGGAAAGCACCAACGTTAGGGTTGACATTAGTTTGGGTTTAACCAATATACTCTAACTATCGAAAAAAGATCTCATTCAGTCGAAGAGTTGTGATACAGTGTTGTCCAAGCACTGTTCCAGCATATGAGAAGGTAGAAGATTACGGTTATGTGATGAAACCTTCAGTTTTTCAGCTTACAGCTTCCCACCTTGGTTCTCTTGAGATGTTACTTGCAGTTTCCAGTCGTTACAGTCGAGATACACCACCTACGTCGAGGTCTTTGTTGTTCGAATATTGTTCACCGTTCACTCAATAGGTAAATAATGTATATGCTCTTTAATAGCACTGTATTAGTTTTAATTTTCAACTATTTACTAACAGTGATGATAACTCTTAATTTGCAGGTGTGGCTGCCATGGAATTTGGTCTTCGACCCAACGGGTAAGTTTATGGGTTTAAATTTGCGGCTCTTTCCCTGTTTGTTTGCTTTGATGGAGGCAATCCATAGTTTTCACGGTCGTTTCCTCAGCATGTTCGGTTATCAGTTGGATCTGTTCTTGATGATGTTTATCGATTGTAAAAGAAAGAACTTTCAGCTAAGGGTTTAACTTCTCAAGCCATTCGACTTCTACATTTTGGGTAATTTTCTTTTTCTTTGGGAATTTCTAGGGTTTGGACGCCACTCGACACAATTACAATTGGAATTTTATTTATTTTTTATGGTAATTTTGAACCCAGTTACAGTTGGGTTTTTCGTTTATATTTTGTAAATAAAGCCTAACCGAATAAAATATACTACTGAGTTTTTTAAAATATTTCTACAATAATGTAGGAATTGGTTTTTCTATGGTTATTTGGTGACTCTATTTAACCACCAGGATTTGATCCAGAATTATTACCTTGTATGGACGTTTGTTTGGCTGTATAAGTTAATTTATTTTTGTAACATGTTTATCTGTATTGGTTTAATTGTCTACATGAGCTGAGACTTAAGACTTAATACCAAGGTTTCTACCCTATTTGTTTTTTTCTTGGTTATTATTATCGTCCATGTATGAAGATTGTGTGTGTGTGTGTGTGTGTGTTTATTCTTATGGGTTTCTCGCTCTTACTCCTCAATAAACTTCGATACAGTAAGGGTTTTGATCTTAAAGAAAGAGTTTTAGTTTTTTTTAAAGAAATATATTTCAGTTTATTCTATTTTTACTTTTGTTATTGAATCATTGTTTATCAGTAATAATCAAGAGGGGGTTCATCGTATCCTATCATTGACTGTATTTTAAACAAAAAGATTGTATTCAATATAAAATAAACCCTAGGTTAATATAAGGATAATTAAAAATGAATATAAAAAAAGTGACTATAATGCAAACATCGATAGGGAAAAGATTAACCCTAAATTCATGACTGCATTTGAATTATGAACATCATTAGTCATAAATTAATCACATATACTGTAATGCAATCATCAATAGGGAAAATATTAACCCTAACCTCATGACTGAATTTGAATTATAAACAACATTATTAGTAAATTAATCACATATCAATGACTGCACTAAGAAAAAGACTAGTTTTAGAAAACATATCTGGAAACTATAGTTTTAACAGCCACACACCACCTTGCCACTTGAACATGTAGCAATCAAACTTGTATGGTTCCACCCCCTTGCCCATACCCTTAGGGTTTAAATTAGTTCTCCTACAGCCTCAAGTTGTCACCAGTAACTATAGAGAGTAAGTTATTCCAAAACCTAGCATTCTCTTATGTTCACTGGTGGTTCTAGTACAGAGCCTAACATCTTCAAGATGCTCTCTAGAAAATCTAAGCTATTTCATGGATACATTTCGTAAAGCCTTCACCTCTTGTGATCACCGGGCTCTTTCTAGTATTTATATTTTCTTATAGCTCAAATTCCCCTTGCATGCATTTTCCCTTGCCTAGGACTTTTATAGAAAATAACTAACTCTCCCTAGCATTGTCCACTTGTCTTCGTAAAAAATGTTGACGTTTGATAACTGTTTTTAAACCCAAGTTTCTGCCAATTAATTGTATCATTGTTAAACTCTCTATCCCCAGAAAAATCAATTTTGATAAACGCTCTGTCTGATTTCGCTCCTGTCCACTACTCCTTGAAAGATAAATGGGGTTGGGGTTCAACTGTTGTTTATTCTGTTGGCCATGGATTTTCAATAATTCAATTTTCTCATGCCTCCTTGCTAAAACCTGCAATGTGGAAATCGATTTGGTCTCCTTATGGACTGCCAAAGGTAAAAAAAAATCATGGCTTCTTATGCATCGAAAGGTCTTAACTAGTGAGAATTTGATCAAACATGGTTTCCTCATGCCTTTTTGTTGTTGTCTATGTAAAGCAGCTACTGAATCATCAGACCATTTATTCTTGGATTGTGAGTTTACCCAATTGGTTTGGCGTCTGGTTCTGAATGACCTCGCGATTGCAGCACCATCTGGCATGACGGTTACGGCTCTGTTCTCTGCCTGGATGGATAGGATTCCCAGCGTCCAAAGGAAAATGCGTTGGATTGTATGCCTGGCACATTATCCCCAAGCGTGTTTGGTGGTCGGTTTGGCTATCAAGGAATTATCTTTTGTTTAATGATAGATCATGGTCTCCTGTTGATGTTTCCAATAAAGCCAAATTGCAGGTTTTTGAAACTATCAGGAATCGTATTTCCTCTATTCCGCAAGAGATGTCAGAGTGGTTGGGATGCAGTTCGAAATTCAGCGTTTTAAAAAAAAAAATCAAACCAATGTTACATCCTCCTTGGCGTGTGAGATTAACTGCAGATAATTTTTCTCTTTGGTGGAAGAGTAAGGGATTTTATACAATTTTCTTTGATGGTGCATCTAAAGGGAATCCTAGAGTTTCGGGTGTTGGCGGCTTAATCTTCTCTCTGGACAACGAGAAAATATCTAGCTTCTGTTGGGGCTTAGGAATTTTTTCTAATAATTAGGCAGAGAGTTACAAACCTTTTATGGGTTGCCAAATTGCCAAGAATATTGGTCTCAAGGAAATACAAATTTTCGGGGATTCAGAGGTCTTGATAAAACTGTTAAATTCTGACTCTCGGTTCAATAAACCTCCATTGGATAAAACCTTGTAGCAAATTCGTAACTTCTTGAAAGATTTTGAGGAAGTCTTTTCTTTTCACATTCTAAGAGAGTTGAACAATCAAGTGGATTGTTTGGCTAATAAAGCTTGTCTTTTTCCTTTAGGAAGCTTCAATTCCAATGAAGAATCTTGTACTATTCACCCGCTACCGTAATTGTTTATATGTGTGAGAGATGATGTTGAAAATGTAAAAAGAAAAAATTCCTTCCTGAATATTGTTTTAATTCTTGGTCCTATAGAAGTTATCTTCTGACCTTATTGTAAATGATTGATCTAGTTATTGCTACGTCATTCCAGGAATTCTCCAAAATTTCAAAAAAATATAAATATACTCGTTTGAGTTTTAAAAAAAAAGATACACGTGTCTCGAACACTATGCATATAATATCTTCTGTACTTTAATATAATTTTCTGCTACTTACAAAATTTTATAATTTGTTTTTTCCTCTAAGAAAAATTATTTATAATTAGGTATACTATATACATATTACAGTTCAATGATCAATAAAAAAAAATATATATTGAAAGCGTCTTAACTACATAGGACTCTACTACAATATTTGTTTCACATGATTTACAAGCAGACTTATCTTACAAGAATACCCATTGATTATTTATAATCTATAACAAATTTTTGTTTCATGAATAGTTCAACTTGCAAGTTTTACGTTTTGAAAATTTAATGTAATTATTTATTATCGTGTATATTATAAATTGATAATCGATATTATAAATTAATTTTCATTAAGTTAAATATATTTGAAAATAATTATTTTTATTTTTAATTTTATGTAATTTTTTTTAAAGTTTTAAAAAAATCTTTGATTTGATGTAATTATTTACTAGCATTTGCACCGAGAGGTGCAAAAAAACGCCAAGAGGGTACAAATATTATGTCTTTCTGCAATGCAACCTTTTTTATTTACCTTGGGAGACTGGAAAATAATACCGATATTTAATATTTTAGCTCAAGACATTTTTGACTAAATAAAATTTCCTTAATGATATTTTATCTTTGGATTTATTGACTTTCGTACTAAAATTTAACTTGTTTTCCAACCTGTCTTTCTTGATTGCAAGTTCCGATTTCCGAAATGGGGAAGCAGAAATGCATTTTTTTGAGCTACCTACTTTCTGACTGTATCTTCTTTCCCAATTTTCAAGTATCGGAAATTGGAATTTAAGAAATCGGGAAAGTAGAATTTTGATTTCCGACTGTATCTACTTTCCCGATTTTCAAGTATCGGAAATCAGAAGTTTCACTTTAGATAAGTTTGAAGGTTTGTTTTGCGATTTCTGATTTTCGATACGTTGGATGTCGAAAACTGGATTTGTCTGGTTTCCCAAAAATGAAAAGTAAATTTTCTTAGTTTTCTATGTGTCCCAGCACTCGGAGTTGTGACTTTCTGAGCGTTTCCACCTGTAAGTTTTCACCCTCTGATCGTTTTTTCTGGTAATTACATTTTTATTAATGAACCTTTTTTGTTTGGATGTATTGACTTTCGGAATAAATTTTAACTTGTTTTTTAACCTGTCTTTCTTGATTGCGATTGCGAAAGGAAATGTTCCCTTTTTATCGAATTTCGATTTTGGATATTCATGTTCGAAGGGTTTTATGATATTGGCAGTTCGCAATTTTGGATTGCGAAAGTCGGCAATATTCCTTTTCGGTTTCCGAAAATCGAAAAACTCACAAGTTTGTTTGGAAACCGGAATTGTCATTTTTACTTAATAATTTTGTATGCTTTCCCAACTTGCGATTTTTTATATTCCCAATTTTGATTCAATGTTTATTTTCGGTTCTTGATTTCACAAATCGAAAGTCCGAAACCACGAAAAGTAAATATTTTCAAATTGTATATCCTATGTTGTCGCTTTGCTCTCATCTGTTGATTGATATGAAATTTATGGTCTAGATTCTTTTGGCCATTTTAGTTGGGTTTTTAAAGAATTGAACTTACGATTTTTCACTTTGCTAAGGGTTTTTTTACTGTGCATTTCCTATGTGTCCCAGCGCGTAGACTCGTAACTTTGACCTGTAAGTTTTCACTTCGTGATCATTTTTTCTTGTAAATTTAAACTCTTGTTGTTTTTAGATATGGTTGCTAAAATTCAATCAGAGAAGGTATTTGCTACGACCAGGAATACCAGATCTAAAATGGCTCTTCAAGAGCAGAAAATCAAAGATCCCAATGCCGATGTTTTCACCTACACTAGTGGGTATGTGTTTGACACCTCATATGTGGATTGGTTCGAAATTTATGTTATTTTTGACAATGATGATTTTTCCTCTGTTGTTCATGACCAACGTGCCTACATGCACATACGCAATTCTCAGCTCCATTGCGTTGCGGCGAGACCTCCTTTTACGCCTTACACGGACCCTGCTAAGTGGGCATTGGACCATGTCGACCTTAACCAACGAATGTTTCATGATATTGAGAATGTCTCTATTGCTTCGTTTCATCCAGATGTGTTTACTAGGGCTTATGCTTTGAAAACCCCTAAGCTTCTTTTCTCGACGAAACCCTTGCCAATTTCAATTACGAACAAGTGGTGAAATCTTGGCTGACAGACCCAATAGTAGTTATTCCCCTTTCACTTTTGGAATATCCAGTTTCTTGGTTCATAGAGCCTTTCTCGTTGTTGGTCGCCATGTTTTGTAGGTTATTTGGCTTACCCACCTGTTCCTCATTCAAATCGAAATGGGTCCCTATGGCGAACCATGTTCTGCTTACAGTTGATTCCTTCAATTGGGCGCAAATTTTGTTTTGCAATTTTTGGGAAGAAATTGAAAAATATCATAGAACCTCGACGAACCGAAAACCATATTTTTACATGTCAGGGTTCATAATGGATGCATTATGTGTGTGTTCTTGTTTCTTGGCCCTAAATTGGAATTGGAACGAGAAATGTCCACATGTTTATATATATTGCATTGATATGTGGGACGACAATTTCATACCTCATGTCTATGAGCTCTGTGACTTGTTTCTCGGGTCAATGTACTAGAAAATTTTCAAAGTTGATGCTCCTGCATTCTCCCAAAAATATAGGGAACTCATTTCAGTGTGTGGTGACTGGTATGTAGGAGAATATTTCTCTTACATAAGGATTTGGTAGAAATATAGTGCACTTGCTTCCCAAAATAGTTCCAGACCAAATGGTGCTTCAAGAATTTGCTTATCAGACTATGATTGATGGTGCTTTCTCCAAGTTGACGAAACATAAAAAGAAGGCATGGCCCAAATTTCCTGTGAATATTGGCAATCTTACGGTACATAATCATGTTCACGTGTCTTTATTGTGAAAGGATATTTTTGTTATGAGCTTGGGGGAGGCACCCAAAAGAATCATATGACCCAGCGGCATATTTGGATAATTTATTTGCTCATGAGCATGTCAAATTTCAACACGTTCATGAAAATGAGCCTAATGATTCCATATTCTGAGCAACTACCACTTTTTAGGAGGCTATTGGTAAAATCAGTGATCTAGATGTAAAGTCCCATCTGTACAAGTTTCAAAAGGATCTTAAGAGAAGAACTCTACGAGAAAGAGAAGATAAACTCGAAATAAAACAAGATCTTGAGAAGGATAAGAGAGAAGAAGAAGCAAGAGAACATGTAGCAAGGTCTATTGTTGTTGTTGCTACTCAACCTAAGGACAAGGGAAAAGGTGTTCTTGAAGGCCCATCAAGCCCCTCTCTTACCACAATGGAAGATATGCCGGAGAAAGGGGCAGAACTCAAACGAAATTTTGAATAAGTCGGGTCTCAACTGCAAACTCAGACAGAGTTAACTGAAGTAGATCCTAAAAGGCAAAAGATTGTAGCAAATTCTAAACAGGCTCAACTGCTATAAGCAGGGACAAAAGAAAAGCTCATTTCTTCGATCCCATTTGGCAAGAAAGAGAGAGATTTGTCCTAGAACGTTCGATCCCTTATACACTTGTGCAAGAACCTTTTGCACAAAAGGTAATTTCTTTATCGTCAGCTCAAATTGGTAATCATGATGCAAACATGGAAGAAGGCGTTGAGGTTGGTATGACTACCCTTCTATCATCTATCCCCATTATGCAAAGCTTTTCCAGTATGTTAGGCTCATCATCTTCCTAGCATTGTTTTCCCGAGGTAAATTTGTCATCAATAATGGAAGCTACTATTAGCATGTCCACGATTTCAGTTAACTCACCTATTCATAGTTGTCCTTCTTCCTTTTCACCATGTCATCCTATCACTACATCCTCGGTTCCCTATATTTTTCAGGACGATATTCCTTCTGCCTGTATGACTCTTCCTCAAAAGGAAGATTTGCCTATATCTAATTCTTTTAAATCACTCATCTTTACCTCTATCTCTTCTCCTATGAATATTCTCCCTCTCAGCATAAACATTCCTGTAAACCAAACCCAAACTGATCCTTTGGTTACCATCCACCAGCAAAGCATTTCATCATCAAAAGTTATCGTATATTTTGGAGAAGATGCAGTGGTATCCTTTGGCAAATATTATTGAAGTAAAAAGGATAAAGTTGTGGTTAAAAGGGGAGCCAAGAGAGCCAGACAAAGCTCATCCAAAGATGTGCCTGCCCTTGGCCAGGTCATTTGGAAGGTAGACACAAGTATATCCGACAAGGGGTAGTGGAGATAGCAGCTGCCATGGAAGTTTTTGCTGGAGCTAATTTCCAATCAATTTCACAATTAAGTTTGACTCTTGGTGAAAAAGAGAGGGAATTGGATAATGCCAAACGGGACTTAGCACAAGCATAATAGAGGCATGAACAACAGATCGACCAGTTAAAACAAGAATATGAAGACAGAGTAGAGAAATGGAAAAACAAAGTTGAAGAAGTCAAGCACCAGCTTCGGAATGCAGAGGTTGTGAATGAGCAACAAGCACAGCAAAATGGTCTTATCAATCAAGAACTGAAAGATTTCAATTTAGCCTCAAAAGGCTCCTCTTTTCTTGATCTGAGACCTGAGGATTTTAAACAGGGACTCTATAAAATACACGAAGAATTTTGACAGGATGTGATAGATTTGTATAATTGTTTTGATCAAATGCAAAGCTTGTACGACAAGTTTATCAAGCATTCTAAAACTCTTGAGGATCACCATTCTCGAATGAGAGCAACATCCACTGCTTTAGAGAAAGTAAGAGGTTGGAAAAAGCATATTAAGGAAAGACCTGATGGCTTGCAAATCTTAGACAAGTTAGAGCTGAAAACAACTGAAGTTGCCATTGAGACATGGGAGGCTATGTGCGATTCAGTTGAAGCTGTAGTCAATGCAGGACAAAAGGTTTCTAAAAACAGATGGTCTACTTCAAATAATTTGCTAACCTATTTGAGTTTACTTGTTTGGGATCCTCTGTGTGAGGTTGTTTGTCCTAAACTTCATTTAGAAGAAGTGGGAAAGCAGTTTGATGATACCAAAGAGTTGATCCAACAAATCAGTTAGTTCACAGTGCAAGAGATTGAGAAATGGATAGAAACTCCCCATGCTTCGATATCTCAGATAAAGTTGGTCATCAAAGAATGGAAAAAGATAAAAAGGGAGGAAATTGCCTCTCAAATTTGCAAGAACGAAATTCAGTTGAGGAATGCTCATTTTCAGGAAGTCAATGACATTCTGGATTTATTTATCAAGTGGCATTCTGCCCTTGAGAAAACCTAGAAACTATTTCGTTGTGTAATTACATGTTTTGGGAATATTTTATTTTCTTGTAAGTTTGTAATGTTATTTAAAGAGAGATAGACATTGTGCTATTTGGGAATATTTACGTATGCAGCTATACTGGGGAAAGAAATTTCTATTGTGAATTTGGACTTATTGTGTAAGTCCAAGAAACATTGTTTTTTTGCAATTTGTGTATCTTTGACACTTGGATATTGTTCTTTGCAGTTTTATTTGTCAATTTGGTCTAAAGTAAGTTGAAAGAAGTAATTTTGATTTTCATGTTTGCACATTAATAGGTTGTTTTCTTTCATCTGTTATATCCTGTAATAGTTCTATCCTGAATTATTACTCATCTTGTTTAGGAGTCAGTTATTTTTCAATCTTTTTCAATTTATGCTCAAAGTAATTTTGATTTGCATGTTTGCACATTAATTGGTTGTTTTCTTTCATCTGTTATTACTTGTAATAGTTTTATTTTGAAATTATTACTCATCTTGTTTAGGAGTCAGTTATTTTTCAATATTTTTTAGTTTATGCTCAAAGTAACTTGAGTTTATCAATTTTTCTTCTTGATTATATTACACTTTGTATAGATTAAATTTTAAATATATAATTTAATATTTAAACAGATTATGTATTGCAGATTTTCATATTTTTTATTGAAATGTTGTTTAAAAATTGCAATAATTGCATTTTTTCTCTAGTTATTTTTCTTGTTCTTGCAATATTTTTCCGTTTATCCTGAAAGTAATTTCCTGAATCAGAAGTTGGATTTGGAGAAAAGGATTAATTCGAATGTTAAGTTTTCCGATTTTCGACTTTTTCCCTGAAGGGCGGAAATGCGTAAAGGGGAAATACTATGTTTTCCAATAAGCAACACCCTATGTTTCGATTTGCAATTTCTTATTTCCCGATTCCCTATTTCCGACAATTTGGATATCCGAAAACTGAAAATTCCAGTTTTTGTTAAGGTTATTTGGGGTATCCGCAATTTTTTATTTTCGACATTTCGGATATTGGAAACCGAACACTAAGGTTTTTGTTGAAACAATTTGCTAGATTCGTGATTTCCGATTTTCGATATCTCTGATATTAGAAAGTGGAAAGATCGGTTTTTTATTTATAATGTTTATTCATTTCTTGGATTTCCGATATTTCGGATCTAATTATTGGGAACCTCAAATCACAGATAGTCCAAATAACGCTAAGAAAAAGTGGAATTTCAGGTTCTCGATATCCAATTTCAGAAATTTGGTATCGTGTTTCGGAAATCGAAAATAAATATTATAAAATAAAAATATTCATATTAATTTGTTAATATATATTGGAAATTATATTATTTTATTTTATTTGGAGAAATGAGTTAAAAAGTCATTTAAAATATAATAATTTTAAAGAATAATCATTTTTAATTTATAAAGTAGATTTCTAAGAAATATTTTTTTTGTAATTGTATCGGATTTATATTTTTATGAGCATGCTATATGAGGCTTATAGATTGAATAATAACAATTATTTCTATTAATAAATATGAAGCTTAACCCTGGATGCGAATGTGAGAGTAGTTCCTCTGTTTCAGTCAACGCTAGCTCAATAAATGAAAACCCTAGCTTCGTTGGATCGACTATCCCATTCACATGACTCTCTTCTTCTAGAAAAGTTTGGAACATTCAAGGCCGAGTTACTACCAAGACAAACATACATGAATATGGAAACCAATGAGGGTTTGGAAAAGTTTTTGGATTTGACCTTGTTAATGCTTCGCATGATGAAATACATATATATGCATTCAATGAATTAGAATTTTGTTTGTATGAACAAATACAAATAGGAATAGTGTACATGAAATCAAATGGCATAGTTAAAGCATCGAATCCAATTTTCAACTATTTGAAAATCCATAATGAGATTTTTCTAGGCTCCACCTGAACCATCCAATCTTGCTTAGATGAATATCCCTTAATAACTTTATATTTCTTAGATGTTGTGGAAACTATTAGGTGAACCATTGGACTCTGTGACATGTCAGGCTATAGTATTGACATGACACTTTTGGGAGAGCATTGCCAAATTCAAGGAGCTGAGCTTGCCATCCTTCGTGGTTTACTTACTCCTCCAGTGGCAGTGATCTTGGCAGATTGACATTGTACTTGTTTCTGTCACCTATCCTGCACTCATTACTCATTAATGAAGCGGGTCTTTTTGTCGAGGTTGGCCAACTTGGTTAGGAGTTGATTTTTAATGCTTGGATTACAGTTGATTCGGTAGTCATGTCTATCATGAAGAGTGATGCCTCCACTGCTAAAGCAGGTTCCATTGTTAAGTTTAGGTACAACACGGTCATGATTAAATTTTTCAGCTTATTATATCTCGTGATCCAGCAGGGATCCAAGAAGAAGGCACGGAGTTGATCAGCTAAGTAGACATTGTGAAATAGGAGTTTATTTTGTCTGTTCGTATTATTTATGTGTAACTTCTTTCTCTACCAAGTTTATAACAATGTTTGTATCCACGCGATGGCTCATACGGCTAATCCTCTTTCTCCCCTTCCATTTTGTCTGAGATAGCATTAATTAGTATCTGTCGACAAAACTCTTTCAGTTGGTATCAACTTCAATGGAGGACATTATCGCAACTGAGGTAAGTGACGATTTGACCCGGCGGTCATTTCGTTCTGTGGCTACAGTGCAATTTTGCTTGGTCGGGAACTGGAAGTGGTACAACAATATTTTTTCCCCATTTATGGCCTCCTATTGGTTTTAGCGTGGTGATGAATCTTTCTCCCCTATTCCATTGAGCTATTTCTTGCCTAACTCTTCGGGTCTTAGGGCACTTTATTCTTCCCTAATTTTGTTGTAGAACCGTTTCGTCTACCTTTGCTCGGTTTTATTTTGCATCTGAACCATTATACTATGTCCAAGCAACATACCATGTCTCGTCGTGCTGGGAGTGGTCGTGGTCGTGCACAACGAGGGGCGCACGTGACAAAGGTAGATAGTTACAACAATGATATTTCTCCCCAAGTTCAGTCGATAATAGATGACTGGGAAACAAGGCTGGTAAACGAGAACCTTGCTTGTGATATTGATGGGGGCAGCCCCAACCATTATTGGATCGTCAAAAACATGATGGGGTCCCTGATGGAAGAAATGCTAGCCAGATGGAATAATACTAAATTGTCAATTTCAAAGGCTACGTCCAAAATGGTGGAATTAGAAATGGTCATCACCCACAAAAATGTGATGGCCATCTGGAAAAAATTAGCCCTCGGAGTTGACTCCTTGGGTGATGGAGGTAGCGGCAGTGTCTCTATGGCTCCATCTGGTTCAATGAATGTCGACCCAGCTCCTACCATACATGTTGTATCTACAGTGCATGTTCCGATTCGGACTACGATTAGTGAGCTTTCCAAACGAGCTCTTGAATCTGATGCTTCTGTGGGGAAAGCGGATGCCTCTGTGGGGAAAGCAGTTGTTCTACCGTTGAAGCGTAACCTACCATCTTCAGACGAGGAACTCTTTGGGCCTTGTCCTATCGTTGAGGAAGCGTAGGACACGCTGGATCCGGCTGTCACTACCAGCGGTGCTAACTCATGAGCTTGTTTCTGTTTCGTTTTTGTCTATTTTGCTTCCTTTTGTTTACTTCTAAGTTTATGCTTTTTTTAGTTTTCAAGGTCCCTTGGTAAACATTTCTTCATAGTAATTTTGTACTTAGCCCCCCATATATCACATGGGTTATTGTGGCTCTTTTGAATATCTTTGTAATTTTGTTTAAACTTTACTTAGTCAGCAACGTTCGTTTTCTGGATGGTTTTTATGCTCTTCACACTTCAATTGTAGAGTTTCCTTCTTTTAACGGATTAGGGTGTTTGTTAGACCACTGTTTTCCCTTGATCATAATTCTCCATTTTCTATAATATTTTGTATAGTTGATTAATAGCAATGCAGACTTGCAAAAAAAAATGAAGTTTAAAGATCTAATATATGTAAATATATTATTTCTTTTGATAAACCTAAAGTTTAAATATCCAATGACAATTATTTATGTAAATAAATATGAAGTTTAAAGATCATTCGAGATCAAGGTGACTGGATGGATTTATTGTTCTTTTATTTGAAAACATTGTTTAATAAGATTTTTCTAAAAGCCAAAATTGGGAAATAAGATATAGGCTCCAACTGGAGAGCTAGATTTACCATAAACATTTGTGGCAAAGAGAAAAGAATACGAACAGAGAAAATAAAACTTTAAACACCGAGCGACTTTAACAAAACTGAAGTTTTTCGATTTCCGGTACCCGGAGGTCGAAAATCAGAAATAGGAACTTCGACTTTTCTTTATTTGAAAAGACAAAACTTCCAAGATCGAAAATGTCGCAAGTCAGAAATTGGAACATAGGGTGTATATTGTTGGAAAACATAGGACATGGGATTTCCAGAATTGGAATTGTCGAAAATCGGAAATCGGGCAATATAAAATAGTAAAGCGGGATGTTCCTTATTGCAAAACATAAGATTTGCATAATCCGAAATGTCAGAAATGGGAAATTGGGAAATTGGAAATCAGAACATAGGGTGTGTGCAAGTTGGATACGTTTGTAGTTTTGCAAAGATTGTAATGTTTTGCAATTTAATGTATTGATTTATATACTGATTTTCCATTAGAAGGTTGACATATGAAATGTACATTGAAAAAATATATTTATTTAATTTACATACTATTTTACTACAAGTCATGGACGGTTATTGATTTTTAATACTCATTTGTCAATTAGTATCACTTCATAGGATAATTTTCTAACTTTTTTTAATTGGAAAATGAGTTATTCCAGTTTGATTTAGTTTTGTTTGTATTTTTACTATTATTTTTGTTAGACATTTAGAAATAGTAGTCTCGCCACTCATTAGATTTCGAGTTTTGTATAATGATGTTTATTTTTTATTATTAGTAAGATCTTCTTGCAGAAATCCTATGTCCTATTTTTTCAAATAAAGAACACCATATGTATTCTCCAAGATCCGATTTGCGAGATTTCAAATCTCGGAAGTTTTGTATTTTCAAATAAAGAAATGTCGAAGTTCCTATTTCCAATTTTTGACATTCAGGTATCGGAAACCGAAAAACCTCGATTTTGAGGCTTTATTTTGATTGTTCGTATTCTTTTCGCAGAACTTATTCCTCCACTAAGTCCATCATTATTTTAAACTCGCTCTGTGTTATTTTTTCATCGGTATGCCTCTAAATTTGGCGGAGATTTGGCCTATAAACTTGGTTTCATTCTGTATATTGACATGGTCAAGTGGGTAGTTAACTATGTAAGCTTTAATTAGATCTGGGATTTGACTCCTTAGGTGATGGAGGTAGCGGTAGTGTCTCTATGGAATTTTCGCAGAGAATTACAATTTATGTTATTTTAAATTATATTATCGTTGCTTTGATTTTGTTTTATTTAATTTTATTTTAGTTTCCGGATCACTTTAAATTATACCTTTCGAATCTTATTGCAAATATACCTATAGATATCCTTGTTTGTATTTTTTTAATCATGGATAATGGAAAGCAAAGAGAAGTTAAGGAATTATTTACAATGGTATGGTTTGGACAGAAGATAATTGCATAGCCAACTATAAGATTCAGTTTTAGGAATATTAATTTCAACTAAAAGAATGGCGACCCTACCATGGCTGGTGCTTCTACAGTACCTGTTGCATTTTCGACTACAATTAGCCAGATTTCCAAATGGGCTTGTGAATCTGATGCCTCTGTGGGGAAAGGGGATGCTTTTGTGGAGAAAACCGATGTTTCTATGGTAAAAGTGCATGTCTTAGTGTTGAAGCCCAGTCTACCATCTTTAGACGAGGAACTCTTTGGGCCTTCTCCAATTGTTGAGGAAACGCAGGACACGCAGGATCAGGCTGTCACTATCAGCGGTGCCAACCCATGAGCTTGTTCCTCTTTCGTTTTTGTCTATTTCACTTCCTTTTGTTTACCTCTAAGTTTATCCTGGTTTATTTTTCAAGGTCTCTTCATAAACATTCCTTTATAGTAATTTTGTATGTAGCCCCCCATATATCACATGGGTTATTGTGACTCTTTTGAATATCTATTTAATTTTGTTTAAAGTTTACTTATGCACTAGGCTTCATTTTTTGTATGGTTTTTATGCTCTTTACACTACAACTGTAAGGTTTTCTACTTTTGAGGGATTGCGGTGGTTGTTAGACCACTGTTTTCACTTGAGCAGAATTCTCGATATTCTGTAATTTTTTGTATAGTTTATTAATAGCAATATAGACTTACAAAAAAAATTAATATAAAGCTCCAATATGAGATTTATCTACTTTATCTATAGATCTGAATTTTGTATGTAGCCCCCCATATATCACATCGGTTATTGTGGCTCTTTTGAATATCTCTGTAATTTTGTTTAAAGTTTACTTATGCAGCATGCTTCATTTTTTGTATGGTTTTTATGCTCTTTACACTACAACTGTAAGTTTTTCTGCTTCTAAGGGATTGCGGTGGTTGTTAGACCACTGTTTTCACTTGAGCAGAATTCTCAATATTCTATAATTTTTTGTATAGTTGATTAATAGCAATGTAGACTTACAAAAAAATAATAATATGAAGCTCCAATATGAGATCTATCTACTTTATATGTAGATCTGAATTCGATACAACTGTATTACGAATTAATTTCCAGATTCAAAAAGTGGTTAGTCCTTAAAGGATACAGAAGATTCAATGATAGAAAAAGTCAAATATACATTTCTTTCATGATTGCAATTTGTGTGCATATTCAACGCATGCATAATACATGATACTATCAGTATCTAACCTTGTAGTGTTAAATTGTTAATTAATTGTTTGCCTTGTACATATGTTTTATTGAAAACAAATTAAACTAGTGAGAAGTTAATGAGAATAATGATTATTATAATTTATATGTACAAAAAGCATATATAAATTTTTGTTTACAAGATTTGACATAAAAAAAAAAACTCGAATGTTAAGATTTCAAACAAAGCTTTCGAATTCTATGCTACTGTTACGAAATTCTAGGACTACGATATATAATTTTCAGGATTATTAACAAAGAGAGCACCCTTTTGCTCTGGCGCTAAAACATTGTCAAAATGCCTGAAACTTGTACTCGGTATTTAATAAATTAATTATGAATTATGTTTCCGATTTCCAAATCCGAAATATCAAGAATCGAAATTGGGAAGGCAGCAAAATATTTTAACAAAAACGTGAATCTCCAGTTTCCAACATCGGAGATATCGAAAATCGCGGAGATGGAAAATAACTGTGGTTCTGCAACTAAACCTTTTTTACTTACTTTAATTTTTATACGTTATTTATTTGCTTTTAAAGAGTTTGAACCAAGTGAGCTTTCCTTTTATTTCCTACGTTGGACAAATGTGGAGGCGTGAAAGAGATGTAATTCTTGATATTGCAGTGAATGCAAGCTTGTTTCCAATATCTGTTGTAACATTTTGTAGGGTCATACCTTGGCCTTTATGAATTGTTAAACCCCATGCTATAGGAAGTGGTAGTTTCCTACGATATGCCCATTGTTATAGGAGATATTGAAACATAAGTAGGATTCAAAGCATCGCATAAGGGTCCTTTGTGATAGAGGAATTTGACAACAAGAAAAGATGGTAAGCTAGGAGGTTGTTCACTGGAGTTGTAGACAATAT
>LPNX010694016.1:870341-888391 GCA_001517045.1 Pseudotsuga menziesii
CTTATATATATATATGTGTGTGTGTGTGTGTGTGTGTGTGTATATATACATATATATGTATATACATACATACATACATACATACATATATATATATATATATATATATGTATGTATGTATGTATGTATGTATGTATGTATGTATGTATGTATGTATAGATAGATATATATATATATATATATATATATAGAGCAAAAAATGAGAAGCTTCAACCACAATTTACTTTTAAAGACTTTGAAGTAAGTAAGCTTTCCTCTTGTTTTCTATGTTGGACAAATGGATTGTCTTGCATTCGAGAGTATCTAGAAAAAGAGAAAGGTGGAGAAATGTCAAGGCCTGAAAGAGATGTAACTCTTGATATTGCAGTGAACGTGAGTCCTTGTCTATCATTGTTTCCAATATCTATTGTAACATTTTGTAGGGCCATACCTTGGGCTTTATGAATTGTTAAACCCCATGCCATCCTAAGTGGTAATTGCCTATGGGATCCCCTTGTTATAGGAGATATTGGAACATAAGTAGGATTCAAAGCATCCCATAAGGGTCCTTTGTAACAGAGGAATTCGACAACAACAAAAGATGGTAAGCTAGGAGGTTGTTCATTGGAGTTGTAGACAATGTCAATGACTTTTCCAAGTGAATCATTAACAAGTCCTGCTTGAACCCATAAATTAGTAGTTAATATGACTTGTTGACCAATAGCACGAAGGACCTTTAATGGCAATTTCTCGTCGTCAATGGATCCATGGCCATGTTTGTTCCTTTGTTCTGCAAAGCAATGTGCAATTGCATATTAAGTTGTTTCAGCATGTGTTTATTGTGCAGTGCAACAAAGATATTGGTGGGATATAAGGGGATAGATTGTTAAAAAGAATAGTTTTTCACATCTAAAAGGCATGAGCTTGTTCTTGTCATTAGGAGTGCCCAATATTCAGTAGTTGGTGTTCCATTTCGTAGGTTTAGTAAGAGTTTTCGAAAGGCAGTTTGAGAAGGGCTATTTCCTTTTTGTCGAAAAATTGTTTCTAGCATGATAAAAGTATCAAATGTATGCCAAAGAGTTGTTACAATGGATGAACCTGCATGCATGGGGATGTCCTTTACAGGAGGCAATTCTTCAAAGTCACCAACAAGGATTATGGAACAACCACCAAATGGGATTGTACAATTTGAGGGGAAAGCTTAACGTAAGCGTGCATCAATTTGAGTCAACATTTTGATCCAATAAAGCTCATTTCATCTATGAGAATATAGAGAATATGGCAGAGTTCTTCTTGAAGCTTTGAAAGGGATTGGCCTTCAAGGGGTTGCATTTACCAATGGGTATTCGAAGAGCAAAATGTATTATAGATGCATGTATGTTAAAAAGAAGCAACACCAGTTGGATCAAGCATAAGAAGTGGGGAGCCACTTTGTTCAGATGCAGTTTGTAGTGCAGATTTTAAGAAAGATATGAGGTAATATTTCCTGGTGCCTGCAGTACCTTGAATCACCATTTTGAGTGATGAAAGTGATGTAGTGTTTCTAAAATGAGAAATGAAAACATCAAAGGCTATGCATTGTGTGGGAGACAAGGAATCAGGTGAATTGGACAATGATAGGTTGTCTTCATGTAGCTGGGTGCACAAGCGATTAAGGTCAATGAATGATGTTTTTGTTTCATGCGAGTCGTGGTTATATTGTTATGTGTCCAATTGTGATTTTTGTCAAAATCACGATGTACAAGCATTTCAAGGTCATCAATTTGGATGTTGTTACCTGGTCGCATTTGAGAGAGAAGTTCCCATTCATCCATGGTATGGGACAACGTAAAGGTAATAACATTGGAGTTCGAATGATTAGATAGAGGTATAGAGGGTTCTTCTTGTGCACGTTCAACATGCCAGATAACATATGTGTCTTTAATCTCATGCTAATGAGAAATAATTTCAGAAGTTGGTGTTCCAATATCTTGAGGGATGGAACGAAAAGGTTTGTACAGAAGAAGTTCGCTCCAACAAAACGGTTCAAAAGATGAAGAATCAAAGGGAGGAATGGAAATGAATTGTGGACAGACTCTAACAATCTTGTGATGCAAGTTTTGTTTCCATGGATTTTTTTTCCTATTAGGAGAGAAAGACTAAGAACAAGAAGCTTCAAGTAGAGTTATATGTTGAAGAACAACTGGTCTTTGCATGTATGCAAATATGAAGGGGGGAGTTGGAGGGGTGTTATTAGTGCCATTAGAAACACAGTGGAAGACACTTTGACTGACATTCAGCGAAAATAAGTGACGACTACAAAGTACATGTGGGATTTTTTTGCAACATGTGACATGTCTCTTGTGCACTAATGTCTCATTCTTCAACTATTTGTGCAAGTAATTGTTTGATTGGCTGAAGAATGGGGTTGTCACTTGGTGTTGCATGTGCAAGGCGAGATAGAATTGCATGGTATCTTTCTGATTTTGGCTCTACTTTTGATGCATACTTTGAAATGTATTTGAGGACAACATGTCTAGAAAGAATAGGTTGGAAATCAACATTAGCCCTCCATATTGAAAGCATGGTAGGGTTGTGAATATTGAAAAGGGAATAATTTCTTGCAGGATTGTATGTTTTACGTCCATTTGGATCAATGAATGATGAATAAGCAGCTTGTAGCTCATATGGAAAACCATAGCGACATTGAACAGATGTTCCTTTTTTGTGAAGGCAAGTCGATTATGAACATCTGGTGCGCCTTTGAACAAAATTTAGAAGTTCTTCATAGTCAACTGAGTAGTTTGATGCAAATACAGATGGTGATGCAAGACTGCATGGATCATTTGTAGTAGAATGGTGTAACCCATATTTTGACAAGTGGGAATCACGAGGATTCCAAGTTGTAACATATGTGTAAAAAAAAAATTGCAGCTTCAACTGCAAGAACATCTTCCCAATCTAAGGTGTCCATATTTGGTGCATCTGCCAACCAAATAAAACACTGAATATGTGTGGATCCTCTATGCTTCCATTCATACCTACATGAGAGGAAAATGAATATATTAGAAATGAAATGTATAAAGTGAAAAATACGAAGAGAAAAATAAGAACGAAGAGATGGTAAAATACATGCACCAAGAATTCGTTATATGAAAACCTTTTTCAAGCACCTCTTGAAGGATTGTTTTGAATCTATTGTGCATTTATTGTCATGTAATATGTGGATTTGATATGATGTTGTGAACTTTCCATTGGTAGTCTTGAGCTAAACTGGTAGAACGTCCAGCAGACATTAGAACATGCAAATCTGGCCATTTTGTGTCAGTTGCACTAAGGGTAAAGAAGAAAGTTGGTGTACCTTGTTGATTGATCATATTTGTCAGTTCAGCCCTACTTTTGTTCCAATAAGAGCGTGTTCCGCGTAATGAATATCCAAACCTTGCGACCCGCTCACCAATTTTCTAATTAGGCATGTCTTGCAATTGGTTAACAAGCTCAAGTATTGGCGGAGGTGGTGTATCTTCAAGATTAGTTTTGACAAAAACAGAGGCAGTAAAATTACTCTGATGACACATAATTACATTGTATATGTAGTACCGGAATCGAGGATGTTGGCCAAATTTGTTGTCGTGATAGTGAATTAAGTGAAGTGCATATTCATGCATATCAACCTCATGAATGCGTGGTTGTTTAAGCATTGATGAACCTGTGGGGAACAAAGTTGGAAAAGACATGGAAATAAATCCTTTTGTGTTGTACTCATTGATAGGGGAAATGCCTATAGGGGGAAATCAATGAAAGTCGGTAGCGGGATATTTGGTATGTGTAACAACTATCTAATTTCTTCAACCTCAGTTCTACCATTAGCTTGTGTTGAAATAAAGGAGGAGGATTCTAATTCATAGGGTTAAAATGAATTTGGTGGTTGAACTGTAGAGGAAAAGATTTGCTGATGAGATAATGTAGCATTGGTATTAACATGAAGAATCCAAGGTGAAATGTGTGTTGAGACAAGATGCAATGAAGCTAATGCAATTAGGTTGACCTGTACATCCTTGTAGTATGGGTTGTTTGCCATTTTGTATTCAAGGTCATCAAGAACACGTGTTCAACTAAAAAACAGTTCATATGGATTGTTTGTAGAGTTGCATTTGCAAACAACAAGGATGTTAAGTTCTGATATTAAATGGGGCAGGTATTTAGAAATATTGGAAATGTCTTGGGGGAAGCAAATAGTTTGTCCATAATATTTATATTGACCACCATGAGCATGTGTAACTTGTAAGACTGGGTTAGCACAACTAATGAGCATTTCTTCAACTTGTGTAAGTACTACAAGGATAGGTGGTTGGATGCCTGGGTCCATATTGTTTTCGTATGAAAAGCGATGGCCTTTTCATTCTAGAATACAACGAGAACAAGTGTATGCATCATGGATTTTTTTGGTTACAATACCAGGGTAACATTCTTTGCAAATTGAGCAGACATGCATATCAGCCAGTTGGTCCATGTTTTTACGAAATCATTGATGTGCATCATCGAGGCGGGTGTTCGATGGATTTAGCATAGATGGTGGAAGTGAAGGTTTGTTGGAAGGTTCGGGAAGAGAAACTGGAGAAGACATATCCACATGTAGTTGAGCAGCTCTGTAAAGAAGACGTTGTCTCTTGTTGTTTTTATCTCTGTTTTGTGCATATAAAACCCTTCTTCATGCATTGGCTTGTTCATTGTCATGAGTTGGCATAATGCCTACAAGTAAACCGTAAAATTGTTAAAGACTTAGAAGATTTCGTTGCTGGCAGTGACACATTTTCTATATGTATTAACTGCTAAAGTATATTGGTATAAAGCAGAAGACAAAAAGCAAATGTTAACTGATTGCATGTTGGGAACTAAGAATGTTCCTGGAAAATAATATTGATGGAATAAATATTTTTATTCAGGTCGTACCTTGATAATTGTAAGAAAGCAGCAATATAGAAGAACAAAATCTAGTATGAAAAAGGATATATGAAAAAAATATAATATTTGTTAAGAAATAAGAGAAGAAAGTTGTTAATTCAATAAATAAACAGAATAACAAATTCTGATTGTATTCAAAAGTAATCATACAGGTTGCATAAACAATTTAGGTAGAAAATGTTAAGTGATAGGTTCTAGAGTGAAAGTATCAAATTGCAAAATAGAAGTTGCCGATAATGTATTTTCAAAGAATATGAGAATATATCAAGTCGAAAAAACGTATATATTTATGTATCCGGTGAAGTTGTCGATGATGTATTTTCAACCATGACAATTACAACTTTTAGGTGCATAATTCCGTAGAACGTATTACTTCTAAATAAAAGACAAAGAAGTAATTGTTTGTTGCAGATCTTCTGGATTATTTCAACAATTGATGTTGGTTTAGTTGAGAGAAGACACATGTATTTTCCTGAGATGGCCAAAAAATTCATTACAAAAAAAAAAAAATGCCTATGTATTAGATTGAACAAACTTATATATTTGTGTATCTAGTGAAGTTGTTGATGATGTATTTTCAACCATCACAATTACAATTTTTAGGCATGCAATTCCACAGAACGTCTATGTTCTAACTGAGAGAGTAAGAAGTAATTGTTTGTTGTAGATCCTTTAGACTATTTCAACAATTGATGTTGATTCAGTTGAGAGAAGACACATGTCTTTTGTTGAGATGCCCGTGATTTGGTTTGCAACATCATCAAAAGCTATCACACCATGAAGATGTCCAGTTACATCTTCCAAGTCAACCTTTAGTATGTATCGGTAGTCACATTCAGGAAACTCCCAATCACATTTACCACAATTCCAAATGTCTCCAACTTTGTCGGCAATATTTTTCATGCATTGTATACCATCAACAAAAAGAGGGCATGCAAGGAAATGAAAGTCATCCATGTTAACATTTGTGATGGTTGCAACAAGAGAATACCAAACATCTTTTTCAGATGCTTGAAGAGTTTGTAGCTCTTTGATGGTAATGACTTTCTAAGCAGCAGAATGAGAGTGACTGAATTTGCAGCTCAAAGAGGGTGATGCTGAACGAAATCCATTGTCATTAAACCATTTCTGGAGAACTGAAGCTTGTTCAATATTTGGGTTTATAAATATACTAGAGTTGGAGATAGTGCCAACAGTTTTTCCATTAAAATATGTAACACGACCGCCTTTGATCACTACCGCTGGAGGAATAGTTAAACCGCGAAGGCTGGCAAGCTCAGCTCCTTGAATTTGGCAATGCTCTCCCCAAAGTGTTTTGTCAATACTATAGCCTGACATGTCACGTAGTACAATGGCTTGCCTAATAGTTTCAACACCATCTCATTTTCGTATCGTGGATGTAGGTGAAACTGAAATGACAAGTCCAACAAGGTCAACCATGGAATTTACTGGTATAGTTTGAATCTCCTTAATAGTTTTAAAGTTAAAGCAATATAAAGGTATTAAGGGATATTCATCTAAGCAAGATTGGATGGTAGAGGTGGAACCTAGAAAAATCTCATTATGGCTTTTCAAATGGTTGAAAATTGGATTGGATGCTTTAACTATGCCATTTGATACCATGTACACTATTCCTATTTGTATTTGGTCATACAAAGAGAGTGCCAATTCATTGAATGTGAATATATGTATTTCATCGTGTGAAGCATTAACAAGGCCAAATCCAAACACTTTTCCAGACCCTCATTGGTTGCCATATTCATGTAAGTTTGTCTTGGCAGTAACTCGGCCTTGAATGTTCCAAAATTTTCTAGAAGAGGAGAGTGATGTGAATGGGATAGTCGATCCAACGAAGCCAGGGTTTTCATTTATTGAGCTAGTGTTGACTGGAACAGAGGAACTACTCTCGCAAGGAAAAGGTACAGGTAAGTGGTAAGTTGCAGGATCTCCAATAATTGTTGCATCCACTGTGACAACCTCGAGTGCAACCAATGCAATAGTCCTGTGAGATGAAGTATGTTATAGATGAATGGGAGAGAAAAACATTGGATAAATGAACAGTGCGAAACTGATTGAGAGAAAAAGAACGAGGAAATTAAACATATGTTACATTATGTACAATGCTGCTTTAACATTGGGTAATTTTGATTATAGTTCCTTCTTTTAGTTGTCCATTTTCTATGAGATCACTATATATAACTGGAAGTAGTATCTCATGCTTGTGAAGGTCGTCCGCGATAGAGATTCGGAACCGAATAGATGATGAGTTGAGTGAGTTCACTTGGTTTGTTTAATCCCGAGATCTGTACCAGTGGGCAAAGGTTGACGACACCATGTAGCAATAGTGAAATAGGATCTTCAGTTACCATAGTCTCCATAATGTGATGGTTATTTTTTCCTGTGGAATGAAATAGAGCATGAAATGGATATATAAAAACAAAATTATTCACAATAACATATTTCATTACTTTGGTTGTTGTTATTCATTAACATATTTCATTACTCTGGTTTGTATCTACTTGAACTATAAACGTATCGAAATTGCGTGAGGAAACCGGAGGTCGGAAAGAAAGAAATTAAGAATCCAAAATCTGACATTTCACAATTGGGAAATACTATATTATCGAATAAGGTAAACTGTATGTTCCGATACTACTCCGGTTATTTAGGTATATTGGGAAATACTATATTATCCAATAAGGAACATCGTTTGTTCTGATATGCCATTCCCCAATTTCACATTACTGTGGTTGTTGTTATTCATTAGCATATTTGATTACTCTGGTTTGTATCTATTTGAACTATAAATGTATCGAAATTGCGTGAGGAAACCAGAAGTTGGCAAGAAATAAATTAAGAATCCAAAATCTAACATTTCGCAAATGCGAAATACTATATTATCGAATAAGGTAAGCCGTATGTTCCGATACTGCTCCGGTTATTTAGGTATACCAGGAAATACTATATTATTGAATAAGGAACATTGTATGTTCTTATATGCCATTCCTCGATTTTCGACATTTTCGATTTCGAAAAACCTATGTTTTCAAATAAGGAACATCTCCATGTTTCGATTTGCGATATCCGACATGTCAAAATTCGGAAATACTCTGTTTTCCAATAATGAACACCATATGTTCCAATTTCCGACATTTTGGATTCTAGAAATAATATGTGTTCAAATAAGGAACATCATATGTTCCTTATTTGAACACATAAAGAACACCATATGTACTCATATGTACTCCATATTGTAGAAATCCTATGTCCTATGTTTTCCAATAAAGAACACCATATGTATTCCCCAAGATCCGATTTGCAACATTTCCAATCTCGGAAGTTTTGTATTTTGAAATAAAGAAATGTCGAAGTTCCTATTTTTGATATTCGACGTTCGGGTAACGAAAACCGGAAAACCTCGATTTTCAGGATTTATTTTGACTGTTCGTATTATTTTCGCAAAAGTTAATCCTCCGCTAAGTCCATCCTTATTTTAAACTCGCTCTGCATTATTTTTCATCGCTCTGTCTCTAAATTTGGTGGAGATTTGGCCTCTAAACTTGGTTTCATTTTGTATGTAGACTTGGTTAGGAAAGCTTTGTAGTGACCTTGCACCTTTAGGCTGAGTTCCTTACCTAAAACAAGTATATCATAAAAACTAATACCTATAATTTTATTGACATAGCATGAGTATTACACCATTATGAAGCTACATAACCAATACAAGTCACAATCCTTTTGCAACAGAGCAGGAGTAAGAGTCAATTGAAACACAGCAAGGGTGTTTCACCATCTCATAAGCAACATTTTAATTTAGCCAAAAAACTATTTGTTTCACAATCTTTTTGCAACAAATCAAGAGTCACATTCAATTAAAACAGAGCAACGGTGTTTGCTCATCTAATAAGCAAACTAAATGAAGAACTAAGGAATACCTGCAAATTTAACAAGGTGCGAAATCTTCTGATGGAAACTCGAAGTGTAAATGAAACGTAGCAAAATCAATATAAGCAAAACAAAGGCAAATAGTAAGAAATAGTTGTTACCTGAAGACCTGTTTATATGCGGAAAGCAAATGCGGTGCAGCAACAAATGCGGTAAATCAAATATTATAAGAAAATCTTGGAGATTGTCATAAGATGAGCAAAAATGAAGATATAGCCCCATGTTTATCTCAAATGACAAACTTTCTTACATTAATGGAGAAACAATGCATTGATGAAGCATTAATGTGACTGTAGGGACATGGAAAAATAGTTGTTACCTGAAGGCCTATTTATATGTGGAAATCAAAGGCGGTGCAGCAGCAAATGCGGTAAATCAAATATTATAAGAAAATCTTGGAGATCGTCATAAGATGAGCAAAAATGAAGATATAACCCCATGTTTATCTCAAATGACAAACTTTCTTGCATTAATGGAGCAACAATGCATTGATGAAGCATTAATGTGAATGAAGGGACATGGGAAAAGTGTATTTCATTGACTGAACTAGCAGTGAAACAAAACCAAGACCAAATTGACCCCAAACTGAGAACCTAATCGCAGAAAATCCCTAGAGAAAATCTTAACCTAAACCCAAATAAACTGTTGAACTGAAACTCGCAAAATCTTGGCAAGGGCTATGCCGAATTGAGAGAAATGAACTGCAATGAAGAACAACGAAAGCCTCTAAAAAATAATTTCCAGCACCGGTCGAAAAAACATGGTAAACACTAACTGGCAAGAAGGATTCGCAACTAAAAATCAATCCATTCATGCACAACAACATATAAAAGTGTAACGAAAACACGCAAGCCACCTGTCGAAAAAACACAGTAAACATCAACTAAAAATCAATCCATTGAGTCCATCAATCCATTCACGCACAGCACCAGTCGTATAACACAAGACACCTGTGGTCTATGGGACAGAAGTTCTGAAATCGAGATTGCATAATCAAGGACTCAACTGAAGCACATTAAAAAAAACAACAACGATTGATCCGCATACATGCATTGAAAAAAGGACCTTTGAGTGGACATTTGACACAACCCCTGTCTGACAACGCTAGTCCAAGCCGCCTTCTTTGTTATTTGCCAGATCACAGGATATAACAACTCAGAATTTTAACCATGGTGTGACGTGGATAAACTTGCCAATTGCTAGGCGGCAGGTGTCGAAATGCCAATGGCCAAAGAGACGAGAAATCTATTGAGACTGCGTCTCCATAGTGAAAACGCCTACAATGTAATTAGTGTGTATATTATAAATTGATAATCGATATTATATATTGATTTCCATTAAGTTAAATATATTTCAAAATAGTTATTTTTTATTTTAATTTTATGTATTTTGAAAAAAATTCAAACATATATTTAATTGGATTCTAGATATATTAAATAAGTTAATTATGAGAATTATAGAGTAGTAATATTACTTTAAAAAAAAATCAAAAAAGGTTTTATTTAATTTATTTAATTTTTGAAAAAATGTTTCAAATGTGTATTTTATTTTGATTACAAATATATTAAAGTTTCATATATGTATTTTATTTTGATTACAAACTTATTAAATTAATTAATTAAAGGAACAATATTACTTACTATTTTATCCTTTATCATTTATACATTTTATTAAATTATTAACTAAAAAGAAAAAGTATATATGTGTAATTTATTTGCAAACTTATTAAATAAATTAGCTATGAGAAGTATAACGTAATCAATAATTTTTTATTTTTTTAATGTTTGTCATTGAGAATTGGTAGCATTGAACTATTGAGTCTTTAAAGTCATTCGTTTTTTTGGGTCATACCAATTTTTAACATGGTTGAATTTTTTGGTGTCTCCTCTTAACTAGCTCACTTGTAATGGCTAGATTTTTTAGTGTCTCCTCCCAACTAGCTCACCCGTAAGAAGAATTAAACCAAAATCTCCCTCTTGAGGAGACCCACACCTTAACTAAATAAGCTAACAAAAATTCACAAAGTAATAAATAAGTTAACAATAAGAACCATAAAGTAATAATAAAGGAGATATCATAAAGTAATAAATAAGTTAACAATTTAAACTATACAATCATTTCTTTCCCAAAAAATATTCTATTTCATTCCAAATAGTCTAATTTTTAAATTATAAAATAAAAATATTATTCACTATTCTATTTTTTTTTAACAAAAACAGGTAATTTTTTTTTATATATAAGGAAGGACATTGGTCTGCTATGACAAATGCCAAGCAACCAAATATACAAACATACGAAAATCTTCAAGAAAATCAGAATTTGATCAAATATTTATAGATGGAGAATGAATCTCTCGGAATAAGCAATTTGCAGCTTATTAGAATACAAATTACGGGATTGGGTGAAAAAGACTAGATTCTCCAGTGATGCAAAGAGTGCCTTGAGATAGAAGGCATGCTTTGTTTGCCAAATCATCTGCAAGAGAATATAGATCCCGAAGAATATGGAAAGATTCGACTGCTTCGAAATTTTTGAGAATAGTCCAAATTCTAAGTAGAATTTGATTCAAAGCATAATTATTTAATTGACCAGCTGAATTTAAAACTTTGATCAAAAAATTAGAATCGTCAAAAATTTGGATTGTCTGATGTCCTTTATCCTTTGCTATCTCACATTCCATGAGGAGGATGTAACATTCATATTAGTTATTTGACATGACTCCCAGTCACCAGCTAAAACTGGATTCTAACAGACTATTTGGAGAGAAAATCACACCCCCAGCTCCAGAGATCCCAGGATTTCCCTTTGATGCACCATCAAAGAAGATTGTCACCGAAGAGGAACCCATCCATTTTTGCTTAAAAGCATCAGCAGTGCCACGAAAACGCCAAGGAGTACCGACAGGTTTAACACATACTATTTTTTTCATTCCTGTTGATGAGGGTCCCAGCCAAGACAAAAACGTAGAGGGCAGAGTTGAAAAAGGCGAAAGGCTTCCTGCTGATTTAGGGATTTCCAGTTTGATGTTGTTTGCCAAAATTTGTGGGGTCGAGATCTAATTGCTAAAGGTCCAATTATTCCTGGCGGGCCATATTTTCCACCACATACACTTTGGAATTAGAATCCAAATCTTTAAAAAATCAAATGTTTTCTCAATATTTTGTGGACAACGCTTAATCCAGGAGAGAAAAACACGATGACAGAAGAAATGCCTAGGGGATAGATAGCAGAGTTGTGGAGAACTAGTTCCCACACCTTCTTAGCAAATACACAGTCTAATAAGAGATGATCGGTCGACTCAGAAGCTGAATTACATAAACTGCAGTGAAAGGGTCCAAAAAATCCACATATTAGCAAATTTTCTTCCTGTCAACACTTTATTGTGCATAATCAACCATGTAATGTTTTTTTTTTAATCTTGGGGAGGCAATTAAAGGATCAAACTGATTTCCAAGTAGCGAGGGACAGGCTTGATGGAAGAGGAGCTTGTAACTCAAAGAATCCTTTTGCAGATGAATAATTGCCAGTCTTACCCTAGCCCCATTTGTCTTTAAGGGAGTGATGCACTAGAGCAAGACCTGAAAGGAAGGAAAGCAAAGAATTTTTTGAGAGCTGAGATGAAATGGGAGATCAGGAAGAGACCATCCTGCCCAGTTTCTAGCCCTATCCCAGGAGCAGATATCTGCCAAACGAAGCAAACCTTTGTTTATTAACCAGTTCTTGATTTCTTCCAGCAACATGATGGAAGAAAGAGGAGGATTTCCAGAGATGTTATCCTCCCAGAGAAGGATCCTCTTACCATTTTTGGGGATTTTGTAGAGATGTTGATTAAATTTGTCAATTCCTTTTCAGCAAGAATTCCAGATAGTTGTTCCTGTGGGGGTGCTAAAGGTTGATAAGTTTCTCAATGAGCTTCCCTTAAGATATTTCATCCTACAAATATTACTGGCAAGGTGGTTTTTATCCACGTAAATCTGCCATATGAGTTTACCACCCAAAGCCAGATTAGCCAATCTAGGATCACAAATTTGAAGTCCACCTTCTGAAGTAGGCCTTGTAAGGATATCCCAGCTTACCAAATGCATCTTGTTTTGGTTACCTTTGTCGCCATTCCAGAGGAAATCTCTCAAAAGTTTAGATATCCGAGATGAAATAGACTTAGGGGCAAGCAACAAAGAGAATTGAAAAATGGGAAATGCTGAAAGTACTACCTTTATCAAAATCAGTTTTCCTTTCCTGGTTAACCACTGACCACCCCAAGTAGCGATTTTGGCTTTTAACTTAGCTATTAATTCAAGCTAGAGGGAAGGAGGACTGGCTCCAAGAGTTAAGGGCAACCCCATATATTTTATCTTTTCTCACTCATCATATCCAGGGAATCCCAAGGAGTGAGCAATATTCAAAGAGGCCCCTCCTATAAGGAGAGAATCGTCAACAAAAAGTGCATGGTTTATTGGGTCCACACCCCTAGCTATCTTTATGCCCGGAATGTAACCAACTTCCTTATCAACTAAAAGTTTTATGCTGAGGGTTTCAGCCATCAAGATGTAAAGGAAGGCAGACATCGAGCATCCTTGGCGAAGACCTCTTGAAGCACAAAAAAATTCGGAGGGTCTACCATTGACTAAGGGGGAAATCCAAGGCCTATCTTTGCAAGCTTTGATCAAATTCACAAACTCAGCACTAAATCCAAAAGAAAGAAGAACTTGATAAATAAAGGGGAGTTTTACTGGGTCAAAGGCATTCTTCATGTCCAATTTGATTATCATTCCTTTCTCCTTCCTTTGACAGCTTGAGTGAAGGGCTTCTTGGACTTGGATTTCATTATCGACTAAATGCCTACCTTTTACAAAGCCTCCCTGAAGAGGAGAGATCAGCTTGCCTAGCAAGAGCTTGAATATGTTGGTGAGTAATTTGGCTAGAATCTTGTAAGAGGCGTTGCAAAGAGAAATAGGATAGAATCTGTCAAAAGAAGAAGGGTTTGCTTCCTTAGGAATTAGAGCAAAAAATGTAGAGTTCGTACAGCCTCCAACCTTGGATTTTTTTTGGAAGGCTATCACCATACAGATCAAATATGGTTTGATGATATTCCAGCAGACTTAGTAAAATTGGAAGGAAAACCCATCCGGCCCAGGAGCTTTATCTGGCTCCATTGCCCAGATGACATCCAAAATTTCCTTTTCAGAGAAAGGTCTTATTAGATCAACATTATCCTCTGCGCTGACAAGAGTAGGGACATTATCCAAGAATTTTGCAGACACTACTTCATTAGAGAGATTGTCCTCCTTGAACAGGAGCTGAAAATGCTCACATGCAACCTGCTTTAGATGGTCTTGACCTTTAATAATAACCCCCTCCCCAATGGAAATCTCCGAAATATGATTTCTAGACAATATAGCCCTACATTGGCAGTGGAAGAAGGCAGTGTTTTTATCACCTGCCTACAACCATAGACATCTAGATTTCAGTCGAAGATACTCCTCCTCTTGGTGAAAAGAAAGAGTGGTATTGTTTTGAGCAACGCGTTCCAGGGCAAGCTGAGGCTTGGTAATTTCAACCTCTTCCATTCCTAATTGGATCTCTGAAAGCTCTCGAACTCTCTCTTGCATTCTATTGGTCGGATTCTGAAGTGGTTTTTTTACCCAGTTTTTCAGAGCTAATTTTATGTTATTTAATTTATGTTCCCAAGCAAATCCGGGTGACCCAACAACGTAGTGAGACCAAGCTTGATTTATAGTATCCCAAAAACCGTCTCTCTCAATCCACAGGGGATTGAAACGAAACGGGATTGGGCCAAGGTCATCTTCTCTCTCAAACTTCAGCAATATGGGGTGATGGTCTGAAGAGATTTTGGATAGAATACTTGTTGAGATGATGAGTTTCTCGTCCATTAATGAACTCTGAACCAAGAACCTGTCAAGACGAGAAGCAATGTTAGCAGATCCCACTCTATTGTTGGACCATGTGTATCTTCCATTTTTGGGTTTGAAGTCATTAAGATCGCAGACATGAATCAACTCTTCCACCATGGATTGGAAATAATCCTTGCTACATACCCCACCTTTTTTCTCATTTGGAGAAATAGAGATATTAATATCTCCAGCGACAATAATATTGGAAGGAGAATTGGCTTCAATGAAATTTGAAAGTGTTTTTCGGCATTCTTTTTTTCAATGAAATTGACAAGAACGTAGAGATTAAAGAGAGCCAAGGGAATCTTACTGGAGATGTGATAGAGATTAGTGAAAATCCAGTGTTGGGTGGCAAACCAATGATTTAACTGAAAATTTTCAGCACTCCAAAGAGTTGCAAGACCCCCAAAAGTGCCCCTCGCAATGACAAATTTTCTAGAATTCAAATTCCATTTGGATTTGCTTAACAGGAGTAAAGCTTCCTCCTCGATCTTAGTCTCTTGAAGCAGGAGAATGTCAGAAGGAACCATTTTCAATAAGTCCTTGATTGCTTCTACTTTGGATAGGTACCCCAACCCCCTATAGTTCCAAGAGACAGTTTGCATTATTTACCTGAGAGGGAGGGAGTAGAGGCTCCCTTGGAGGTTCGAGTCCTCTTGCTTCTGCCAAATGACATTTCAATGGTAGACTAAATGCCCTGCATCTTTAGTTTATTAGCCTCATCTTCTTGAGCCTCCTTCTTAGACTTTCTGCCAGCCTTTTCGAGAGTTGTTCAATGGAGCCATCATTGGAGGAGACATAGCTTCCAGTCGGTTTCTTTTTCGTTATGTCTGCATAAGAGAGAGAAATCTTTTCTCTTATTGGAGAATGGTCTTCCTGTAAAGTTTCACCAACACTAGGAAGGTCTAAGATAGCTTCTCCAGCTTGTACCATAGATCCTGAATTAACTGTAGGGACAACATCCCGCTCTTCGAATTGTTGCATCTCCCCTTCTTCAAGAATAGGGACTTCAGGAGGGCTCAAGACTGCAAAGTAATTGGAGGATGCTACGGGCTTTTCTACAGTCTTCTTTCCATCAACAAGGTCTCCTTTCATGTTCTTTCCTTCTTGACCTTTCTTTCTACCATTCTGATTAGCAATTCCTGATTTCTGAACTTGAGTCCATTGTTCATCTTTTGTTCTTTTCAAGATACTCTTCTGTTTTTTTTGTTGCAATTGCGGGTAAAGTGTCCATAACCATGGCAGAACTGACACTTGAAAGGAATTTGGTCGTAATCCAACTCCTGAATGTAAGACCATTCAGCTACTATTAGTTTGATAGCCTCTAGCAATCCAATCTCCATATCAACTTCAATGCATATTCTAGCACATTAATATTGATCTTTCCGGTCTGCCCTGTCGATGTATTTACGAAGATTGTTCCCGATGGCTTCTAAGGAGTCTGAGTTCCAGCAGTGTAAGGGTAAGTGAGGGAGCCTTACCTAGACATAAAATATTTGACGAAACATCTTGGGTAGGATCAAAATCAGGGGTCCATTTGTTTAGGTAAAGCCCACGAGGGCCCATGCAGTATGGACCATTTCGAAATATGAGGTCATGGTCTTCAACTGAGTCAAACACAAAGATGAAGTATCCTCTACCAACAAAGTGGTTTCTAATGCCTTTGGAAACTAATGGCCTCCAGTTTCTTTGAACCCAGCCATTGATAGCCTTGGGATAAGGCCAAAGGCTGGTAAATTGCCCAATCATCCCACGCTCAGCAAGATTTAAATCCGATCTACAGATCCGATCAACATGCAACTCAACAGAGGGGATATCCACCTTCTTCACAAATCTCTGCGATGGACCACCTTTCCCCTTACCACAGGAAGCAACCAGACGTTGGAATGCTTCCAATTCAGGTGGAAGAGGAGGAGGAAGGACCCCACCAGCTTCCATTGGAGAGAATGCTCATCTTGCTAGAACAAAAGGAGAGAAGACAAACAGGAAATACATGTAGTAGCGAACCCACTGGGCTAAAAAGAACTCACCAGAGGATATCAACAATCAATTGCAGAGGTCGAGTCCTCACACTGCAGTGCACCAGATCATCCACCACTCCCAGATCAACCTGCAAACATGGAGAATGGGTCCACCAACGAGTGCAAGAGCCGAGATATAAACAAGAATGAGTCTTCTTGGAGCGAAATCTGCTTCAACACCTGAAAATATCCAACAGAAAGAGAAGCCTGGGAACCTCCTCATAGAACTTCTAATCCACCACACTCTAGCATCCAAAATCCACCAAGAACCGGCCTCAAGAAGGGTTGAACCAGGCACGCAGACACTCGATCAAGCCTCCAACGTAAGAAAAAATTTGAAAGAGCTTCTTGGAGCAAAAAAAATCTAAAGCTCCTTTGAAACTAATGGACTACTCTTACTATTCTATTTATTTAATCATCTATATATTTACTTAAATTATATTAAAATACAAATTATACATTATGATTGCTTTTTATTTAAAAAAATATCCTATCTAATATTTAAAAATATTATTTTATATAATAAAAACCACAAAGTGAAAATGCCTTGTACAAGTTAGATAGGTTATGTCCTTAGGTCAATAAGCTTTGTTTAAAAATTAAAATAAGATATTTAATCAAATTTTGGTAAAAAAATATTTTTATATAATTAATTATATAATATAGATTGTATATTTTTAAATGAAATGTTTTAATTAATAAATAAATTTTGTAACAACCCCCCTCTCTCTATATTAATTATGCACCAAAATTAAAGCCTAGTTATATTTTTACTTAAGGTATAAGAACCTAAACCCACAACTATTAAAGTTTCAAAGTTTTGACGTTTACTAAGGTCAAGATTGATTGTTGTCACACACGAACTACACATAGGATTGAGAGGTTAACTTAGACTTAATTAGCTGCCAAGCTAACCTTTTCTCATGTTTGCTATGTAGGTAACCTTTTCTCATGTTAAAGATTTTGATAGAGCTAACTGGACTTTCATCAGGCTACTGCTTATTCAGATTGGTATTCCTCTGTTGGGTGTAAACTGGATTATGGGGTGTATTACGGGATCCTGTTTTGCGGTATTGATTAATGGGACTCCCTCTGAGTTCTTTACTGCATCCAGAGGACTGAGACAAGGCTGTCCCCTCTCCCCTCTTGTATTTATCCTTATTATGGAGGGGCTCAGTCGGATCATATTGGATGCACAACATCATGGAAAGATCATGGGGTATCGGTATTCTCCCAGCCTGTCTATAAC
>LPNX010694016.1:892569-972438 GCA_001517045.1 Pseudotsuga menziesii
AAATGAGAAGTTAACAACCACGCACCACCTGGCCTTAAGAACCTCGAAGCATTGAATCCTGCAGAGTTCCACCCCCTTTCCCATAACTTTGAGTTTTAAAAATTCACCCCCTGCAGCCCCAAGTTGCCACCAATAAACTAAAGACAGTTATTTATTCTAGAACCTAGCATTCTTACATGCTCACTGACAGTTCCAGTGCAGAGCCTTACATCTCACAGATATTATTTGGCAGACAGTTCTAGTGCAGAGCCTTACATCTCACAGATATTATTTGGCAGCTCTGTGCTATCTCACAAGAATTCAATTTAGAGCCTTCACCCATGGTGATCTCTGGGATCTCTCTTTTCTTTCTTTTCTTTTTCTTTTTTCTCTTTCTGCATGCCCCTCTCTTCTTTTTCCTAGGAATTTTTTATAGCAAATAAGTAACTCCCTTTATTATTGGCCACTTGTCTTCGTAAAGAAGGCTGAGGATTTAGTTACTGCTCTAAACTCAAGTTTCTGTCAATTAACTGCATGGTTGCTTAAACTCCCATATTCAGAATTATGTTAATATTAAAATTAAATTATTTGTTTCTATTATACATAAATAAAATAAAATTACTAAAGCAAAAAAATATTACGATGGGGTATTACAATTTTATACTCATTTGTTTGGCTTCTTTTATTTTCTTTTTAGCTTTATTTTTTTTCAAAAAAAAATACAACTATTTACTAAGGAAAGGCTAAAAGCGAGGACATAGGCCAGGCCAGGCCTCCCTCAATTTCTAAAACATCAATCTAATGATAATGATAATATCTCCTTGGTTTAGTCTTTTATTAGCTATGTGCTAGAGGATTGACTATTGGTTCTTAGGTTTGCTTGTTGGTTGTAAAAAATGTTGTTCAGTTTCTCCTCGCTTATGTTTTTGTATATAGGTTTTGTTATAAAATGTAATATGCTCTTAACACTATTGTCTAGGGACGATTTTACCTAGTGATTTTTGTTTCATATTGCAATGAAAATCCAAAAGAAAGCGCTCTTCAAGTGTCAAATGCACTTAGACTGTCTTTAAATTATGCTTTTCGCTCATGTGGCGTCATAGGTGCATTTCAGTATAATTTTTAATATACACAATATTTATTACGGGTATTAACTAATTTGCAAAACTTTAATAAAATATTTTTCAAATTTCAATTATATTTCTAATACTTATTTATTTCATTAATATTCAACATAATAAAAAATTATATAAATAAAATTTAAAACTCTTTTTATTGATTAATATAAATATAAAAATAAACTCAAATAAATAACATATATTCATTTTCACCTTTTATAATATAATAACCTTGAGGGGTAGCTCAGTTGGTTGGAGTCTGATCCAAAGACTGTTTAATATTGAGATAAGAGGTTCAATTCTCACGAATCCAACTCTCTGGGTCCTTTGAGGTTAGGTTCCCAAAACTAAAGCCGATAGGGCGAGGCCCATTATTACGGTGGATGTAGCGAGCCTCGACCTCTATTCTCAAGGCTATGAACCACATGAAAAAAAATTATAATATAGCTAAAAACAATACTAATATTATAATATATAATTATTTATATTAAATACTTATTATTGTGAAATGTTACTGATATATATTTATTTAACACATAAATCCAACATGTATGTAGTTTTTTTTAATATAGTACATAGTACATATCTCGTTCACACTATTTTTTTTTTGTTTTCTCTAATTTCACCTAAAAAACGTGGAAAGTTTGGTCCTCACAGAGTTTGAATCCTCGAATTTGTCAAACTTAGGGTTTCTATGGTTCAGTGAGGCCATTCATGAAGATGTCCATCTCATCTGAGATAGATATGTATGTGTATGAGTTCGATGAGAATGTTGTATGCATGAACAGTAAGAAAGATGGGCGCCCTATGAGATTGACGTGAATACCCCTTTTTCACTTCACTTCCTCATTGTTCTTGGAATACTATTAAAGCTAGTCATTTTCTACTTTGAGTGTTTCCTTTGTTTTTTTTGCCCATGGCATTGAAAATGGACAAAGTTCAACTTCAAATGAACGAATACTTGCTAATAACTAAGAGATACGCTAGGTATTGTAGATTCTAGAGTGGAGAGACCATAGTTCCTTGTGGTCCTAGGCCTAAACCTAGCATGACTAAGAGACTTAAACAACAATCTAAGAGACTTTAAAGTATTTGTTCTAGAACAACAATCTAAGAGACAAACAATTATGAAATATGATTGTCATGATTTAATATCCTTATCTTTGTATTCCCAGTAGGATACTATGTTATCCTCAAAGAAGAGTGGAGGTAAGACCAATTCACATAACATAGATATGTTTTTATCTATAACAACTCAATGTTGCGCTTGAAATGTGCCTTTTGCCTCATTTTTATTACTTGCAACACCCCCATATATTAAACCCTATAGACTCCAACAATAAATGTAAATATTGTCAAATATATCTCTCTCAATCATGTACATTGATAAATAGGAAGTGACGGGCTATTTTTTTTTTGTATACTCACGAAGGAGATTCCTTCACAATCCGATCTCATGTTGGGATGACAGAAAACAAAGTGCCTAAGCATTAGAGTTATGACATTTTACAAAAGTAGAAACAATTATGGTCAAGGTTATAATAAAAAAGAACGAGCATGCATATAGCAATTTAAGAAAAAAAACATGATGGCTACATTTACTTGTTTGATAAGAGATTTACATGTATGCAACTCCTGTGTAAGCTTGGTAATTAAGACATAGATGGTTTCCTAAGAATTATTTTTAAGCATAAGTGTTCCACTCGAGAAATCAAAAGAATAGGCTTATCTTCGTTTATAGAAGACTACAAAAATGTCGATACTACCCTTACAAATCGTCTTCATAAAATACAAAATATTTAATTACCAATTTTTCAAATCCCTCAATGACATATTAAGAAAACTCTACCTGCTTATGAGCATCGTACAAAAACCACCACAACAAATAGTGAAAGGCAACATCAAAACTAAACACCAACAAACATTGAATTGCATATTCATGCTTAATAGATTATTAGGAGAGTAGGAGTAGTAAGGTAAAGCCTAGGGTTTAATGATGAAGGATAATTAAGCAGTATTGAACAATTGGGAAGAATAGTCACCTCAAGGGAAGAAACCCTAACAAACACCATTTGGGAGTGGTATAAGGCCTCAAAATATGTATTCCCATAGACTACTTAGTTATTGGATTTTTCTTGTATTTGAGGTTCGGTTTCTACCATGTAGGAACTTTTGTATTCCAAACAAAAATCAAGAAGAGATGACAAATTAGGAGAAGAAAAAAATGAATAGAGTGAACTCTAATTATCAATAACAGAGAAAGGTGGTTCTTGGAGTTGTGGAGGAGCAATATATCAATCTTTAATCACAATCGGAGGCAATGTCCTCGATATTTAGAAGAAGGTTACAAGGAAATGACATGATAGGCTTAGGAATTACATGTTACAATGAAAATATTACTATAATTTTTTCAACTTATAGTCTTAATTTCTAAGAAAGTATTATCACAAATGCAAGACTTTCATCCTTTAGACTGTCACATGTTAATCTAAGAAATTTGTTGAATTTAAACCTAAATATATAGGTATCCTAACACCTTTATTGCATTTTTTATTACATGAAACATCATAAAGTCAGAAATGAGGAGTACATCTCTAGTGATAATTCTGGAGATGAAAACATTTCTTCAATATTTAGTTTTATAGAAACAAATGTCTGGCCAGATACAGATTGTAATACTCATACTTGTTGAAATGGAGAAGGAACAATCCCTTGTTAGTGATGGTATGGCTACTATGTTCAACAATGAATTGGGCATGGTTGTTGAACGTATGTCATCTATAACTCCACATTCATATTAAACATGGGGACTTGGTTGTTTCCCTTAGATTAATTTGCTTGGTGCTTGTTAAGATGCAAATATTCATTGACTGTTTAGAAGTGCCCTTGTAGCAAAATGTCATTTTACCGAAAACTCATTTTAAAGTATTGTGCAAATATCAATTACCATTTTATTATTTAGGATGAATGATATAAGTTTTGATGGACGGTTAGAGCTCCTTGGAGAGGTAATTGCCAATTATGCGTTGAGTAGAATACAATATCAATGATAGAGGTTGAATGCTATGCCTATTTATATGAGTTAGGTTTTCAGCATTAGAGATGCATATTATGTAAGAAGTGTGGTTTATATGTAGTGTGATTACGTAGCTAATGTGAGCTTTAAACTATATGGTGAATGCTAGTCAAATTTAAATGTGCCAATTACTTGTCTCAAACTTGAACAAGGATAAATATCTTAACATCCATGCTTTAAGGAATTTGTATGCCTATGCTTTTCAATGACTATTTGGTTGCTTGAAACTTTAAAGTTGATATAGCAGGCTTGACAATTTTGATATCTTATGCATATTTTTTGGCTTCTTGCCTGTAGACTCATTTTTTGCTATTTTTCTTTTGTCTATGATCCATTTGAATCCTATGTATTTTTAGATTTGAGACAAACTGCATATGATATATATTATGAAATGTCATGTCTTGTTGTGCAATAATGTATTATTTATAAGTTATGTGTAATGCTTTATTGCTTGCTTGTGTAATTGTAAATGGTATGTATTTTGTGAACTTCATAATATTGTCCATTACACATCTATTGTTCTAGGATGAGATAATAATGTTCAATTATATTTATCTAATTATTCAAATTTTCCTTAAGAGTTCTATTGCACATTTTGGACAATTGCTAGTTTTAATAAGGCCTAGAGCCCTCGGAACTTGGAAGGACTACTAAAAATTCAATTTTGATCACTTAATGAAAGAACAAATATCAACGCATTTTGATTTTTCACGAGGGATCGGTGAAGGATTTGGAAAAGACAATCCTGAACCGGTGTTTGTTGTGATGGGCATTTACTTTATCTGAATGGGTATGGTTTAAACCTTTTGCTTTTTCCTTGTCGGGTTTGTCTTTCCATCCAAAGAAAAAGAAAAACTGTGTGAGACTTGCATTCTTCTGCCATTTTACTTTTCTTGTCGGGCTTGTATCTGATCCAAAAAAATTCTGTGTCAGGCTTGCATTCTTCGGTTGGGCTTTTCGTTGGGTTCTGTAGGGCAGATAACACCCAGCATTTTCTAGTTTGATCCAAAGAAAATGGAGTCAGATGACGACGACGAAGAAGTGAGGGTTCCTCTCAGCCAAAGGCAGGAATGGAGTGATGTTGTGCCAATCCCTCAGGACGATGGTCCCGATCCAATTGTTTCAATTGCTTACACCGATGAATTCAGAGAAACCATGGACTACTTCAGAGCTGTTTTTGCTGCGGACGAGAGGAGTCCTCGGGCTTTGGAGCTCACTGCTGAAGTCATCCACTTGAATGCTGGCAACTACACGGTGAGATTTTAGTATATTTCGTTCTTCGTTTTTGTTTTAAACAGGGAAAATCTTAAAGGACCGAGACTGCATGGGCTATGGATAATTGGGTTGATTTCATATCAAAGCACATGACATTCATCTGGACTTATCCAGCTAATTGGGCTCTGTTTGTGCAACTATAGCCACTGTATTTACTTGTTCCCCCATTTTTCCATTAACTTCGTTGCAAGCATGTCCTTCTCCAGTACGGGATTATTACAATGGAATGTAGTTGGCTTGCAACCCCCGAAAGCATCCTTTGGTTAATAAGCCACAATTGGGAGTCTACTCTGCCAAATATGTCAAGGGCGTGCACCTAGTCTAGTTCCATCCCCAACAAGACCTGCATACACAGGCCAGACGACTTTCTTGGATGGGCAGATGGCTCATTGGGGACAAAGGGATCTGAAAGTTTGTACCTCAGTTGGGGTATGAAGACCCCATCTTTACAATCGAAACAAGACCCTATTGACCACTATAGTTTATTTTGGTCGAGTATTTAAGCGGCGGGTGCGGATCTCCTGAGCCATGATGAGAATGTGGGGAGCCTGATAAGTATGAAATTACAATTGAACCCTGACTTTGCCTGCTTAAAATTAATTAAAAAAAAAAGTATTTATGCACTCCATACTAGCCAAATGTTCAGAGGAATGCCTCATGGCTACATGGATAATTTTTCTAAATTGATACATCAGAAATAACATCGTAGAATCTTATGTGATGTTGTTCAACATTTTACTGTAACAGGGCACACTCTCATAAAATATTTTAGCAAATTGCATTTGCGATTAAATTATTGTGCAACACTATGGGCTTGTGAAGGGTGTCTCTGTTCTTACTTCTTAGCTATTTCCACTTGTTGATGTTTATGTTGAATTTTAGCATTAGCATATATATTATAACTTAAAAAATTTGCAGATAAATAATCAGTGCAGAAAAAACACATTCATCACATCAGCACAATGGACACAAGATTTTTCACTGGGGAAACCTTCAAAGGACAAAAACCCCAAAAGCATTAGTAGCTCATCTCGTAAATGAGATGTCTTAGGAAATTCTTCAAAAAGTTCCTTAAATCCAGATCTGGATTTTACCCACAGTAACAGAAAAATTTATCAGTAAAAACCTCAGACTGATAATTTCAAACCACAATTTCCAGATTTACAAAAATTACCCAATTAAGGCTTTATCAGAAAAAACAGAGATTTCTCTCTCCTGCCTGAAAAACACTGGCTGCCAGCAAAAATCTCAGACTGTTGACTGCCCGGAAAATACCTTCTGTCTGCTGCCCGAAAAATCTCAGACTGCCCGAACTGTACCCGAGCTGCCTGTTCTGCCCGATCTGTCTTTCACTGCTGCCCGTGATCTTTTACCTGCCTGGCTGCTGCCCGTGGTCTGCCTGGTCTGCCCGGCTGCCTGATATGCAGCCCTGCTGCTGCCCGGAGGGTTTGCAGCCCTGCCCGTGGTCACGGCAGCCCTGTTAGGGTCTGCCCTAGGCTACCCGAGGGTTGGCCGTGGGCCAAACCCTCATGGGTATACCTGCGAGAGGCTGCCCTAGGGTGCCTATAGGACCGTCAGCCCTCACGGTAGGGCTTGTGATGAGCTGCCCGAAGGTGTACGGAAGGGCAGTGCCCTGCCCAAAAAGAAAATCACAGCCTGTGAGTGGAAGAGAAGGGAGCTGCCCAAACTCTGTCTTGTCTTCCCGGAAAAAGAGAGAAAGCAGACAACCTGTGAGGAGAGAGAGAGAGATATGGCTGCCCGGAAAAAATTGGAAGAGCTGCCCAAAAATTATGAGAAGAAAAGTGCTGATAAAAACCCTAGCTTGAGGGTTTGCTGAGGATGCCCTAGCTGAGGCAAAATCTTCTTTAGTAAAATTAGCAGCTTCACCTGTCGGAGCAAACTTGTGTGTAATAATGAGAAGACTTGATCTTCTTTTATAGCCTTCATTCACCTGTTAAGTGGACCAAAATTAGAAAAGATAAAAAATAATAATATTTTAAACTTTTCCTAATTTCACTTTTACCTTTTTACCAAAAGGTCTTTTTATTTATCTTTGACTTTTACCAAAAGTCCTTATTTATTTTTGACTTCTACCTTTGGTCTTTTTCCTGTGGTACAAAAGTCCTTATTTATTTTGACTTTTGACTTTGGTCTTTTTCCAAGTGCCCCTGTGGTCATTACCTGTGGTCCTTTTTGATTCCAAAAGTACATCATCATAAACCAAGAGAGTTACTAATGCTTTTATCTCACACTCTGTGTGACACCTAGATCTGGTACTAGGGTAACTTAACCAAGGGTAGCTAATCCTTGGAGAAGTACACCAAGCCCATAGATCAAAGGTTAGAGTGCCACACATGCTTAGACCCAGTCTAGGGCTTATAGTGCCTTCCTGGTAATAGAATAGGTGCTTTCATTCTCCAAGAGAATGGCTACTCAGAACTAAGCTGAGTCTACCAGTACTAGACTGGTCTACATCGTGGTCTCGGACCAGATGTCTACTCAACACTAGGTTGAGTCTACCCATGGCAGAGTTGGGTCTATATCATGGTTCTAGACTAGATATCTACCATTCAACAGAATGGTCACTCAACACTGGGTTGAGTCTTTATCGTGGTCCTGGACCAGGTGGTCCCATTATCCTAAGAGAAGGGCTCTTGATGCTACTCAGAAAAATCACACTCCCTCTCAGCGAGAGAGACATTCTCTGCCAATACCAAGCTTGTCACGAAAGTACACGAACTTTGATGCTACCAGGGGCCTGGTGAAGATATTTGCAATCTGTTCATTTGTACGAATGTACTGCAACTTCAGAGCACCTCTCTGCACTAGGTCTCTGATGAAATGATACCTCATTTCAATGTGTTTCGATCTATCATGAAACACTGGGTTCTCTGAAAGCTTTATGCAACTCTGATTTTCGCAATGGATGATCGTTGAGTGAAGCTTTCCCTCGAACAGATTAGATAACAACTTTCTGAGCCAAACTGCTTCCTTGCAGGCATCGCTTGCAGCAATATACTCTGCCTCAGCTGTACTCTGAGCTATGGAACCCTGCTTCCTACTGGACCAAGAGATCATTGCTGATCCCATATTGAAGTAATAACCAGAGGTACTTTTCCGGTCAACTGCAGTGCCATCCCAATCTGAATCTGAAAATCCAGATAAAAATACTCCACTACTGGAAGTATACCTGAGCCCATACGTGATAGTACCTCACACATATTTGAGTACATGTTTGGCAGCTACTAAGTGTATGTGCTTCGGATCTGACATGAACTGACTCAGTGCATTCACTGTGTAGCAGATGTCTGGTCTCGTATGCACGAGATACACCAGATGTCTGTATAGAGTAGAGTCCACACTCTGTGAACTAGAGGCTGAGTCCCTCAACTTTGTCAAGTTGGTAGTCATTGGTATGTTCATGGACTTGCAGTCTTGCATCCCAAATCTTAGCAAGATATCCACTGCATACTTTCCTTGTGTCAGAAAGATCTCACTTGGATTTTGCCAGACTTCTAAGCCAAGGAAGTAATGCATCAATCTGAGATCTTTCATCTCGAATTCAGATGTAAGCTCCCTCTTACACTGGCTTATCAACTGTTCGTCACTTGTAAGAAACAAGTCATCTACATATAGAACAAGTATCAAGACATGATTATGAACAACTTTAAAGTACAAGTTAGAATCAACTGTACTTTTGGAAAACCCCAAGCTATGGAGAAATCCATCCATCCTGGCATACCAGACTCTCAGAGCCTGTTTCAGTCCATATAAGGCTTTCTTCAGTTTACAAACATGGGTCTTCTTCCCATGAGTCACAAAGCCTTCAGGTTGTTCAATATAAACTTCTTCCTCAATCTTACCATTGAGAAAGGTTGTCTTTACATCCATATGATGTAACTTCCATCCGAAGACTGCAGCAAGTGAAATGATGGTTCTGATAGTAGTATACCTGGAAACAGGAGCAAATTTCTCGTCATAGCCAATGCCTTCTTTCTGAGTAAAGCCACGAGCTACGAATCTAGCTTTATACTTCTCCACACTGCCATCAGCAACATGCTTGATCTTATAAAGCCATCTGGAAGTCACTACTAATTTTCTTGCAGGTCTGGGAACAACTTCCCAAACATCATTCTTCATGATTGACTTATACTCTTTAATCATGGCATCAACCCATACCTGTTTGCTTGCTGCATCTTCGTATGATGAAGGTTCTGAACTGATAAGCTGACTCATAAGACCAGAGTACTTCTGTGGTCTTATGCTTTCTTTGAAGGTCCTTGGAGGAGCTTTATGCTTCTCGGCTTCTTGTACCGTCTCTCGGTACCGAGCAGGTCTCCTTTTGGAAAGAGGAACTTCAAGTAGTTCTTCTAGTGGACTTTCAATGTTCTTAGGAACATCTAGAATTTGATTATCAAATTCCTCTTCCTCCCTCTGAATTTCTGAATTTGGAAACTCAAGTGGAGCAATGACATCTTCCGGTGAAAGCTCTAGTGTTTTACGAAACACAGCTTCCTCATGGAAGATCACATCTCTGTTGACTTCAATGTGCCTCTGTCCAGGTATATATACTCGATAAGCCTTTGAGCAATCACTGTATCCAACAAAGATACCTTTCTTACCAGAGGGCTCTAGCTTGGCCCTCTTCTCTTTGGGCACATGAACATACATAGGAGTATCAAATATTTTCATGTGATCAATTGCAGGTTTCTTCTTGGTGAAGACTTCTTCTAGAGTCTTCTCCCCCAAGATAGCATGTGGGCTTCTGTTTTGAATGTATACTGCAGTTCCTACAGCTTTAGCCCACAGACAAAGGAAGATCTAGATCAGTGATCATGGCTTTAGCAGCCTCACAGATCGTTCTATTCTTCCTTTCTGCAACCCCATTCTGCTGGGGATTGTAAGGCACTGTCAGCTCTTTCTTGATTCTTGCTTCTCGACAAAAATCATCAAACTCATTAGATTCATACTCACCTCCGTTATCTGATCTCAAGATACGGATGTGCCTGCCATTCTGATTTTCAATCAGCGTCTTGAACTCTTTGAACCTATCAAAGGTTTCACTCTTGGCCTTAAGGAAGTAAATCCAAGACTTCCGAGAGTAGTCATCAATAAACAAGACATAATATAAACACCCACTCAAGGAGGATGAAGACATGGGTCCACAAATGCCAGAATGAATTAAATCCAAAATGCGTTTAGATCTACTCTTGCTTTTGGGAAAGGATTTCTTAGTGTTCTTACCTAGAGCACAGCCTTTGCAGATTCCATCATGTTTTGGAGAAACTTTTGGCATACCTGTAACCATCTTCTGCAATCCTGGGAGAGCTGTGTAATGAAGGTGTCCAAACCTTCTATGCCAAAGTTCACAAGGATCAACTGTGTGATGTACCAAAGCATGCGTGGAAACTTTGGAGGCCTTGTAGAGGTCTCCTTCTCGAACCCCAATCTGTACTGCTGAGTCTAGATCTGTGTCTTTTGCCCATAAAAAGGCCTTCTTGTCCATAAAGAGGATTTTGTGGCCTTTGTCATCTAAACCAACAATAGATAAGAGATTCTTCTTTAAACCATGAACATAAAGAATATCATCAACATGAAGAACCGCACCTGAGTCAAGTTGAAGTGAAGTTGAGCCAACTCCTTCAATCTTGTAAGTGGAGTCATCTCCAAGTTCTACCTGAGTGGTGAACTTCTTCTTTCTGTAACTGGTGAGGGTACCACGGTTACCTGTCATGTGCCTAGAGGCATCACTGTCCACCAACCAAGAAGTGGAGCAAGCTGAGAAAGAACCAGTTAGAGCATAGATCAAATAGTACTCTCTTTTAGGCCCATCAGTTTTATTAGCCTCGGTTTTCTTCTTCTTCTTTGGTTCTTCATCTTCTTCTTCCTTTGCTTCTGTAGCAGATGCTTGAAACCTTCTCTTGGGTTTCTTCTTGTTTTGCCTACAGTCTCTAGCATAATGTCCAAACTTGTGACAAGTATAACATTCAATTTTAGACATGTCAAAAAACTTACCTTGAGGTTTTTTACCCTTCTTTTGCTGAGGGAAAGGCTTCTTGAACTTCTTAGTCTTTGCTGCAAGTGCAAGGTTATCCTCCTTGATTACCTTGTCAGTGTTCCTTTCTTCTTCTTGTATGCAATCATGCCAAAGCCTTTCAAAGGTTGGCTGATTTTCTCGTCCACAGACGGATGCCATGAAGGTTTCGCAAGAGCTTGGGAGACCATCAACCACTGTTTGCACAAGGTCATCATCATCAACAGTAATACCAATAACAAGGGGTTGATCTCTTACCTGTGCAATCTTTGTGAAGAAGGAACCAACGCTTTCATCTTTGTTCAACTTCAAAGTTCGTAGCCTCTTCTTCAAGACTGTTTTTTGACTGGGAGCTTTCTTTTCATATACGTTGACCAAAGTATCATAGCATTCTTTAGTAGTTTTCAAGGATGTGATGTTAGGCATCAATGTTTCTTTAATAGAATCACAAATGACTCTTCTAGCCTTACCTTGCTTCCTCTTGTAAACAAGCCTACCAACATTTGTAGTTGCCTCTTCTGTGACATTAAGAACAATGTCATCCAAGTCATTCTCATCTAGAATGGCTGTCAACCTAGCCTTCTAGGAGTTGAAGTTTGCTGAACCATAGAGCTTCTCTTCCGGTTTGAAACCATTGATGGCCATCTCTGTCACTTGTCCAAATGTTAGATCTGCAAATCTTATTCCAAGATCTAGTGAAAAACAACAACAATGTCCCTTTACTGTGTTTTCACATGCTAAGCTCTGATACCATGTTGAATTTTAGCATTCTTCTCTTCCGGTTTGAAACCATTGATGGCCATCTCTGTCACTTGTCCAAATGTTAAATCTGCAAATCTTATTCCAAGATCTAGTGAAAAACAACAACAATGTCCCTTTACTGTGTTTTCACATGCTAAGCTCTGATACCATGTTGAATTTTAGCATTAGCATATAATTTAAAAAATTTGCAGATAAACTTTTAACAAATAATCAGTGCAGAGAAAACACATTCATCACATCAGCACAATGGACACAAGATTTTTCACCGGGGAAACCTTCAAAGGACAAAAACCCCAAAAGCATTAGTAGCTCATCTCGTAAATGAGATGTCTTAGGAAATTCTTCAAAAAGTTCCTTAAATCTAGATTTGGGTTTTACCCACAGTAATAGAAAAATTTATTAGTAAGAACTCAGACTGATAATTTCAAACCACAATTTCCAGATTTACAAAAATTACCCATTTAGGGCTTTATCAGGGAAAACAAAGATTTCTTTCTCCTGCCCGAAAAACATAGGCTGCTAGCAAAAATCTCAGACCGTTGATTGCCCAAAAAATACCTTCTGTCTGCTGCCCGAAAAATCTCAGACTGCCCGAACTGTACCCGAGCTGCTCGTGATCTTTTACCTGCCTGGTTGTTGCCGGTGGTCTGCCAGGATGCCTGATATATAGCCCTGCTGCTGCTCCGAGGGTTTGCAACCCTGGCCGTGGCCACGACAGCCTTGTTAGGGTCTGCCCTAGGTTACCTGAGGGTTCCGTGGGCCAAACCCTGATGGGTATACCTGCTAGAGGCTGCTCGAGGCTGCCTATACCTTCAGCCCTCACGGTAGGGTTTGTGATGAGCTTCCCGAAGGTGTACGGAAGGGCAATGCCCTGCCCAAAAAGAAAATCACAGCCCATGAGTGGAAGAGAAGGGAGCTGCTTGAACTCTGTCTTGTCTTCCCGGAAAAAGAGAGAAAGTAGACAGACTGTGAGGAGAGAGAGAGAGATATGGTTGCCCGGAAAAAAATTGTAAGACCTGCCCAAAAATTCTGAGAAGAGAAGTGTTGATAAAAACCCTAGTTGAGGGTTTGCCAAGGATGCCCTAGCTGAGGCAAAATCTTCTTCAGTAAATTAGCAGCTTCACCTGTCAGAGAAAATTTGTGTGTAATAATGAGAAGACTTGATCTTCTTTTATAGCCTTTATTCACCTGTTAAGTGGACCAAAATTAGAAAAGATAAAAATAATAATATTTTAATCTTTTCTTAATTTCACTTTTACCTTCTTACCAAAAGGTCTTTTTATTTATCTTTGACTTTTACCAAAAGTCCTTATTTATTTTTGACTTCCACCTTTGGTCCTTTTTCTGTGGTACAAAAGTCCTTATTTATTTTGACTTTTGACTTTGGCCTTTTTCCAAGTGCCCCTGTGGTTCTTTTTTGATTCCAAAAGCACATCATCATAAACCAAGAGAGTTACTAATGCTTTTATCTCACACTCTATGTGACACCTAGATCTGGTACCAGTGTTTTTAAATTCGGCCGAGCCGGCTCGGACTCGGCCCGAGTCACCCGAGTCAAACCCTCACCGAGTCAAACCGGCCTTTAAACCGGCTCGGGTGCCCAGTTCGGTACCGAACCGGTCAGCTCGGCCGAGTCAAAGGCCAACTCGCCGATTTTTTCCGGATTTCAATTTAAAAAAAAAAAGGCCAACTACATGTTCAACTTGAGGTACCATATCTGGTTTCTTAAGGCAGACAGCATCTACAACCGATTTCCAGTTCTCTCTGCGAAGTTGGGATAATTCCAGGTCATTTAAAAGTTAAAACAACAATATCCTCTTGCAAAGTGTTTAAGCCCACTGCCCCAAACTTGTCTTTCAGATTACCTTCAACATGCACTCTTCCAACAACACAGGCACCACTTTCAAGTACAGAACTGCACAAGTCTCCTTAAATTTGATTTTATCCGTTTCTTTAAAACCTCAGAGTGGAGAAATGAGGCTGTTTACTGTCTTCCAGGGCTTCAGAAAACGCCTGGAATTGCTTCTTTATGCTGTCTTTAATGCACAGGCTTGCCCAGATTTGCTGAGGTGAGCTTCTTCATTATCCCAAAGCCTGAAAATGTAAAATTTTTTCACATGAAACACCCCTGCAATATGGGGGGTATAACCTTTTTAGAAAACTGTTTACCCTCAGCCTTATTAGTTTTCTAGCTAATTCTTTGGAACCCACACCTATAGCCCAAGAGGGGAAGGTGGGACCTTGGTGAACTTGCTGATTAACTGGAGTTCTACTGGGGTTAAGATTTTTCATGCAGTGTTTTTAAACTCGATTTGCAGAAAGATTGGGATGGAGACTGGAGTTGTTTAAGGGAATTGATTCAATTTCCTTTCGATATAAAAATATTCTATTTGTCAAACTTACAAATCAATTTAATCTCTGTTGAAGAAAGCAGGAAAAAGCAACCTAGAGGCTCCCTCTTTAGAAGAAAGAAAAGCAACTTAGAGGCTCCCTCTTTGGAAGAAAGATTTGTGAACAAACTATATGTTTTTTCTTTAAAATTTAAATATTTTATATGTTTTTTAATAAACAGAGTCATTAAAATCAAACCGCCTGAGTCATTGCTGAGTCCGAGTTCGAGTCCGAGTTGACCCTCGGCCGATTCCGAGTCCGAGTCTGAGTTTTAAAACACTGTCTGGTACTAGGGTAACTTAACCAAGGGTAGCTAATCCTTGGAGAAGTACACCAAGCCCATAGATCAAGGGTCAGAGTGCCACACATGCCTAGACCCAGTCTAGGGCTTACAGTGCCTTCCTGGTAACAGACCAAGTGCCTCCATTCTCCAAGAGAATGGCTACTCAAAACTAATAAGCTGAGTCTACCAGTACTAGACTGGTCTACATCGTGGTCCCAGACCAGAGGTCTACTCAACACTAGGTGGAGTCTACCTAGGGCAGAGCTGGGTCTATATCATGGTCCCAGACTAGAGATCTACCATTCAATAGAATGGTCACTCAACACTGGGTTGAGTCTTCACCATGGTCCCGGACTAGGTGGTCCCATTCTCCTAAGAGAAGGGCTCTCGATGCTGCTTAGAAAAATCAACAGCTTATAGCTATGTGAGGTATCCTCACTACCTCACTAGCTAAGTTGGCCCCAAAAGAAAATAAGAATAAATTGTATTTTATTATTCCAAAAAGAGAAGTCGGCCCAGGCAGATAGACAAGTCAACCCCAGTGAGAAAGTTAGCTATAAATCAAGTAGAAATAAAGGTGATGACCTCCTCATCTGACACGCTCAAGGAAGTTCATTCCAATCAGCTGAAAAAGTGTGCAAGAGAGAGAGAAAAGACTATTCTTAGGTTGTAGAAGACAAATTTATGGGGTTCTTTCTTTGGCATCATCTTTCCATGTGATCTCTCTTGTCTTAGATCACTTTTATATCTGATGTACTTGTACTTTGTACTGAATCTTTGAGTAAGAAAAGGTTGCTGGGTTTTCTCCCTTGAAAGGTTTCCCAGGATAAATTCCGCGTTCTTGTGTTTCTGTGCATGGTTATTCTTTCAGTGATCCTTGTATATATTGCAATTAATGCTGAAAGAGATGGAAATTATATTGCTGTCTTAAAATCTAACATGGTATCAAAACGGTGTTGAATAGATGCCATTGCCGGAAACTAGGGCATCCAGGTTTGGAACCTTTTCTCCATAGATTGTCTTGAAAAGAGTTATTGGGAAACTTGCCCTTGTAGGGCGCACCTTTTTGTGGAGGCAAAATCTAGATTGTTGAAGTTTCAATTTTGACTTAATTTTTGTTGGATCTAGGAAATTAGGGTTTTAAATTTTGAGCTGTTCTATCCACAATTTCTGAAGAAAAGGAGGGCCACTCAACTCGCCCTAGGAGGGTGCATCTCTCTGTGGAATCAGTTTTCCAAATTCAAAATTTCATTCTTGACCTAGCTCCTGCAACAGATTTCAAATCTCAGTTCTTCAATCTCAAGTTAATATGGTTGTTGGACGCAGAGTAGAAGACAGACTAGAGAGAATTTTAAACTTCAGATCTTGGAAGAGTAGGATGCTCATGCTCTGAAATGAACATGATCTTTAGGATTATATACTTAAAGATATTCCAGAGCCACAACGAGCCCAAGAGAAAGCAAGACTCAAGAAGAATGAAGCCACAACCATGAGGATTTTGATGGACTCAGTGAAAGATCATCGTGTCGCTTATTGCAAATCAGAACACCGCTAAGAAGATGTATGATGCCTTAAAGAAACTTTTTGAGAATGAGAATCCTAGCAAAATTTTGGCCCTAAAAGATCAACTTCGTCAAGTGAATTTCACAAAGGATGATTTAGTTTCTTCTTATTTCTTGAAGATTGCTCAGATCGAAGATAACTAGCAGTTGTTGATGAAAGTGTCCCTGATAGAGATCTTGTGTTGACATCTATGGGTGGACTTCCTCTAGAAGGAAGCCATTTATGAAAGGGACATGTGCTTGTTGTTAGTTACCCAATTTTGATCAGTTTTTGTTAGAATGTATCCGAGAGGAAACAAGGGAGCTTGCCTCTACCTCAAAGGAAAAGGAAGAAGAACTAGTTCTTGTAGCTAGAATTGGAAAAAAGAGAGGAAAGTGGAACAAGGGCAAGAAAGGAATCAAGTCAGTACAAAATCCAAAGATCAAGAAGGATAAATCCAAGCTCAAATGTTTCAATTATAGCAGGCTAGGTCACTTTGTTGCAGAATGCTGGGAGAAAGGAAAAGGCAAGCATGATGCCTCTACAGCTAAAGAGAAGCATGCACCAGAAAAGAAGAAACAAGAAGAAGAAATTTAGAAAGATTATCTTCTTGTTACTGTGCTCTCAGGTTCTATTTTAGACAGTGATGTATGGCTGACAGATAGTGATGCATCTAGGCACCATGCCTCAACTACTGATAAAGATACTTCACAGAAGAGGTCAAGGAATGATGATCCTAAGGAAAGTACAAAAGATCGTCGAAAGGAGTGCTTCCTCTAGTACACTCTATGTGTGCACCATTGATTGCATTATCTAGATGATGTGATTGTCATTGGTGATTTATGAAGATCCGAGTTGCAGTTTCTTCAATGGGCTTTCGACAAGAAAGAAGATAAAGATCAGAGGAGGCAAAGATCAAGATGAAAGCCCACAAAACAACAAAAGATAAGTATTTGGATTATGAACTGCTCTTATAGATCAGATCTGAATGTTTTGAACATATTTTTCGTTACAGTTGTATGTAGATCTGTATTCCTAGAATTAGGAAGTATGTTATAGGTTATCATGATGAGCATATGATATAATTTTCTTTTATATGATTGAGATTGATGAGCGGTAAGCTCATGTAGTGCATGTTATGTATATGATTGGGTAAGTAGCCTATAGCGCTGCACAACTTTTCATTAGCCCTTGATTGAGCTAGTCTAGGATGAAATCTCTTTGCTAACATGTTGAGAGCAGTGCACGCTCTCAATAGTGTGTTCTGGTGGAGATGGAAGGCATCCAGATAGTTACCAAGTGTGCTTGGAGTATGGATGAATGTTGTTCTGAAGCATTGGCTAAGATGCTTACATAACTGTGTGAACTATTGCATTGAAATGTCAACATGATTTGATTTCATGATTATGCAATGTTGCTGATTATCTGACTGAATTTGACTTGTAGGGAAAGACCATATGCCATGACCTACAAGAGAAAGATGACAAGTGTTGAATGTTAAGTCAGCTTGGTTGCAGATCCGGTTGATATTTAGTATTCGAGGGAGAGTAGGATGCTCTGAAGCGGGAAGCTTCCAGGAGCATGGCTCTCAACTTAGGCTCCAAATCTGGTAGCAGGATGGCTTCCGTGACAGAGGGAGCAACTAAAATATACGTGATGCTTGAAGAACAAGAGATGACTTTTCAACAACAGATATACGTGGATCTAGTATATTCGGTCATATGTGGACACATGACCCACAAGTCCAAAGGATCTCATATGGAGATTGACAGTTGGAAGCAAGAGGCTCTGACGAATGTTGGTCTCTTTACTACAAATGTTCATTCTTTCGATGATTATGAGGAACAATTGGTTTCCAATTGGAGCCATGGCAGATTCTAGAAGTGATTACAACATTACTTGTGCCAAAGTGAAGTATTAGCATGCTCTCTATTTTAGTTCTGGAGGACGAGAGCTACTCAGTTGACTTCTGAGGAGGTACACATTTAGAACTGTGCCTCAGGATTCATAAAGTATTGTTGATGATGATTCCTTGATCGTGATGTTGTATACTGGTGATCTGTTCCTCACTGAGATAGAGAGACTTATTGTTAAATACAGAGGGAGTTAGCCTCTGAGTTCGAGATGAAGGACCTTGGTTTGATGTACTACTTCTTCGGTTTAAAGGTGTGGCAGGGACTTGATGAGATCTTCCTTGGACAAGGGAAGTATACTATTGAGATCTTGTGCAGATTTGGCATGATGGACTGTAAGTCCATGGCTACACTTATGGAGGCAAATTTGAAGAAGTTACATGATTCTGCCATATCTTCAGATTTAGTGGATCTGACCATGTACTGGCAATTGATTGGTTCCTTGTTGTACCTGGTTAGTACCAAGCCAGATATCTGTTATGTAGTGAACACATTGAGTCAGCACATGGTCGAGCTGAGACAAGTACATTGGGTAGTAGTTAAGCATGTGTGGAGATATCTTCGCGGTACAATTGGTTATGGATTGAGATATACCTTAGGTGATAGAGTGAAGCTGGCAGGCTTCACCAATTCAGATTGGATTGGGAGTGCAGTTGATAGAAAGAGCACCTCTGGATGCTGTTTTAGCTTGGGATCAACTATGGTTTCTTGGTTCAACAAGAAACAGACTTTTGTGTCACTCAGTTTAGCTGAGGCAGAGTACATCGCAGCTAATGCAGCTAGTAATGAAGCAGTATGGCTTCGGAAGCTGCTTGCAGATTTGTATGCTCATGAGCTTGATGTGACAGTGATATTTTATGATAGCCAGAGTTGTATGAAGCTCTTAGAGAACCTTGTGTTCTATGACAGGTCCAAACATATTGAGATTAGATATCACTACATCAGAGACATAGTTCAGAAGGGAGCAATAAAGCTCCAATATATCTCCACAAATGAGTAGATTGTAGATATTCTTACCAAGCCTTCATCTAGAGTGAAGTTTGCATACTTCAGTGGAAGGCTTGGGGTGGTGGAGTTTCCCTTCCTCAGGAAAGAAGATTAATGACTGGCATGGCTGCTTGTCTTGTGCCTGACTCCTTTGAGGAGTGTATCCTTGTATCAGATGGTTCCTGTGTGGAGAGTACTCCTCTATGGAGTGGATCCCTGTGTGGGATGTTCTCCTATGTGGAGAGTTCTCCTCCGTGGAGTATGGGCCTAGAGGGGTTGACTATTTGTAGTCATCACCGCCTTCTAGTTTTAATGACTGGTAAATTAGAAGAAGTGTCTTCCTAGGGAGTATGGCATCCTTTCGATTTGAGATCGATAAAGTGCTTGGAAGAAGTGTCTTCCTGGGGAGTATATCCTCCCTTCGATTTGAGATCGATAAAGTGCTTGGAAGAAGTGTCTTCCTAGGGAGTATAGCCTCCTTTCGATTTGAGATCGATAAAGTGCTTGGAAGAAGTGTCTTCTTGGGGAGTGTGGCCTCCCTTCAGTTTTAGACTAATAAAGTGCATGAGGAAGTAATCCTCTTTGGTCTAGGATGACCAAGCTGATTAGGCAGATAAGATATTATCATTGGAAAGTTGATTTGGTTTCAGTGGGAACAGTTATTCTGGTTAGAACTTGATCAAAAGAGACCTTTCTTATGATGACGAGATGTACGAGACTAGCTATGAGAATTAGACGATATCCATGTGTTTCAGTGTGATGATACCTCCCTAGCTAAGAGGGAGTGTTGATGTTTATAGCTACGTGAGGTATCCTCACTAGCTAAGTCGGTCCCAAAAGAAAGTAAGAATAAATTTTATTTTATTATTCCAAAAAGAGATGTCGGCCTAGGCAGATAGACAAGTTGTAACAAGTCGGCCCCAGTGAAAAAGTTAGCCAGAAATCAAGTATAGATAAAGGTGACGCCCTCCTCATTTGACACACTCAAGCAAGTTCGCTCCAATTACCTTAAAAAGTGTGCAAGAGAGAGAAGATTATTCTTGGGTTGTAGAAGACAAATTTTTGGGGTTCTTTCTTTGGCATCATCTTTCCATGTGATCTCTCTTGTCGTAGATCACTTTTATATCTGATGTACTTGTACTTTGAAGTTTGTACTGAATCTCTGAGCTATGTCACAGGGTTCGATGGGTTTCTTCTTTCAAGTTCAAAATTTGTCAAACTTCAACCAAAATATCAATTCGTTTCAGTTCCGCTCATTAAATTTGTCCATTCTAACACGGGTTTTCTATTATTGCCAAGTCGCAATGCGTTTTCTAGTTCTTGTCTTCAGTCCACAAAGGTAGGAGCGACCAGTGAGTATGGGTGCCTTCAATCATTCACAATCGGGTTATTTCCCTCTCGGCATCCTGTGCATTCCTTTCCCTCTCGATCTGTGCATTCTGTGTATGTTAAAATTGTGTGTAAAATATTTGGATTTTCCCTCTCAACCGCTAGATATCACTCTAACACGGGTTTTTTATTTCAAATACCAGCGTGTGCATTCCGTTTATGCCATATAATTTATAAAATTCATAGGTTATACCATGTAAATTATATATTTTACTTTTTAGGCATATATATATATATATATATAGGTATTATAGTTTATAATCTAACATATATTATATGTAAACATATTATAAAATATAATTTATATTTTGAAAATATATATATGGATGAACCTAATGCTGAATCTCATTTTGAACTTCATCTAAAAGGTCGAATTTAAAATGAATTTCATGGTTGCCGAACTTGAATTCGAACCCAAACCATGTGACATAGTCTCTGAGCAAGAAAAGGTTGCTGGGTTTTCTCCCTTGAAGGGTTTCCCACTATAAATTCTTTGTGTTCTCGTGTTTTTGTGCATGGTTATTCTTTCATTGATTGTTGTATATATTGCATTTAATGCTGAAAGAGATGAAAATTATATTGCTATCTTAAAATCTAACACCAATAAGGTTTGCTAGTTAGTGTATGTTCACTCTATTGTGATTGCCCTTGGGAAAAGGACTCTACTAAACTCCAAACTAAAAGACTTGCACAACTATGTTAGTATAATTTTGGAAGTTTTTTAGTTTCTAGTACATGTCACTGTTTAAATAGCCCTTGTTGATGGAATTCTCAGATTGTTGTCTGGTACAAATCTGTTGCTTGAAAATGATGCTTTCCCACATGCCCAATATTTTTCAAGTGGCTAATGGATGCCACCAAACAACTAAAGATCTACCATGGCCTGGCAAGGGATGTTTGTGATCCACATTGTGCCTAATTATGTTCAAAGCACCATAGAAGTTCACCACAATCGTAAAGATCTTTTTAGGATAGTAGCATCATTGCCATCATGTATCAGATCCTGCTCCTAATAGCCCAGGCCCTTCGAGAAAAGGCCGATGGTAGTATTTATATTGCTGTCCGCTACACTGTTATGTGATGCGGAACTGCCCTTTAGCCAACTGAAGGCCCTCTTCAGATAAAGCATCGACATCCCTGCTTCGTTCCCTGTAGACGTGCATACAAGAGAAGAGATCAAAATTTGATTTTCTAAGAAGAATCTCATCCAACTGAGGGGCCAACTGAGAGTTTGTGCATCTTTGAGAGCCTTTTATCCAATTAATAACCAACATTGAATCTCCAAATACTTGTAGGTTCTGACATTTTTTTTCCAAAGTAAAGAGAATTTTAAGGAGAGCATCTTTGCATGGTTGTTTGTACCCTCCCGGATCCCAATGAGATTTTAAAATATGAGTGTCTGAGAGGAAGAGGACAACCCCTCCCCCATAAAATGATTGGTCTCTTTGCGACGGTCCATCAAAAAATGCCCAAGGCATTGATTTGTTGATAGCCTCTTCTTGTATGTTTCGAATGCTCACCCCCCTTTTTTCCTATGGGTAATGTGAAAGGATTCCAAGACCATAAGATGCAATCACTTCCAGTTAGGAAGACTTATCTTGAAAAGTTGAGTGTTTCCTAGCACTCCAAAGCCCCCATCCTATAATAAGAGGGAGGGCTTTGTAGGGGCGATTAGTAGGATTTTGGAGCCATCCTTGAAGGGATGCTTCTACTGATACACCTTGCCAAATACAACTATGCCTAACGCCCTTGAAACCTCCTTGCAGACCATCTTAGCAAAGGACAAAGAAAAAAGTGATGAATTACTGATTCCTTGCCATCTTTGCATAGAGAGCACTAACCCAAGTGTTCTTTTTGATGCTTTTGAATGTTGCCCCATGTCGGTACTTTATTTTTTTAGAATGCACCACATCAGAAGGCGAGATTTTGAGGGGCATTTCAACTTCCAAAGCTTCTTCCACCACCAGGTCAAATCCCCGTGGAAGATTTCGATATAAAGATGAATGTAACCCAGTTTCAGAGTATATGCCCTTGTAGGGTCATCATCCAATATTAATTCTTTGTCTCAATTTGTGAAACGAATGTGAGCGTCCTTTAGTGCGGAACTGTAAGAATTCCAAGCAGCTTAGTTTTCATTGACAAGGCCCATAGGATGGGCCGATAACCATCAGTGATTCCATATAGAGGTGGATAAGGGGTCATCCACTTGGTTTAAAGAGTGTAAACCACGCTTCTGGAGTTTGATGAGAACTTCTGGTGGCAAAATGTGTTTCCTTCTTCTCCCATGCCAAGGATCCAATCCAATCTTGAAGTTTCTGCCATTGCCTATTCTCCAAGCAAGACCATTACTAATGAGATCAAAAGAATTGACGACAACTTCCATATAATGGATATGTTGGCTTGTCTCTTTGAGGGAGAACAAATCCAGTCGCCTAAAGAGGCAGGGGTAATGTACTTCTGAGTGATGATTGATGTCCATAAACTCTTTGTAGACAGGAGCCTCCAAACACCTTTGGTCGCCAATGCTTTTGAGAAGATATTTTTTAGCCCCCACCCTCTGAGAGACTTTGGGATAGCTATCCTCTCCCAGCTGACCCAAGGCAGAACAATATTCTCCTGGTGGCCTCTCCAAATAAATCTGAAACATAAATGCTGGTCTTTTTCCAAAATACCCTTTGGAATCCATGCTAATGACAACCAATACACAGGAATAGCCTCTAGGACTGACTTAGCCAAACCCAATCTTCCTGCCCGGGATAGCCATTTGTGACTTCACACTTGTCTTTTTTTCTCCACTTTTAAGATCATCCACAACCAATCCTTTTTTTGATAATTATTTTGTTTCAAGTTAAAGCCCAAATATTTCAGCCCCAAATCAAAATCGATCATTGAGTATGAGAAAAGCTCATTGTAATGCCTCTAATTAATCTCTTCCATATTTGAACAAGAGAGAGCAGATTTATTTCATTGATTTGCATCCCAGTAGTGTGACAGAACAAGTCTAGGATGCTTGCTAGTTTCTCAGCATCACAACGAGAGCCATCACAGAAGATAGGAATGGGATGTACAAATAGTAGATGTGAAATATACAGTGCATGTGATATCTGAATAGCTTTGAGCCCTCCAGAGCGCTTGGCTTATGCCGGGGAGTGACTTAAACCTTCTGCAATCAGAAGAAATAAGAGAAGGGGGAGAGGACAACCTTGTCATAATCCTCTTTCCGATTTGAAAAAAAGAGAGGCCGACCTATTTATCAGAATTGCAAAGGAGACCGAGGTGATGCAATTCTGAATCCAGTTGATGAAGGGCGCCTCAAACCCTAAATGGGTTAATAAAATATGATGTAGAGCCAGTTTACTCGGTCATATGCTTTTGATGGATCAATTTTAATCACAACACCTTTGAAGTTTCTTGTCTTGATACTGTGCAAACCTTCTTGAGCTACCCAGATAGCTTCATGGATCTGCCTTCCTTCCAGAAACCCAAACTGTTCACAGGAGATAGGCTTGTAAAGAATTACCTTAATACGTTTAGCTATGATTTTGGCTACCACCTTGTAAATTCCATTGCATAGGTTTGAAATCATTGAAAGAAACATGATTTTCTGAATTTGGAATAATTGCAATAAAAGTGGAGTTGAAAGAGGCCAAAATCTTTCTTAAAACACGAGATTCTTTGGCCACCTTGAGGAGATCAGCCCCCAAAATGTCAAATGACTCCAAGAAAAATTCAATTGGCCACCCATTCATCCCAGGGCTCTGTCTTTTTGAAAGCTACGGAGCACCTCAGTTAACTCTTCTACTGAAACCTCGACCATTAAGGCTCTATTGTCTTCTTCGTTAACAAAACTCTGGAATAATTGAGCTATCCTTATGATTTCTGTAATTGAAGTCTCCTCTTTAGGCTTAAACAAGTAGTGAAAATGGTCCCTACCCATATTGGCGAAACCTTCAAAAGAGGCAACTTCCCTATCATTGTAACCGACAGTCCCGTTGACCTACTTTGTGGTCATTAGTGGACATTAATAAAATTATCTTGTCTTATCTTATCTACCTACTCTCCTGGTCAAGCAGGCTCCAAATAGTGTTCCTAATAAGACGTCACTTGGCGAAGGCTTGAAATAATTTAGTATTTTCGTCATCACACTTTAGCTACAGAGCCCTGCTTTTGAGTCTCCATACTGCTTCTTGGTCATCTAAAGTTTTCTTCGCTTACTTTCCAAGTGAAGGAGGGACTCTTTCAGATCATTAGTCAAACCCTCACCCCCCTTCAAAATCATAAATTGCTTGTAGGGATGCTTCCATCGATTTGAGTCCTTGCTCATCTTGCATCTTTCTCTGATGGGCCCACCCAATGGTTGCTTGTTTCAGTTTGTTTAGTTTTTTAGCAAACTGAGCCAAGGTCGAGGAATGAGAGTCTAGATCAAAAGGAGGCCAAATATATTGCATTATCGTTACATAAACTTCCTCCTTTAACTAACCCATATTGAATTTAAACAGACTGATGGCTTTTGCCGCCTTCCTTTTATTCCCATGAAGATTGGAAAGTGATCGGATTCACCTCCACTGCCAACCCATTGCCTCACATTTGAGGATCTCTCTATTAAAGCTTCAATAACCAAAAACCTGTTCAATTGCTTTGCTATTCGATTTTCCCTAGTTCTCCTATTTCTGTAGCTCGGCTTTAGCTTTACAGGTTCAATATCCAGGAGACCCTTTTCCTCAAACTTATGAATAACGTAGTTCGAAAAAGAATCTATAGAAGCCTTCGACCCCCATACTTTAGAAGCTCCTAGAGGAGAGCCAGTGAAAGATTTCCTCCACAAATCCTCCCAAAAGGCTATCCTATTTAAATAAGGGCCATACATGTTTAAAATTAATATCTCCTTCCCCAAATCTTCTACAAAGGCTTCTACGGCCAAAACCGAACTAAAACCCCATGACCCTGTAATCTTGATTGACTTGGGGTTCTAGCCTATTGCTAATCCTCTAGATCGACCTCTTGCATCTATAGCTATAAAGGACCAACCCTTGAAAATTCTTTCCAGTAGTTTAACAATTGAATCCCCCTCTCCCATTATTTCTTGCAATAAAATTATATATGTACTATGGAGTATCGGAAGCGACCAATGTCCTAAGTGATATTTTTTGGACGGGCTCACTAGACCCCTGGAGGGTTTTCATTTGGAAACCTTGACCAAGGCTTTCGTTGCTCTAAGCGCCCCCCTCAATGGATGGTTGTTTATTTGCTGCCATGTCTACCCTAGCTTTGTTTTGGGATTTGGATAAGTTTGATCTACGTCCTCTTCCTTTTTTGGAGAAGAGGCTTCCCAAATTAGACCTTAGACCCCCTGGAATCAATCGAGCTTCACTCCTTGACTGTTTGGGTCTCAGGTTATAACAAACAACCTCCTCCTCCGAGTCCCCTGTAGACTCTGACTCCAAAGAGATTAAATGTTGCGGGACCGCTAAATACTCCCAAATACTAGGGTAGGAGCCCGAACTTAAAGGGGGATGCAGAGAAAGTGATGCCATGGAACCCACACGGAAAGGAGGTATGGGTCGCTGAGAGCTAGACAAAATTTCAAAAGGAGAGCATGAAGACAAGGAAAAGGAAGAAATAACTGTCATACCTAAGGTTGAGACAACCCCTTCTTCACCAATGACCGCATCTTGGCTAGCCTTCGATTTCAGTTGAAATCCTGAGATCGGGGAAGAGACCGACCCAAAATTCATCACTGGGTCAAGAGTTTCTCTCACTACAGGTTTGGGACCCGACACCTCCTTAGCCTCTACCTTAGGTAGATTGGTCCCTTCATACATGTCGACCATCAACGATGGGCCGACTTTCTCAATCGACTCCGTCGTTAGACATTACTTGTTTGAGTATCTTATGGAAGATGAGACTGCTTTCGGCCTAAAGCGAAGATGGCAATGATTTGCGAAATGACCATATTGATGACAACAACAACACCGGAAGGGAACCTCTCATAGTCGAGCCTTTGGATGATAGCCAGGGGCCCCTTACAATCTCCATTTCTTCTATAAGCCCTTCTCTAGTTTCTAGCCTTACCAAAATCCTAGCCACCGTCATTTCCCTCGTTGCCTTAAAAGACATGTTGGCACAAAGGAATTATCCTAGCATATTGCCTATGTCCTTGAAGACCTTTGACGATCAATATTCAAGAGGCAAATGTGTAAGGTGAACCCAAATCGGAGCAATGTCTAAATTTTCTTGCTTGGCATCAAATAAAGGAGTCCATAGTTTGAGAGCCATCGAGGCCGAGCTAATGCTCCAGTTGCTTGGCAAGATCCGTTGAGCCTCTTGTGGACAATTTAACAGGAAAACAAACCAACCCTTTGCCAGCACTAGAACCTTCGGTAGATAGTCTAGCTTTTCCTCTCAAGTGGCCTTAGTTGAAATTAGGGCTTTTTCATAACAAATTGACAAAACTTGTACTTTGATGCAAATTTAAACTATATAAAAAACATACTGAAGTAGAAGTACAACAGTAGTAAGTGTCTAGCAAATAAAAATATAATTTTCATTTCTTTCAACTTTAACACTCACTAAGGATCACTGTGTTGAAGTTACACAACTGAAACAAAATCACATGTAGAGCAACAATAGTAATAAGGTAAACTAATGAACAAATTTAACAAGACTAACAAGTAGCAGAAATAAAAGATCTAACTGATAAAGTAAGGGAAACAAGTCTAATTTGGATCGTCTTTATACTCAGAAATACTTCCAGATCAGACCTTGTCTCTCGGAGACAAGTCAGTAAGTGGAACAAGTCTGGCCCTTACCTGAGGGCATGGACATACCTGAGAGAGAGATAAAGTGATGTAGGATAGGGTTAGACAAGTACAGTAGAAAGTACAACAATCAAGACATTCAAAACAAGTGTCCAACAGTAAGGAGCAACCTTCAAGGAAACCTTAGCAAGATAGCATCAGCACAAACAAACCAAGACAGTTTAGAGGCATTCACAAAGCAATCCACATAGCTGGCAGCCCATTCAAATCGCCCTTACACAGGTAGAGATCCACTCAAACAACCCAACACAGGTAGTGGCCTACTCAAAACATCCCAAACAAGCAGTGGCCCTACTGTGGCAGCCCATACACAACATCAGCCTACTCAAACAACCACAAACAGGCAATGACCCTACTATGGAAGTCCATACACAGCAGTGGCTGCCTACTCAAAACAACCACAATCAGGCAACGACCCTATTGTAGCAGCCCATACACAACATTGACCTCGTCAAACAATCCACACAAGGCAACGACTATCACAAGAAAGGTAGCAACACCCTAAAACGGTTTATACCAGGCTGTAGCAGTCACAAAAAATAGGCTAGCGCACCCTACACCAGGCAGCAGGCCTACCCAACAGACTTTGACACCCTCAGACAAAGCAGCGGCCTACTCATCAAGACCTCGGCAGGGTAAAAGCAACGTTTGATCAGTTTTCAAGGTGGGCGACAACCTTCAACAGGTATAACAAAGCAGACGACACAAAGCCAGAACCTAATAGCAGAGGACATTCACAAGCAACAACATTCTAAATCCTTAATGTCATCCAAAACCTTTGAATAGTAATAAAGCAGAACTAGGTCTCAGATCTCATCTTCAAGACATACTCAATGAATGCTTAGGCTTGTATTTATAACTTTTAATGACTAGAAGGATCTTCCTTCTAACCCTTTAATGACTTAGGGTTTCTCTACAAGGGTCAAGACGTCACACAATAAGGAGGGTTTCCAAATACAAAAATATAAATTAATGTTAAGTCATCATAACAAAGGGTCAAGGTATTACACTCAAGAGGGAGCGCTGGCACAACAAGGGAGAGGTCAACACAAGACCAAACTAAACAAGGTTAACCACAAGTAACCAAGAGGTGTCACAACAACGTGGGAAGACAACCCTTTTACTCACAAGACCAAAGGTATAACAACAAGGTGGGAAGACAACCCTTTTACCCTCAAGAAAAGGCAAGCAAACTTTTATCTCTCTCTCTCAATGTATGTAGTCCACAAGTGTTCCATACAATAAATGGAAGTTTTATCATCACCATATAAGGAAGGTCGAAACTGGATGATGTGGTCCTTTGGTCCTCCTGACGGCTCCTAAGGGTCAAGTGCTAGTGACATCATCAAGGGGTGGTTAGTCCCTTGATGAAACAACCTAGCTCAACCATCTAGGAGAGGAGGGCATCACACATCATCATCTTGGTTAACTGACCAAGATCCACTTGGTTAACTGATCAAGAATACACCTGCAGGACCTGCTTGGTCCTAGACCAAGAATCTGCCTGGTCCTAGACCAGGATGTCTTTGTCTCTTCCTGCAGTTGCTTGGTCCTTATGACCAAGAAACTGTCTGGTCCCTAACCAGAATGCCCTAGAAACAAATAGGGGCCCTAGCCACATGCTAGGGAATTCGCCATTGCTCTAACTTGTTTGGTCCCAGACCAAGAACACCAGTAGACTGCTGGGGGCCCTAGGGTACCTGCTAGGGACTTACATTGCCTGGTTAACTGACCGGGAACCCTAGAAAACTGACTAGGGTGCCATCCTCCTAGAGAATGGCTCTTGCATCTGCAATAACTTTAACAGCCTCCACCCATGTTTTTAGGGATTTTGTTTCGAAGAGACGACCTCGAACCTGTCCAATAATTGCTCTTTCCTTTGTGTCCACCATGTTGTGAAGTTGGATATCTTCACCCAACACGAGCGTGGCGGTACTACCTTTGGATTTTATGCACTTCTGTTTTTTCTTACTGCATCTTCCTCTCTTTTGAATTAGCGCTAGAGCTCTGCTCTTGGAATTTGTCTCCTTCCTTACCCTTTTCAGATGATTGAGCCCTTGAGGTTTCGACCACGCCTCTTTTGGACGCTGAAACCTGGTTAGGAGACGAAAACCAGAGCCGCTGTTTGCCTGGGTTGAAAAACTACTTGAGAGCGATAGAAATTCATTTGGGTTCAAGGGCACTTCGCCTAAGGGCTCTATACTAGGAGGAAGAGAAGCATAAATGTTAAGCCTAATAGAGGATGGTAGATATGACTCGCCTGTGGTCAAGAGTGAAAACCTATGATCGCTCGAAAAACCTGGAGCATCCAAGAATGGATCTGCTCCTAAAGGTGAGGGCCATACCATAGAGGGATGGATGCTAGCCTGGTAGGATGGGGACCATGACAAGTGCTGAGAAACTGGCTTCGTCTCCGGCACTGACCTTGAGATCTCCAGGTTTGGGAAAAACCCACTGCTTAGACCCGACAATAAAGTGTTATTGACATGTCCAATTGCTTCCATTTGAGGAGGCTGTCCCCCAAGGCCTCCTGGTGCAACACCATCTCAGATCTCTACCTGCCTGTCAAGTGGCACATCAAAAATGTTCTCTGCCTCTAACGGATCTGGGGAATAGTCTTGTAATGTCCTCGTCCGATTAGGCAACAAAACACCCGCTAACCTACTTAATCCCCATAGGTTTGAGCGGGTACTGCATAAGAGGGGATTGACTAAGGACATTTGGTACTTAGAACAACTCGGGACACACATTCAGTACTAAAATCAACAGTAGGCTAGAAGAAGCCTTTTCTCTTTAGGCTTAAAAGTTAAAAGTCAACATCAAATTAGAATCGCATGCATGCAAAAGTAAAAGCACAAACCCTAAAAGTGACGTGCGAACCCTAAAAGCGCATAAGGATCTATTTAAGAAGATTGAGGGAGCCTAAAGAGATACCTTTGATTATTATTGATTTTGGAGCTCTTGAGTAACAGCATAGCGTGCGGTCACAACTGTTGGGGTTGAAGACGACGTCTTCAGCTTACGGGGTTTCGGCAGTGAGATATCTGCCCTAGTCTCATTCAGGATAAACCATCCAGGTTTGTCACCACATCTATTGCATTCATCATTATTCAGTGTTCCCGTGTATGCCAGAAGATTATTTGCAGGTTCATCCATACAATTGGGGCATTTAGCTGGGAAACCTAAGTCATTCACTGGGACCTAAGTCATTCACTGGGACTCTGGATCACCATATTTCTTTCGCATGTGGCTTGCATCCTCACTAACAGGATCACTCTACTGCCTTGAGTGATTATTAGCCACTAGATTGCTCACTTGGAGCAACTAGCAGCAAAATTCAGAGGTGTGGGGGCGTGAGCATTAGTCAAGTAGATCAATTCGCTAGGGTATCTGGAGAGGTCCAAACTCCTGCATGTTTTGGCCATCCTCTCCGGCATGGGCACACCTACACTTCGACCAACTTTCAGTTGAAACTGACCATCCCTTCATAAAAAACGTCAAGCTTAGCTGATTTAGATTGCTGGGGGTATTATGGAGGAAAAAGGGCTTATCTCTTTATCAGTTCAGTTTATCTTGCATGCGTATTCTCTCTGGAGCAATTTCAGCCGACTTATCAGTGGTAAGTGTTCATTCTATCCTGCAAACCCTAACCCCAAATTCAGCTATAATATAGGGAAATTTTGCATGGCAGTTTGCATGCCCGACTATTTCAGTAATTTTGCATAGAACTAGAAAATATCAATATTTTTTGGGATATTATAGTGGTATCAGAGCTATCTTCTTGGCCAACTGTGGGCTTAAGAAATGAAAAGTAAATGAATACGAAAGAAGATACTTTTGTAACCTATAGGAAAAGAAGGAGTAGGTACATGGAGGACTTTGAGGATATCCAACTAGAAGATACCAACTCAGACATGGACCCAACAGGTATACACTCTGACAGGGGAAAAGGAATGGGAGAAGATGAGGACAGGATGGAGTTTCGCAACTTAGTATCTGCATTGCAAGACTTAGCCAATGGGAAAAAAGATGTACTCAATGCAATCAACAGATTATCGGCGAAACCAGAACCAGGTTACAACAGTACACCTCCCCTCACCGATAGATAGAGGGTCTACAAGCAGCAGTGGGAAGGTTGCATACACCAATATACAGAATACACCTCACATATATAGCAGACCTTCCAACAGGCCTACTATGCCTCACTTCTTAGCAGATGCAGTAGGAGGTCTAGTCATGCAGGTAGAACCTAGCGAACCCTTTGGGGCTTATTTGCAAGAATATAGGGACTTGGGGGATGAGTTTCATGCAGCCATGTCTTTTTCGGATTTTTGCAACATGAAGAGTAGGAACAGGCCAAGGAATTTCAACAAGGGATTCAATCATAACTATGAGTTGCAGAAAACCTTGGGTAGGTTGACCATCCCAAACTTTGATGGGACTCACAGAGGTTCAACGAGGATATGGGTACAGAAGTTGGATACCTATTTCCAACTCAATCCCATGACAGAGACAGATGCCATTAAATTGGCTACTCTCCACCTGGACGGAGAGGCTCATGAGTGGTGGTACCACGGATTAGTGACATTGGGTCACAATACCATTCACTCTTATGGTGAGTTCACTCAGAAACTCATGGAGAGGTTTGACAGGAAGGATCCAGAGATACATTTCAGAGAGTTGGCTCAACTCAAATAGACAGGTAGAACCGAGGCCTTCATCCCAGAATTCCAGAGGATAGCGGTCATGGTAACCGATGTGTTAGAGAGCAGGTCGACGATGTTGTTTACTGAGGCCCTAACAGAGCTACTACGGGTATGGGTGAAAGCCTACAAACCCCCCACTCTACAGGATGCCATTAGTCGAGCCAGAGATCTTCAAGATTCAGTTCCGAAGAACATGTTCCCTCTCAAAACCAACTTTTTCAGCTAGGGACAAGGACAAGAAACCTTTCCAGCAGGATTTTCCAAAAAAAACATGGTTAGACGAGGACACTAGGAAAGATTTGAGGCAAAAGAAATTATGTTTTTCTTGCCAGGAACCATGGGTTCCAGGACACAGGTGCGCAGGGAAGGCCAAGGCTGACTACATCTAAGTGTATTCGGACAGTGACGGGGAGGACTATGAGCAAGAGGCAACAGAAGAACTACGGGCAGCAGAAGAAGAGTCACTCTAGGGTGATACACCAGAGGGAGTAATTGCTACGTTATTAGGAGTACCTAGATTCCATACTCTCAGGGTCAGAGGAGTAATACATGGCCACAGAGTGGGAGTATTGATTGATGGGGGAGCAACCCACAATTTCATTGACTCAGCTTGGGTAGCCAAGAGGGGTATTCAGACAGAGAAGTTCGAGGGATTTACTGTAGCTGTAGCCGGAAACTCTAGCATGGAGTGCAACTATTGGATTCCAAAATTGAATGTCACATTAGGCAACTACCAGATGACAGATTCATTTTATTTAGCAGATGTGGCAGATACTCATGTAGTATTAGGCGTTCAATGGCTTTATTCAATAGGGAAATATACTACAGGCTATCGAGCAATGGAAATGGAATTCCAGGGGCCAGATGGAAAACGGGTAGTTTTGAGGGGCATGAACACTTATCCCCTAAAACCAGTCTCTTCACAAAGAATGGAGGCAGTACTCAAACAGGATGACATGGAATGGGCTGCAGAATGTTTTGTCACCTTTAGGAAACCTCCAGAGAACAACACACAACACCCAGATGATATTCAGGCCTTATTACAGAAGCACAAAACGTTATTTCGGGACATTCCAGTAGGTACACCGCCAGACAGGGGCTTTGAGCACATCATTGAGCTAGAGGAGGGGACATAGGCAGTCATCACCACTCCTTATCGGCATCCCAAAAGATACAAGGATGAGATCGAGAAGTCGATCAAAGAATTGTTGGAGCTTGGATACATTCGGCCCAGTTCTAGCCCCTTTGCATTATCAGTGGTCTTAGTCAAGAAGAAGGATGGTACACTGCGGATGTGCATCGATTATCGAGCACTCAACAAAACGACCATCAAAAACAGGTATTCCATCCCTAGGATTGATGAACTCATGGACGAGCTGCGGGGTGCCAAATACTTTTCAAAGATTGATCTTCACTCGGGGTACCATCAGATCCGAGTAAGGGATCGAGACATTTCTAAAACAGCTTTCCGTTGTCACTATGAATTCCTGGTCATGCCTTTTGGACTTACCAATGCTCCAACCACTTTTCAGTCATGCATGAACCATACTTTCAGAGTTCAGTTACGTAAGTTTTTGCTAGTATTCTTTGATGACATCTTGATTTACAACAAAACATGGGAGGAACATCTGAAACATGTGGACGAAGTATTGAGCATTCTAGAAGAACACTCACTTTATGCGAAAATGTCCAAGCGTGAATTTGGCATGAAGGAAATGCTGTATCTAGGGCACATAATCAGTGCAAAAGTAGTACAGGTTGATATGGAGAAAATCCGAGCTATCAGGGATTGGCCTGCGCCAAAAAAAGTCACAGAATTGAGAGGCTTCTTAGGCCTTTGCACATATTACCGAAGGTATGTTAAGGGGTTCTCCCAATTTGCCGCACCCTTCACAAATCTCACAAAGAAGGGAGCCTTCACTTGGACAGAATTAGCACAAAAAACTTTTGAGGAGATGAAAGTCATTATGAGTTCTTGCTCAGTTTTAGCATTACCAAACTTCTCACAACCATTTGTAGTAGAATGTGATGCCTCAGGGGAAGGGCTAGGAGCAGTATTGATGCAAAACCATCACCCTATTGCATTTGAGAGCAGGAAATTGAATTACTATGAGCGCCACTACTCCATATATGACAAGGATATGCTAGCCATCTTACATGCTCTCGAAATTCAGACAGTACCTGGTGGGCAGCAAGTTCAAAATCAAAACAGATCATAACAGCCTCAAGTACTTCTTGGAGCAGAAGGAACTGAATGAGCGCCAATGTGATGCCTCAAGGGAAGGGCTAGGAGCAGTATTGATGCAAAACCATCACCCTATTGCATTTGAGAGCAGGAAATTGAAAAACTATGAGCGCCACTACTCCATATATGACAAGGAGATGCTAGCCATCTTACATGTTCTCACGAAATTCAGACAGTATCTGGTGGGCAGCAAGTTCAAAATCAAGACAGATCATAACAGCCTCAAGTACTTCTTGGAGCAGAAGGAACTGAATGAGCGCCAACAGAAATGGGTCAGCAAAGTACAAGCCTATGATTTCGAGATAGAGTATGTGAAAAGTAAGAATAATATAGTAGCTGATGCATTATCCAGACGACTCGCTTCATTATCTCTCATGAGCATATCTACAGATTGGAGGGCTCTTCTCTTAGTAGAGTACTCCAAAAATAAATTCGCTTGCGAATTATTGGATGGGCAGGTTCAGGATGACAGGTACAGAATTGTCGATGACATCATCTATTACAAGAGTAGGATATACCTCGTCCCAGAATCAACTTTAAGAAAGAAAATCATACAGGCGACACATGACTCTCCACTATCAGGACATCAGGGTTTCTTGAAGACCTACAGACAGATCCAAGAGAGGTTCTCATGGAAGGGCCTCAAGGGGGAAGTTATGCAGCACGTGCGGGAATGTAGCATTTGTCAGCAGAACAAGATTGAGCACATCCATCCAGCAGGGTTGCTTCAGCCACTACCAATTCCGGAACAGAAGTGGGAAAGTATCTCCATGGACTTCATTACAGGATTACCCAAGGTCCAAGGGCGAGATTGCTTATATGTCGTGGTTGATCAACTGACCAAATTCACACATTTCTTTTCTATATCATCCGATTACTCCGCAGCCCAGGTAGCTGAGTTATTTTTCAGAGAGGTCTTTAGGTTACATGGGTTACCCAAGACCATTGTCAGTGATTGGGATAGTAGATTCACAGGTGCCTTCTGGCAGGAGCTATTCAGATTAGTGGGAACCGAGCTTTCTACCAACACGAGTTATCATCCCTAGAGTGATGGACAAATCGAGATTGTCAACAAGTGGATTGAAGGGTATTTGAGGAACTATGTAACAGGGCAGCAACGAACCTGGATTAAATGGCTACACTTAGGGGAGTACTGCTACAATACTACCTACCACATGTCTATTAGGATGACACCTTTTAAGGCATTATACGGCTACGAGGCCTTGGACAATGCAGATTTAGCATTCGGAGACAGCAGGGCTCCTAAGGCAAAGGATTGGATACAGGACAGTCAGGATATCCTTAAAATCCTGAAAGAGAACTTACAGACAACCCAGAATCAGTAGAAGTTGTATGCAGACAGACACAGGGTTGAGCGAAGCTTTGAAGTAGGAGATCTGGTATACTTACGGCTCCAACCCTACAGACAGTCTTTACTCAAGAAGAAAGGAGCGGAAAAGTTAAAACTTCGCTTCTACGAACCCTACAAAATAATCAGAAAGGTGGGAGAGGTGGCGTATGAACTAGAACTGCCACAGGAGAGCAAAATTCACAATGTATTCCATGTGTCCAACCTGAAAAAGACCATTGGACAACACATTGCTCCATCAACAGAGTTACCTCCCTTAGATGACGAGGGACTATTGATACTGATTTTAGAACGGATCGTACAGACTCGAGAAAGAAAACTCCGGAACCGGGTGATTAGAGAATACTTGGTCCAATGGAAAGAATTACATCCGGAGGATGCCACATGGGAAGGAGAACAAATATTGCAGCATCCCAGTTTGTAGTTGCTTGAGGACAAGCAATCTCAAGTGGGGAGGACTGTAATGTCCTCGTTCGATTAGGCAACAAAACACCCGCTAACCTACTTAATCCCCATAGGTTCGAGCGGGTACTGCATAAGAGGGGATTGACTGAGGACTTTTTGTACTTAGAACAACTCGGGACACACATTCAGTACTAAAGTCAGCAGTAGGCTAGAAGAAGCCTTTTCTCTTTAGGCTTAAAAGTCAACATCAAATTAGAATCGCATGCATGCAAAAGTAAAAGCACAAACCCTAAAAGTGACATGCGAACCCTAAAAGCGCATAAGGATCTATTTAGGAAGATTGAGGGAGCCTAAAGAGATACCTTTGATTATTATTGATTTTGGAGCTCTTGAGTAACAGCACAGCGTGCGGCCACAACAGTTGGGGTTGAAGACGACGTCTTCAGCTAACGGGGTTTCGGCAGTGAGATATCTGCCCTAGTCTCATTCAGGATAAACCACCTAGGTTTGTCACCGTATCTATTGCATTCATCATTATTCAGTGTTCCCGTGTATGCCAGAAGATTATTTGCAGGTTCATCCGTACAATAGGGGCATTTAGCTGGGAAACCCAAGTCATTCATCGAGACTCCGGATCACCATATTTCTTCCGCATGTGGCCTGCATCCTCATTAACAGGATCACTCTACTGCCTTGAGTGATTATTAGCCACCGGATTGCTCACCTGGAGCAGCTAGCAGCAAAATTCAGAGGTGTGGGGGCGTGAGCATCAGTCAAGTAGATCAATTCGCTAGGGTATCTGGAGAGGTCCATACTCCTGCATGTTCCGATCATCCTCTCCGAAACGGGCACACCTACACTTCGACCAACTTTCAGCTGAAACTGGCCATCCCTTCATCAAAAACGTCAAGCTTAGCTATTCAGACTGCTGGGGGTATTACGGTGGAAAAAGAGGTTATCTCTTCATCAGTTCAGTTTATCTTGCATGCGTATTCTCTCTGGAGCAATTTCAGCCTACTTATCAGTGGTAAGTGTTCATTCTATCCTGCAAACCCTAACCCCAAATTCCGCTATAATATAGGGAAATTTTGCATGGCAGTTTGTATGCCCGGCTATTTCAGTAATTTTGCATAGAACTAGAAAATATCAGTATTTGGGATATTACAGCACTAGATTGACCTTGTCTTCCATATTCAGGCCTAGAAGAACAGAAGAAAATCCGCGTGATGAAGTCAGCCTGCGGCACTTCATTCAAAAACCCTACCCCTGAGGAAAATTGCAGATGCTCCATCTTCCATTTTTCAGTATGTTAGTATTTAATATTTATATATATTATGTATATTACAAATATTCTGCCAATTTTGCTGGTGTCTGATGCCATGATAGAGCATGGTGAAATATATTTAAAAAAAAAGAGAAAAAAAAGAAAAGGCTAACTTGCACCTGCTCTAAATTCTAGGTTTAACAATGCGTTTCTTGTGAACTTTGAAACTAGTAAAAACTGGGTTTATGTTTTTTACAAAACATGTTTTAGAAAATTGTCGTCTGTTATTTATCTGATTACTTTTACTTTGTACAGGTTTGGCATTTCAGGCGTCTTATCCTGGAATCACTTCAAAGTGATCTGCAAGAGGAATTTAAATTCATTGAGCTTGTAGCTAAGGGCAGCTACAAGAATTACCAAATCTGGTAAGTTGTTTTCAACATTTGTCTTTCTTGAATCCTGGTAAGCAAGTATGAAAAATACACAAACAAGTTCTTTTACTGTCCAAAATATTTCTTTTTTTATAGAATTGATGGTTGCATTTTCTATTCATTTTATCATTTGAAAGGAACTAAAATATGTAGCTATTGGTTACACTCTGCATACTAAATGTGCAGATTTTTTTTGAAGCTCCTGAAATGGTTTTAATTTGAGTGATATGCTCTCTACAGGCATCATCGTCGATGGGTTGCCACAAAATTGGGAACCACAGCAACTACCAGTGAACTACAGTTTACACAGAAAGTGCTATGCCTTGATGCTAAAAATTATCATGCTTGGTCACACCGACAGGTCTGTCTTGTACTCTTCTCACTCTTCTCCATTTCATGGAGATTCAAATCTTAGTGCTTATCTTTTGCATCTTTAGTTGAGTCTCAAAATGTAAAGTTTATCCTATACAAAGTTACATGATGTATTTGATAGCTTCTTATCTTTTGGATGAAAGACTGAAATGATATCTTACTATTATTAGATCATATGTTTTTTTTAATTAAATTCCTTATAATTATCCTAGGGTAAACCCCTGGGCAGATCCCCTCATTTCAAGGATGGTACCTAGGGTAAACCCTAGATTCTTCAGTGTACAAGGCCAAGTCAACAACATGGCTGGGAGCCGTTATAACAATATACTCATTATGAGTTCAACACCTTACTTATGGGAATAGAGCTTGGGCGGGGGGAATAACACTTCTTCCCACAACCACTTTGGCTAGACCCAATTGACAAATTATTAGATCTTATGTCATAATGGTCATATCATGTAATAATATCATTGGAGTTTTAAGTTATGAATAGGGATTTTATGTTGTGTTACTTCAATAAAGCGATGGCATAATATAATGACATGAAAAGTTAATTCACATGTCATTTATGGTTAGGTTGTGCAGGTTTCTAAACGTATGACTCTCACAGGAGACTTATGATTATGTATTGACTTCACACATTGAACAGAATGAAGGATATCTTTCTTCTCTCTGTGATGTCTTTGCATTACTATAAGTAAGCAGTGTAGAGGACGATTTTGAGGCACACAACTTGAATTTTAATGTAGGATTGAGATAAGAAAGCAGAGTAGAGGATGGAGTTGGAGTCACATGGTTTGAATTCTGCATGGAGGGTTGATATAAGTAATCAGAGCAAAGGATGGAGTGGGGGCAATGGCTTGAATTCTGCACGCAGGGTTGAGATAAATAAACTTATTTGTTTTAATTTTTTTGCTTTTTGAGAAAGTAAAAGTGCCTAATGTTTTGAACTTAGGTTAATATAAAAGTAAAGTTTTGCGAGGAAGAATTGATCTTTTTTACGTTAAGTTATTTTTCATGTGTGATGACTCTCGTGTTTGCGTAAAGAGTTTCCATGTTAGTGCCACGAGAGGTAGACCTATGGAGATTCGTGCCCATGTGAGGGCCATGAGAGGATTGGTGGTCAAGGGTGCATGTTGTTTGGTGGTTTCAAAATTCCTCCTGACATGCGGGGCTGAAATTTCTCATGATAACACAAATCTGTTTGCATAAGGCATGCACAAACTCTTTTGATGTGAATAGGCACAACAATGCAGATGGGTGCAACATATGTGCACAGACTGTTAATTAAGTTGTCATTGATGCCAACGATGTCTAGTCATTGATGTCAACTGTTGAGTCCTTGGTGCCCCTTGTGGAGTCCCTGAGGGTTAGTGTTTAGTTTGTGGTTGTCTATATCAGAAAAGCCCTTTTGACCTTGTCCAAGCCCAAGCTTGAAGCCCTTGGACGTCTTGGACCAATGACAAAAGCCCTAGTTACCCATTGACTTGGTCAAGTGCTCCTAAGTTGTATCTTGGTCCCATTTGAGTCCGTTGTCAAGTTCCTTGATCCTGGTTGATCTTTGGTTACTGGTCTTTGTGCTGCTTGTTATGCTTGTACTTGTTTTGGTCTCTTGATTGGTTATTGGATGGATGATGTGGCTCATGTGTGTAAGTCCCTTGATGTGTTGATGGTGGATCCCATTGCTTGCATTGGATGGTCTTGAGGTTGTTGAGTTCTTGTGGGGTCCTTAAGCCCACAAGCTTAGATATTGATCCTCTTGCATGTGGAGACTTGGGTCTTGGAACCCACACTTATGGTGGTATGTTGGAATCCCTTCTTATCGGGTCTTGAACCCACACATATGGTGGTTTGATGGCCCTTGGACCCGATATGGTCATTGACATGTTGTAGCCGTGTGATCATGGATATGAAGCCCATAAGGTGTTGCAAACTAGTGGTGAGGTCTTTGTACCCCTCTTTTGGGGTGTTGGTACTCTTATGGTGATGAAGATATATAGTGGAACCATTGGATATGTTTTTAATGATATGGAGACCTTGAATATGATGATGATATTCTTGAAAAAGTCTTTGTTCCGACTTGATTGGTGGTGTTGGGGTCCTTGATACCCTTGATTTAATGAGTATATCGTGGAGCCCTCCTCCTTGTTGATGTGAAGTCCATGGATGTGAATACCATTGAATCCCTCATGCCTTTGATGATGTCCATTGAAGCCTTTGACCTTGGAAATTATGCATAGCGTAACATGGTCTTTGGCACCTTTATGTGTGGAGTCTTAATGTCCTGTACAAATTGAAGAATTTAAGAATATTGGATTAAGTAATTGCAAACAATCCCATCATAGGGAAATAGTCCTTGTCAATCCCTTTCTGTTGATATGTGGTGCGTCTCCTAACTCTTCACGGTCGAAGAGATTTTAATTTTAAAGTTGTCAAGACAAAGTTACCTCATCTTTTGGGTCAATCGACGAAACAAAACGCAATTACTTTAATTAGTTGTTAATTTATTATTTACATGTCGGCATAGTCAATTAAAAATTGAAATTTTGTGTATAAATAGAATATCAAACTTTTCATTTATTCATTAATCAAGTCTCTCTTTGGTATTTCACAACTCTTGGAGAAAAGTGTGAAACTTTGTGGAGGATAAATTTTTGGATTGAAGAGATTCACTAAAATTGACATAACTTTCTCATACGGAATCAGAATTACAAAATTCTTAGCTTGTTGGAAAGCTTGTTGCGAGGGCTATGTGATTGCATGATCTAGAGTTTCTTTTGGTTTGTCTATTGTTTCTTCATCTTGTGATCTTCGAAAATGTACACAAGCAGCTTGGTACAGGTTGGTTCGGTTGAACAGGTTTGGCATAGGTTGCCTTATGTGCAGATTGATTAGACAAATTGTTTTGCACAGGTTGTTTGTACAAGTTATTGGTACAGATGTGGTGTAGTGGTCAGTTGATGGGAAGTGGTCAGATGATGAGCAGTGGTTAGTAGTGACAGTTGTTGTGCAGTGTGGTGTAGGTTGAGCAGTGTGGTGCAATGTAGTACAAGTGTTGATTAGCAGGTCTACAGGATCAGTACTGTCGTGGTTCAGCAGTTTCTATTTTCATATTAGGATGGAAGGACGGGGCAAGGGAATCTAGGGAGCTAGGGCTTCCTTCAGGCTGCAGCCTATAAATTAGGGGGTTGCAGCCTCCTTCCAGTTGTAGCTGGAGAATTGAAGTCATTGTAACAAAGGGGTTGTTGCCTCCTTTCAGTTGTTGTTGGAAAATTATTATTATAAGGCTTCTGTGGTTTTCCCCCAGGACCTGGGTTTCCACGTAAAAATCTTGTGTACCGTGTTTTGCTATGCTTCTTATGTGTTGATGATATGATGATATGTGATGATGAGCTTTAACTGTTGATATAATGATAACTACGTACTCTGCATAATATTGAATAAGCTGCTGATGATTGTTATTGTTGAAAAAGTAACAAAAGCTATACACACTGTTCACCCCCCCCTCTCAGTGTGTTCGGTGTGTCCAACACAGAGGTGTAGGAATTGATGAACTTTAGCAGGCATTTTCCTAATTGTATAGATGCATAGGTAGACAGTGGCGTTTGTGTGATTAAATTTGCTATTTTTTGTGTAGTCGGTGCTAGAAGGATCTAGCAGGATCTTTTTGTGTGGAGGATTGGTGGCAATTTTGAGATACATAATTAATTTCTCTTGGTAGAGAAATCTGGAGGGATAAGGGAGAAGTAGCAGAATTGTTTCTGGGTGGGAGAGAAATCTGGAGGGATATGTGCTATAATGTTCTAAGTGGTAGTTGAATCTGGAGGTTAAGTGTAGCAGTGTGTGGAGGTAATGTTTACAATTTTTGTTTTGGTGTTTGGGTTGAAATATTTTGTTTAAAAGAAATTTTTTTTTTGGGTGCTTTGTGGAAATGTCAAAGATAGTGAATCTCTCTACCTTGATGCTTGACCCCTTCAAAAAATTTAATGGGCACAATTTTGGTCTGTTGAAGTAGCAAATGCTTGCTATTTTTCAGTATAGGTGATTGCTGGGAGTGGTGACAGGCAAAGGAGGCGACAAATGTCAAGGATGAGGAGAACTATGGAAAATTTGATTCTAAGAACAAGGAAATGATGCTGCATCTCAGACTTCCCGTTAAGAACGTATGGTCCTGCAGGTGCAGGATATCATATAGAGAAGGTTGAAGGAAATGCACAAAATGTCAGATAAGGTGAGTTTTTTACTTTGAAAGCTTGCTTGTTTCAATTAAAATGGAGGAAGGAGGTTCAATTTTAGAGCATCTACTAAAATTGAAGTACATCTGTGATCAATTGCTCACCATAGGTAGAGAGGTAGATGTGGAGGACGCAATGGTTGTTGCATTAAAATGCCTGTCTCCATCCTCTGAAAACATAGTTGGGTGTCAATGTAACCTTTGAATCTACTAATGTATATTTGAGAAGTTGTTTAATTAGTTGTTGCAGATGGAGTGGTGGAAGAAGAAGTTTAAAAACAGTGGAGTGTCTGAAAATGATTTTGCAACACAAGTTATAGGCAAAGACAAACAACAGAAGGAAGATGAAAAAACTGGTAGAAGAAAGCTTCTATAGAAACAGATAGAAAATCTTGTTTTAAGAACTTGAAATGCTATTACTGTAGTGGAATTTGGCCATTGGAATAAAGAGGGCAGGAAAAGGTTGTCGACCATTGGACACAAAGGACAACTAGCAGAAAGCAGGTGAATGTTGCAGATCACAAGGAGGGAGAATTACTATGCATCAGTGGCTTCTCAAGAGGGAGGTAATTCATTTTCTAATTGGTATTTTGATTTTGGAGTGTCAAAACATATGACCAACATAATTGACTGGTATGTTGAGTTTGTGGAGGACAAGTCCAGGTCTGAGATGGTAGTTTTGGGTAATGGTAGAGAGCAGTCCGTTGAAGGCTGAGTTAATGTGCAAATGAAGTCAGGAGGTGTTATCATGCAAATCTGCACCAGCAGACCTGTCTAATAAGTAATAAGTAATAACTATAGCCCACGTAGCCCCGTCATTGCTGAATGCCTCTCTGTTGGGACTGGTGCTTTTCTAGTCTCAGGATTGTGTCCTTAAATGGTGTGTGCTGCCTTCTAATCCAATAAATCTGCACAAAGTCCAAGATGATTAGAACACAAAAACTACACTCTTGAGCTGTCCTTAAACAGTCAAGAGCAAGGGTAAATTTAATAAAAAATTGAGATTGGTTGGGATAAGATTCTCAAGACAATTGTACCAACAAATTGACGAAAAATAAAGTGAGGTGAATGTGTGCCTTAGGTGAAGGAAATTCAAAATAAGTGCATTGTAAAATACCCAAGAGATTGATTGCAAACAGTTTAACCAATAACACCCAAGAGATTCAAAGAGCTAGAACAAAGCATAATGGTACCAAATCACATGTTACCCAAGAGATTGATTGCATCATAGTGAGTCACAGGCTAAGTTACCAGGATTTGGATACAAACTTATCAGATTTTTGAAAAGCCAGGATCTGGATACAGTGGGGAAACAATGATCCAAACAATATAAATATATTTTTGTATAAAAAAATGAAATTTCTATAAAAATTTAACAATATATAAAATTTTAATTGTTTATGTAAAATATATAAATAACAATTAATCCAAGACATTGATTATTTATAACGTTAATACACAAACACACGTGCACTATAATATAAGTTATTTTAAATTCATATATATATATATATATCCAATGCATTGATTATTTATAACGTTAATACACAAACACACGTGTACTATAATTTAAGTTATTTTAGAATTTTATATATATATATATATATATATATATATAGCTGACATTACGTATATAATATATCTACATTAATTTAATATTGTTTATATAACCTTACTTTATAATTTACATAAATTAAATTTTATAACTTAGTATGAAAGTTATGGCTTGTCTTTTTTGTTATGGCCCTTGAATAAACACCTCTTGCACCAGGATTTTGGAATCAACAATGGAAATAGCGTGCCACAATTTGTGCCATAGAACCTCTTGAAGCAGCAACGAAAATAATTGTGCCATGATTCCAGTTATAGATGAATCGTGGCGTAGATACCACTTGAATCAAGAACCGAAATCTTGGTGTGAATGCCTCCTGAATCCACAGCGAAAATTGTGGCACATCAATCAATATAAGTGATATTTTACACATATCTACAATGTTCAACACACATTCTAGAGCTCACTTTCGCTTTCCAACAAACCCTCGCCCTTGTCTTTTAAAGAAATAAGCTTCAGCATGATTTTGTTTCTATGATTCATGGTTGCGGTTAGTTTTTGAAGGTATTCTCAAAGTTCAAGGGCTCCGCAAATGAAAGACTAACCATCCAATGATATTTGCAGTTAGTTTTGAAGGAGTCATGGATTATTGCTCATAGACTTTGTACTTTTGAAAACCTAGTGAAGTATTAGAGCGGATCTTGGGTGGATCCAGGCAGATCCAGATCCAAATCCAAATCCAGTGATCTGTGGATCCATCCCCAGGGGCAGACAGATCCAGTAACATAGATCTACTTGCTTGCAGTGGAGGTAGTGGTCGAAGGCTTGGAGGATGGAAGAGTGAAGAGCCATCCGATGCTACAAAATTGTTTTAAGAAACAATTATCCAACCCCTTCAATGTCTTCTTCCTTTGCTTATATATAATCCCAAAGAAGAAGGAACAATTCGCCCTAGTTGCTTGAGAAAGAGGAAAGAAAGCTCATTAAGGAAAAAAAATCAGCACGCACAGTAGGCATGATCTCCCTTTTTGCTTTTGGAATTGTGACTTTTTTGCTATTCTAGGCGACCTTCCTTCTTTCCTTTTAACAACAACAACTTTATACCTGTTAGGCATTTACCCTTCCTTTGCATGCAAGGATATATATATTTTAAAGTCAAAATCAAGCATTTAGGTTGTTAACAAACAATGAAGAATGCTAAATATACCCAGGAGGTCAACCTAGATTTTGGAGTGGTCAAATTTAGCATATCGAATCAAGGTTTGGAAAGTCAAGCTTGGTAAGAATGACCACCAAAGATGGCATTCGAATTAGGTTTTGGATTGCAAAATTGTGTGGATGAGGGTCCTTGAAAATTCAAACCATTAAGGTAGACAAGTTGGTTTGTGAAGGCGAGTTAGGGTTTTTCCAAAAAGACCATTTTGAAACTTTGTATTAATGGCAACCTCCAATCCATTGCTGGCATACCACTCTAGAAGGCCATCCACCTAGTCAAGACTAGAGTCAATGAGTTAGTCTACAAGTAGCTTCATTTCTAGAGTCATGACAACACCAAAGAAGAGGGTTTTGAGAAATGTGAAAGGGACATTTAACTTTGGCATTTTGTACGACCGAACCAAATATCCTAGGTTGTGTGGATATATAGATTTAGATTGGGCAGGTTGTGTGGATGACAAAAAATCAACCTCTAGATATGTATTTAGCCTTGGCACAGGTGCAGTCACATGGGCCAGCAAGAAGCAACATGTAGTAGCCCTTTCATTGACAGAAGCAGAACATCGAGGAGCAATGAAAGGAGCGTGTGCGGGAGTTTGGCTTAGGAGGATGCTTTCTGTTGAATTATTGTAACTTTGAAGTGTATTTACTTATTGTACCCTGATGTTCCTATCGGGAGAATCATTTGTATTTCATTATACCTCGATGTTCCTATCGAGAGGATCACTAAGACTCATGAGGAAAAACCCTTCGTTGTAAGTCGGGTCATTAGCACCCTCATTATTATAATATTAAGTTGTTTGAGTCCTCCTAGAGAAATCGGCCCAGTCAATTTAGTGGGGCCAACTTGGTGGAATAAAAAGTCAAATGAACGAAAGAATATAAATAGAAATGAGGCGCTCCCCATTTCAACACACAATCACTCACTTGTGTAGCGCATGAGAGAGAGAGAGAGCTGTATCTGCAAGGAGGAGAAGGACCAGTCTGAAGTCTTGTCTTTTATCTTTTTGATCATCTATATTGAGGAAGCTTTTCTTGCTGGGTTTTTCCCAGGGTAAATCTATGTTGATCTTGTGATACTGTTTCTTTCAGTGATCCTGTCTATATGCTTTTGTTCTGAAATTGAATTGAATGCTGATAATCTAGCTTAGCATATGGAATCTTAACATGGTATCAAAGCCAACCTGAATAGGACAACTTTCGCAAGGTGAAAAAGCCCCCTCTCTCTCCCCGACAAGAAATTAGGGTTTTTGAGAAAAATTTTGATTTTTGAAGATCTGATTGCATGGAAAGTTGCACCCTCCTAGAGCGCATCTACTAAGCCCGAAATTGAGATTTTTGAGTGGGTAGATCTCCAGAAAAGTCAAACCCTAGTTTGACACTGGACCAGAAAACTGCAGAAATCCAGTGAATCAGAAAACTGCACTGCAGAATCTCGCAAGTCAGATTTGAAAGGTGAAGACTTGAGATCTCCATAAACCAAGCACACCAGTCAACTCGCCTCAGTCAAGCGCATCTCCTGGTAAGCTCAGTTTCTCATTTTCCAGAATTGCAATTTTTTGTAATCCTTTGACGAGATGCCCAAGCACCAAGCTTGAGGACAAACTAGAAGGCATAGAGAATTACAGAGCATGGAAATACAAAATGGGCCTCATTCTTAAGGAGAATGATCTTGAGAAATATATCAAGGATGAAATTGCAGAACCTAAAGAGGCTGAAGCTAAGGAGAAGCACAAGAAGGATCTGATTAAGGCACAAAGGATTATTGTTGATTCTATCAAGGATCACTTGATCCCTCAAGTGTCATCCAAGAAGACTCTGAAAGAAATGTATGATGCCTTAGCAAGGATGTATGAAGGAAGAAACATCAATAGAATGATGAATCTACGAGCTCAATTGAAGAGCACCAAGATGAGTCATGGAGAATCCATCCAAGACTATTTCACAAGGGTCTCCCAGTTCAAGGAACAACTAGAAGCCATTGGAGACAACCTTGATGAAGATGAGTCGGTTATGACTGCTCTCAATTTTCTCACTAGACCCTGGGAGTCATACATCTAAATGATGTGTGCTAGAAAGGAAAGCTTGAAGTTTGATACTGTATGGGAAGATTGTATTCAAGAGGAGGCTAGAGTGGCCAATAGAGAAGCTCTACTGAAGGAAGATGATCAAGCCCTAGCCACCCATACCAAGAGAAGAAGGAGTCAACCCGACTTCAAGAAGGGAAACCACAAGGAGTGTCAACCTCCTAGAAGGTTCCAAAGAACAAGAGAGTTTTCCAAAGAAGGACTACTCCAGCTTTCAATGTTTTCATTGTGATAAGGTAGGACACATTGCCAGAAATTGTCCTTTGAAGAGAGAAGAATACAAGAAGAGGAACAATTACAAAAGACATCATTCACATCTAGCTGAAGATGAGGATGAAGAAGAAGAAGAAGAAGAAGAAGGACCACAGAGAAAGCAAGCAAGGGAAGAAGACGCCAAGGAGTATGTACTATTCTCTGCACTCTCTGGGTCTGTAACACCTGGAGAAGACACATGGCTTATTGATAGTGGTGCTTTAAAGCACATGACGGGACAAAAGAAAATTCTGTCAAAACTTGAAGAAATGAACTCTCCTCAGAAAGTATCTCTAGGAGATGACTATCAATATCCAATCAAAGGAATTGGTGAAGCAAGCTACAAGCTTGATTCAGGAAATCCCCTGAAGATGAAGGAAGTTTTATATGTACCAGGTCTAAAGAAGAATCTACTTTCTATTTCAGCTTTAGATAAGAAAGGATACGAAGTGGCATTCATAGATGGCCAAGTACTCATGCAGCCTAAAGGAAAGACAATTGAAGATGCAGTTGTCATCGATGAAGAAGAAGGAGGCCTGTATAAACTCAAGGGACATCAGGATACAACCCTTGTTCACGAGACCACTAACCCTAGTGAACTGTGGCATAGGAGGCTTGCCCACATCAATTACAAAGCACTACCTCATGTAAACAAAGTAGTGACAGGATTACCAGACTTCAAGATCAACCATGAAGGCATTTGCAAAGGATGTGCGAAAGGAAAGAATACCAACAATCCATTTCTGAAGAGCAAAACAAAAACTAAAGGTACGTTGGAATTGATTCATTCAGATGTGTGGTCCAATGTCCTCCACATCTTTGAGTGGTTTTGAATACTATATTACATTCATTGATGACTATTCAAGAAATACATGGATATACTTCTTGAAAGCAAAGAATGAGGTGTTTCAAAAATTCAAGGAATTCAAAGCCTTGATAGAGAATCTTTCAAACAAAAGAATCAAGACACTCTGATCAGACAACGGCAGAGAATATACTTCAAAAGAATTTGAAGCCTTTTGTAAAGATGCTGGAATCAAGAGGGAACTAACTACTCCCTACAATCCTTAACAAAATGGTGTTGCGGAAAGAAAGAACAATGATATATGATTAAGATCTTCCAATGCATCTATGGGCAGAAGCAGAAAGAATTGCTGTCTATGTACATAATAGAATATCTCACAGTGCCCTTGGATTCAAGACCCCAGAAGAGATGTTCACGGGAAAGAAGCCTGAGGTAAGTCACCTCAAGATATTCGGTTGTCTAGTATATGTTCACATATTGAAAGAGAAAAGAACCAAGTTGGACCCTTCCGGAAAGAAGGGAATATTTGTTGGATACTGTGAAGTATCCAAGGCATTCAGAATTTACATTCCTAGATTCCATCACATGGAAATCAGTAGAGACGTAACATTCGATGAAGAAGCATCTCTCAAGAGATCCAGAAAATGTCAACATGAAGAAGTATATGAGGAAGATGCACCTCCCAAAAATGTAGAGGTTACATTCTTCCCTGACGATGAAACACCTGAAGATCATGATTTGACAGAACCACAAGAACCTCCCATGATGGAGATATCACGAAAGAGAAAGCCTGCTTGGGAAAAGAAATTATGCAAGAAGCAGAAAGATATGGAGCTCCTGAAGGCTCCACAAGGATAAGCAAGAAGCCCAAGCCATTTTCGAGCTATGTAGCTTTGATGTGTGATCTTGTGGATCAAGAACCTACAAACTATGAAGAAGTTGTACAGAAGAAAGAATGGGTAGAAGCAATGACGGAAGAATACCAATCAATAATGAAGAATGATGTTTGGGATATAGTTCCCAAACCAGAAGACAAGAGTGTGGTATCTTCCAAGTGGATCTACAAGATAAAACATACAGCTGACGGAAGTATAGAGAAATACAAGGCAAGATTTGTGGCTAGAGATTTCTCTCAGAAAGAGGGAATTGATTATGAAGAAACATTTGCACTAGTAGCACGATATACTTCAATTAGAGCCATCATGGCACTTGCATCCATGATGAAGTGGGACTTACACTAGATGGATGTGAAGACAACCTTCTTGAATGGTGTGATTGAGGAAGAGGTATACATAGAACAACCACAAGGATTTGAAGTTGAAGACAGACGGACTCACGTATGCAAGTTGAAGAAGGCCCTGTACGGTCTAAAGCAAGCTCCTAGAGCTTGGTAAGGAAGGATAGATAGTTTCTTGACGAGCTTGGACTTCACCAAGAATAAAGCCGAGCCTAACCTTTACTTCAAGGTTATAGAAGATGAGCCTGTCATACTATTATTGTATGTGGATGACCTATTTTTGACAGGGAATGAGAAACGGATTGTAGAATGCAAGAAGAAGCTCGCTGAAGAATTTGAGATGAAAGACCTTGGGTTAATGCATTATTTCCTAGGTCTGGAAGTGTGGCAAAGTTCAGAAGGAATCTTTCTCAATCAGGGAAAGTATGCAGTAGAAATTTTGAAAAGATTTGATAGGTTGGAATGTAAAGCCATGGCCACACCCATGGATACCAACCTGAAGTTGCTGGTTGATGAATCATCAGAGTTAGTGGATGTGACTCAATACAAGCAGATTATTGGGTCGCTGATGTATCTAACAAATACCAGACCAGACATTTGTTTTGTTGTGAACACCTTGAGTCAGTATCTAGTTCAACCTAGACGTGTTCACCTGATAGCTGCAAAACATGTGATGAGATATCTGAAAGGAACTATAGACTTTGGTCTATACCAGTCTTGAAAAAATTGCCGAAAAATCGGCAGAAATCGAAAAAATTGCGAGTTTTTCCTCAGGCCGATTTTTCGTCGAGGAAAAATCGTGATTTTTGAAAAACTTGTGGAGGCACGATTTTTTAGGAAAAATCGCGATTTTTGAGGAAAACTCGCGGGTCGATGGAAAAAATCGCCCAGGCAGGCAATCCGCAGCCTAGTAAAGGGAAAACGTGGTTTTTTTTTTCTCATTTGGCAAATGAGCTTGTTGGAAGTGGAGGAGAAGGGCTTGAGGAGACCACCAACACCTTTGGAGACTTTCAAACACCATTTAGCATCTCAACCAAGGATTTTTGTGGAGCAAGTGTTGAAGGTATGTGCATTTTATCCATTGTTTTTCTATCTTTTCCATGGACTGTTTGAAAGATTTCTTGCATATTTGTTTTACTATTTCGTTGCCTATTTCTTTGTTATTTGTTTTTACTATTTTGCCATTGATTTCCATGCCCCAAAAAATGAAAAACAGTCTCAATGTAAATGGGGGTTTAAAAAAATTAGAATGGAAAATACTAAATAGCATGCTTGTTTTTTTACTTCTTAGCCACCCTCTTCTTCTTATCTTTAATGGCTTAAAATCTAAATTTAGATGTATGATTTTTTAAGCTAGAATGTTGCTATTATTTTCCAATGGAGTTTAATGTAATTTTTTTTGTTTTTATGCCCTAGGGTTGCATTTGAGTTGAAGGCTTGAAGCATTTCAAATTTCCAATTGCAAAAATGCCAAAGATATTGGACCCATTTTGGCAGTATGGTGAGCCCGAGGATGGCAACAATAGGCAAAATTTGACTTGCAAATTATGTGGGCGTCACATGTCGGGAGGGTTTAACAGGTTGAAATACCATTTAGCCAAACTACCTGGCCATGATGTTGGTCTTTGTACTGCAGTGACCCCAGAAATCATGAGAGCTGCCCATGATACCATCCATGAAAAAATGAGAAAGAAGGATGAGATCGCTGCAAACAAAGCTGAGCTTGCAGCTTTTGGCCAAGCAAGAAGTTTAGGTGCATCTTTATCTACCACTATCGGTGAGGGTAGTGGGAGGGGCTCCACAGCTTCACCTTGTGGGAGGGCGGGGCTCACATCCCATTATGTTGGACTAGGCTCACAACCTTCTATCAAGTCAGTTATAAAGAAATCGGAAAAGGTAGAAGCGGACAGGGTAATGGGAATGTGTCTTTATTGGAGTCACATACCTCTGAGCATTGTAAAAAACAAGCCATTTTGGAAGCTGATGTGTGATGCCATTGCAGTAGTTGGCCCAGGTTATAAAAGTGCCACCTTTGAGGAGTTGCGGGGCCCAATCCTTCAAGCAGAAAAGATGCATCGGTGCTAGGTTGGTAGAGTTCAAGCAGTCATGGGAGAGCACTGGATGCACAGTCATGTCAGATGGGTGGACAGACGGTAAGGGTAGAAGCCTTATCAACTTCTTGGTACATTGTCCTAGAGGTACCATGTTTGTGAAATCAGTTGATGCATCGGCACATGTAAAAGATGCGGCACTTTTATGCGAGTTGATGGATGGGTTCACCAGGATATTGGGGTGCACAATGTTGTGCAAGTTATTTCAGATAATGCAGCTAATTATGTGGCTGCTGGCAGGATGCTTATGGATAGGTATCCCTCTTTGTTTTGGACTCCATGCGTTGCTCATTGCATTGATTTGATGTTGGAGGATATGGGGAAAAGTCCCTTTATCAAGGTGGTGATTGATCAAGCTAGGGCCATCCCTAAGTTCATTTACAACCATGGTTTTGTTCTTAGTCTCATGAGGAGGCACGCTAAAAACAAGGAGTTGAAGCATCCTGCAATCACGCGTTTTGCCACCACATTTATTACTCTTCAGTCTTTGCTTCAATGTCAGTTTGAGTTGAAGCAAATGTTTGTTTGTGATGAGTGGCGTGATTGTGCTTACAGCAGGAGAGAGGATGGGAAAACCATTGCCAAGCTGGTGTACACTGATGCCTTCTGGGAAGGAATGGAGGAAGTGTGCTCGGTTAGTGAACCTTTAGTGAGGGTTTTGCGACTTGTTGATGGTGATAAGCCCGCAATGGACTATTTATATGAGGCCATGGATAGGGCCAAAGAGACCATTTAGAATTTCTATGTGGGAAAGGGTACCCCAGGGCATGACAGGCACATGTTGTTATGGGAGTTGATTGATACTCGATGGACTGGGATGCTTCATCGACCCATTCATGCAGCAGGACTCTTCCTCAACCCCGCATTTGCCTACAAATGCAATTTTGATTTTGATGGTGAGGTTTTGGAGGGGCTTCTCACTTGTATTCAGAGGATGATACCTAATTATGACACTCGCAATGCAGTCAATCGCGAGATAGAGGTGTATCGGGATGGTACTGGAGTATTTGGCTTTGCTGATGCTATTCGTGACAGGACCGAATTCATGCCAGGTAAATTATTAACTTATTAGACCATTTTAACTTTTAAGTTTTCACCTTTATTTGAAAGATGAATTATGATTTATTTATATTTATTTCTTGTTTGAACTTTGGTGACATGTAGCCACTTGGTGGCAAACCTATGGTGTGAGGACACCGAATTTATGGAAATTTGCCATCAGAATCCTTAGCCAAACTTGTATAGCTTCGGGATGTGAGTGGAATTGGAGTGTATTTGAAAAAATACATGCAAAGAGACGGAGAAGGTTGGAAACTTAGAACTTAGAATTTGAACAAAGCAATTCCATTTAAATGTTTAATGCAATTTATGAATCTACAATCCTCTAGACTCTAAATTTGTTTTATTACCCTCTTACAGGTTGGAGTTCACACGTCTTAATGACTTGGTGTATGCTCATTACAACCTTCGCTTGTGGATGGCACAGATACAGAAAGAACCTGATGCAAATGCCATCTCCTTGGACAATATTGATATATTGTCGAAGTGGAGGGTGGAGATTGAGACTCCTATCATGGAGGAGGCACCTGCATGGCTAGAGGAGGGGCAAGTGGAGGAGGAGGAGGAGGAGGAGGAGGAAGTGTTTGGAGGCACCATGGAGGCATCGCCACCACCTTTTGCACCGCTTGATATATCTAGTCCTCCATCCATCACTCAACGTCGAGTATTAGATGCAGGCTCAGGGCCTTCTACTGCTACTTCTAGTGCTAGGGGCATGCCTGACAAGAGACCCATGATATTTTCCCGTAAAAGGGGAAGATGGCATTGATATTAGATAGCTAGATGCTAGTTTTCCTCAGATACATTTATATATGTGATGTCATTTTGTATTGTTTAAAGTTTAAACTTTATACACTTTTGAGTTCTTGATTGGACAACTATGATGTTTCAAACTTTCAGTATCAACTTTGATGTATCGTTTTATATTTGGCATGACTACATGATGATGATATATATCAGTGCTTTCTTCATATTTATGTTCCAATATGTTTTTTAGATGTTATTATTGCTTTATATGTTTAAAATTCTAAAAAAAATGCATGTATTTTCTATTTTTTAATGTTTGCCGACATTTGTCGATTTTTCCCGATTTTTTCGCCGATGTTGCTGAGAAGTTGTAATCAAGACCCTCGCCGATTTTTTGCCAAGGCCGACTTTTTCAACATTGGTCTATACTATGATGGAAATCATGACTATAGATTGTATGGCTATACAGATTGAGATTGGGCTGGAAGTGTCTTAGACAGAAGAAGCACATTAGGTGGATGTTATTGTTTGGGGTCTGCTATGATTTCATGGTTTAGCAAGAAACAGTCCAGTGTTGCTCTTAGCACGGCTGAAGCGGAATATATAGCAGCTTGATCTGCTAGTTGTGAAGCCATATGGCTTCGGAAGTTGATGTCAGGTTTATTTAACCTGGAGTTGGATACCACAGTGATTCTATGTTAACCAGAGTTGTATAAAGATACGGAGAACCCAGTGTTTCATGATAAATCGAAGCACATAGAAATCCGGTATTTCTACATTCGAGATATGATACAGAAGGGAGCCATAAAGCTCCAATATGTGAGTACCGATGAGCAAGTTCTGATGTGTTGACGAACCCTTTGTCTTGAATAAAGTTTGAATACTTTCGAGACAAGCTTGGTGTTGTTCGGAAAGGCCTTCCTCGAAAGGGGGAGCAATGATGTAGCAGTGGGATTGTATCATCCCTGGACATTTGTCCTAAAGTGATCCGTAGACCTATGTCTCCTAGAAAGAAGCAGGATTGTATCATCCTTGGACACTTGTCCTAAAGTGATCCAGAGACTTTGGTTTTCAAGAATGTGGTAGGATTGCATAATCCTTGGACGTAAGTCCTAAAGAGATAGGGAGTGATTATCCCGTAATTGTATCCGGGGACTTCGGTCGTCGAGAATGTGGTAGGATTGCATCATCCTTGGACTCAAGTCCTAAAGTGATAGGGAGTAATTATCTCGTAATTGTATCCAGTGACTTCGATCGTCGAGAATGTGGTAGGATTGCATCATCCTTGGACTTAAGTCCTAAAGTGATAGGGAATGATTATCCTGTAACTGTATCCGGTGACTTAGGTCGTTGAGAATGTGATAGGATTGCATCATCCTTGGACTTAAGTCCTAAAGTGATAGGGAGTGATTATCTCGTAATAGTATCCGGTGACTTCGGTCCTCGAGAATGTGGTAGGATTGTATCATCCTTGGACTTAAGTCCTAAAGTGATCCGTAGACTTTCGTCTTCGTATTGTGGATTGCAGGTTGTTGCTAATGATGATGATGTTGCTGATCGAAAGATCAGAGTATGATGATGATGTTGCTCAAAGTGTTGATGATGATGATGTTGCTGATCGAAAGGTCAAAGTATTGTTGACGATGATGTTGCTGATTGAAGAAATACTGATGATGATGTTGTCGATTGAATGATCCAATTGTTGCTGCTGCTGAAATTGAAGATGAAGACTATATGTCGAAGATAATGAAAAAGCTTCCAATGATTCATAGATGTATCACCTTGATGATGTTGAAGATGCTCTCTCCTTCTCCTACTGCTGTTGTTGATGTTGTTGTAGAATACCCTTCTCATTAAGGGGGAGTGTTGAATTATTGTAACTTCGAAGTGTATTTACTTATTGTACCCCGATGTTCCTATCGGGAGGATCATTGGTATTTCATTATACCCCGATGCTCCTATCGAGAGGATCACTAAGAGTCATGAGGAAAAACCCTCTGTTGTAAGTCGGGTCATTAGCACCCTCATTAATATAATATTAAGTTGTTTGAGTCCTCCTAGAGAAGTTGGCCCAGCCAATTTTAGTGGGGCCGACTTGGTGGAGTAAAAAGTCAAGTGAAGGAAAGAATATAAATAGAAGTGAGGCGCTCTTTATTTCAACACACAATCACTCACTTGTGTAGCGCATGAGAGAGAGAGAGTTGTATCTGCAAGGAGGAGAAGGACCAGTCTGAAGTCTTGTCTTTTATCTTTTTGATCATCTATATTGAGGAAGCTTTTCTTGCTGGGTTTTTCCCATTAGGGTTTTCCCAGGGTAAATCTGTGTTGATCTTGTGATATTGTTTCTTTCAGTGATCCTGTCTATATGCTTTGTTCTGAAATTGAATTGAATGCTGATAATCTAGCTTAGCATATGGAATCTTAACACTTTCAAACATGAAAATGCAACAAACAGAGTGTACACACCTACCTTGTGACAATCAAAGGGTGCTCAAACTAGCCAAGAATCTAGTTTTCCATGATCATGACAGGCATGTTGAGATACATTGCCACTTCATCAGAAAATTTGTAGAAGATGGATCTGTTGAGCTGCAGTACTGTTCCACAGAGGACCAAACTGCACAGATTTTCACGAAGTCTTTGGGTCTTGAAAAGCATGTAAAGTTCTGGGATAAGCATGTTATAGTTAGGAGGTTGACCATTTAGGGAGGTTGTTAAAGTAAATCTCAGACTATAATGGTCAATTAGATATTAGACATAGTCATTATTAAAGTCACTTCAGATTTTAGGTTATTATGTGCTTTTATGCTTTATTTCACTTTATTGTGTTTCTTGGTCCATCCCACATTTATAAAGTGGAATGACTTGACCTAATTGTAACCCTTTATAAGATGGATTTTGCTCTTTCATTTATGCAATACAATACTGATCCATCTTCCAATTTAATCTTGGTTTCTTTATGTGTTCGATTTCTGTGATAAAAATCAAAGGTTAGTCCTCTGAAATCTTTTGGTTCTATAGCATAGGTGTTGATTCTAGAGAAAATGGAGGCCAAAATTAGATGCCAAATGTTGAACAAGGATGCTTGTTGGTTACAAATTACAATGAACAATGCAAGGTCTATAGATTGTTCGACATTGTTACTTACAAAGTAGTAATCAACAAAGATGTAATTGTAGATGAAACTTAAGGTATATATGAGTCCAAGTCAGATCTGAAATCTGATGGCAATGGTTGGTTGGAAGTTAAATAGTCAACAAGAATGTAAGAACACAATTATTTAAAGAAGGGGAACCATAAGGAGTGGATGTACAAGCTGTCTATGCTGATTCAGAGGCTGAAATAACACCAAATCAGGGGTAAGCAATGCAGATTTGGAGGAAAGAGTTGAAAAATGCAAAGCAAAGTGCTATTACAAATCTTTGGGATATGTGAGGTTGGAGAAGCTGCCTTGGAATGGAGCTAAACATTGCAGTGGTGCCAGACGTTCATAATACCTTTGAGCCAAAGAATTGTGATGAAGCCAAAGGGCTTTACGAGTTGGAAATGACCATGAAGGCCAAATATGATACTCTCATGAGAAACAGCACTCGGTTGTTTTGAAGAGCTACCTCTACTACCTTCAGGGAAGAAACCCATTGGTTGCAAATGGGTATATAGAAAAAATATATAATGCAGATGAACCATTGGGCAAACACAAGGCAACTCTGGTTGCCAATGTTTTGCTCAGCAGGGAGGAGTGGATTATGAGGAAACATTCACTCCAACAAAATTTGTCAGAATCATATTGGTAGATTTGCCAAAAGGATGTAAAGAATGTATTCTTCAATGGAAATCTGGATGGAGGAGGAAGTGTGTATCTTCTATGCCCAAGGTTTCCTGGTTACAGGTAAGGAGCATTTGGTAATGAGGCTGATAAAAGTTCTTTACAGTCTGAAACATGGCCTAAGAGCAGGGTAACACAATTTGACAAATATTGTACAAAATTTGATCTAGAAGATGCTCTTCTGATCCAATATCTGTGTGAAAAGCATGGGTGTTGATTTAGTGATTGCTGTGGTTTATGTGGATGACATAATCATCACAACTTGTATGGTTGACACAATCCAGAACATGTTTGATTCAGGTTTTCATTACTACTCAGGTGTAGAATTTTGGCAAACTAATGGTTGTGTTTGTCACAGACAAAGTATACCAAAGGCACACTTGAGATATTTAAAATGTTTGATTGTAAATCAACAACTACACCTATGGAGGTTGGGCTGAAATTATCAACCACCTCCGACTATCTTCTAACAAATGAGTTAGTGTATAGGCGGTTAGTGGGTTCTATCTCATGGGTCACAACCACCAGGTTGGCTTTGAGCTTTGCAATCAGCTGCATTTCCATATTCATGACAGCCCCTAAGGCTAATCATTGGATGACAGTCGAGAATTTCAAGGTGGATGGTAGTGAAGGGAATTCTAAGGTATGTGAAGGGTATCTTGGAGTATGGCATTTTGCATGGCAGAGGAGAGTTTTTTTAACTTACAGGTTACACATATTAAGAATGGGCAGTGTTAGTTGATGACAAGAAATCCACCTCAGGGTATATTGTCAGCCTTGGTACAGGAGCCTTTACATGGCTGAGTAAGAATCAACATGCAGTGTCACTTTCCTCCACTGAAACGAAGTATAGGATGAGTTTGAGTGCATCTTGTGAGGCAGCTTGGTTGAGTACTTTTGCCGATTTACAAGTCATAGAAGATGATCCTCCTACACTGTCATGTGATAATCAGGGTCTCCTTAACTTGGCAAAGAACCTTGTAATTAATGATTGACAAAGCATGTGGAAGTACATTTCCATTTCATCTTACGGTGGAGAATGAAGAGATTCAATATTGTGCAACTTAGGAGCAGACTACACATATTTATCAAGCCTCTCAGTCTTGATAAGTTTGTGTACTTTAGAAATATGCTTGGTGAAATTTCTAGTATGAACACTAAGGGAGGATGATAAAGTATGTGTTATGGTCATAAATAGGATGTACATTAGTTGCTCAAGTCAGAAAGTACATGTCAGAATAAAGTCAATATGTTATGCCTTTTAGATTAGTTTGAGACGACTTAATTAGTTTCGAATTACATGGAGTATGAAGAGTCATGTAAATGTACCTTTTGAAAAGCCATGTAATACAGTGGTATATTCTTTCTCATTTTGCAGGTATAAATTTCCTACAGCTGTTGTATGCATTTTATGAACAGATACGTTGACAATTCTAATAAACATTGACCCACTGGGACAAGAAACTAAGATAATTAAGAGCGTCCCAACTCCCACCCTTCCCATCTGTCCAATGATTGAACATTGTGTCACGGGTGGTTTCCCATGATTTTTTAACTCCAACATAGTCATGTATTTTTTTTGAAATTTCAGTTTGAAGGATTTGGTCCTTAAACTCATCCTAAGAAGGGCCTTTATATCCAATCCAAACATCAACAACAATGACAACAACAACAACATCAAACATTCCCTGTTAGAATAGATTTTCAGCATGCTCTAGTGTATGTCACTCCAAGAGAAACATTTGCCCATCATCCTGTCTACTTCTGCATTCTTCTTTATGAATAAAATAAATTGCTGGTTGTGCCCCAGGTTTTGTTCGTGGAAGAAAGAATGATGTGGTTTCGATGTCCTGACACTGTAGTTCTCCTTGCTACTCCATCCATTGCAAGATCAAGCAACAAAGCTTGTTTTCCTTCTTTCTTCTGTATAAGTTCTTCAATAGCTGCAAAAGCTTGTTTCTGAACTTTTGGGGTGACATTTGGACTGTGCTTGCCTTTTCCTGGCAGCTTTGAAAGGTGTCATTTTAAATGGTAGATCCTTCCTGTTGGAAACCTAATCCTACGGGGTTATGGTTCCACAAAATAACTTTGTAAATGATTTGTAAATAGTTGAAGAGTACAAATAGTCTCCTTGGGAATCCAAAGAGCCTGTTGGAAGATGGAGTCCAACATTCACATCTATTGTATAAATAAGGGATTTCTGAATCAATAAAATTCATCTCGGAGTTATTCTATGATAGTGGTATTAGAACACCTGCCCATAACTCTTGCTTTACAGTCTACCATTTTCTGCCATTCAGTCTGCGTACTTAGTCTTGGCATTCTCAGCCTTTCAGAGGCGTTGTCTGTAATTCCCCTGCCCTCTGCGTCCTTCTGCAGTTCTCTTAGTGGACGTTACATAAACCCTAATTTGTGCTCTCCAACACTATCCTCCGTGCATGAAGGTATTCCTTTGCTATGCGTCGTTGAGAGCCCTCTTCCTGCGTGAGATTATCTTGGAGCCATCATAAACCCTAAATACGAGTGAAGACAGTAGCCTTGCTGCGACTGCTGCGTTCTAGAGTGCTTGTCTCCCATCATTTTGAAGACTGCTGCGTTATAGATTACTTCTTTCACTTTATTCTGTTCACATCTGCGTGGAAAAGAACTGTGCATCGTTCTTTTGAGAGCTAGCTGCCTCGTGAGTCTGAGCCATGTCTGGAGCTGAGATTGTTGAAGATTGGAGCAGCGTTGAGACAGATACCAAGTCCCTTGGAAGGCTACGCTAAAGATTCTGAATATATTGAGCTCATTTTCTACTGGGATTTGAAAGACCGTCTTGGGAGCTGCGTTTTGAGCGTTGAGAATCCATGTCTGGTGCTGCGAACTTTGTGGAGCCAAAACCCTAGCTCCTCCTCGTTTGGCGCATGGAGCTTGAGTAAGCTATGTTTCACTCATTGAGAAGTTGCGTATTTTTACCTGTGTTGAAACCGAGAAGACTTGTACAAGACAACCGAGTGTGGAGCTTGTATATTGCTGCATCTTATCATCTTTGCCTTTGTTATCTCAGAAATTGCTGGTTAAACGAAGGTTGTTGCTAGTAGTGCTGGTAAACTCCCTGTGGAGATTACAGTCTTGAAGCTGAGAGTTGGGGTATTCTAAACCCTAATACGTTATTGAAGAGGTGCGTGTGGTGTGTGTCGAAGAGCTGCTTGCCTCTCGATTTTTTAAGGGGAGATTGTTTGCTTTTGTTGTTGTGTCTCTATTTTTTCAAAGCCTGGAGCTGCACTTTCGAAGGCTGCGATGTGCACAAGTGACCTCTCTTTTGTAAGCGTGGAATTATTGGTAGAATGCTGGCATAACTATGAGGACTCCCTTTGATAGCGAAGTTTGTAGTGAGAGGTCATTTTAATTTCCAGAGGTTCTAGAGAAGTCATTTAAAATTTGTAGAGATTGTATTGCTTGCTTTCTGCAACAAATTACCCAGATTGTAAAAGGTGGCAGAGACCTAGACTTGCACCTTCTCTCCTCCCAAAACACTGTTTATTTGCAGGTGACAGTTACAGAAGATGCATTCATTGGCATCTACAGTTGGAGCAGTGCCCATTGGAAAGGCCCTTTACCTTGCATAGAAAGCAAAGAACCAGTTAAAAGTCCCTTCCAAGGGAGAGAACAATAGAAGAGGACGAGGAAGAAGAAATTTCAGAGGCAGGGAGGGAACAAACAACTCAAAGTCTCAAACAGAACACTAGACATACAGTGTAAGCGTTGTGGGAAGAATGAACATGAAGCCGATCAGAGTTGGGCCCCTTGGGACTCCATCAAAGAAAGACATAACCGAAAGAAAGATGACAAAAGTAAGAGCCAAGAGGCTGGTATTGGTAAAGCTACTGAATCTGCTCATTGTATTGTTGCACATTGTAATATTGGAATAAATGAGAACACATCTTTTTCTCTTACAAAGATGCTTGGCTGCTTGATACTGGCGCAACATCCCACATGACAATTAGAAAAGATTGCTTTGAAGAACTGAATGACAATGTGTATGTCATAATGCATTTTGCAGACAAATCCAGCCTAAAACCAAGGGGAATTGGTTCCATCAGATTCAAACTACCTAGATTCCCTAATGTTCTCTATCCTACAGAGTTGCAGAGAATCCCGCTATCCTTGGTGCAAATTTGAGAGCAAGGCCATTCTATCCACATGTTCGATGGAATCGTAGAGATAAGGAAGTCTTGTGACAACTAGGTCATCATGATCAGATATGAAGATGGGAAACTGTTGAAGTTGAAGGGATCATCTGCAAGGTGAGAGCTTTGCTTACCTCTCTCAGCATGAAGAAGGTAATCTATCATCTAGTCTTTTATGGCATGCTAGATATGGTCATCTAAACTATAACAGTCTTCGTTTGTTGAGAAAGAATGATGTTTTTGGTTTGCCCACCATTCATTAGAAGATGAACAAATGTGATGCATGCATATTGGGAAAACATAGTAAGCAACCATTTCAAGAGTCAAAATTCAGAGCATGTAGAAAGTTAGAGCTGATTCACTTTGACTTATGTGGCCCCATGCCTCTTCCTTTTGCCAATGGTAATAATATCTCATTATCCTTGTTGATTTTTCCTAAGCAGCATCGAGAGCCATTCTTTGGGAGAATGGAGGCACCTGGTCAATAACGAGGAAATCAACCCAGTTTGGGATTGGGACATGAGCCTTGGGTTGAAGGCCATTCTCTGGGAGAATGGAGGCACCTGGTCAGTTACCAGGAAATTAATGTAGTCTGGGATTGGGACCTCGGCCATGTTGAAATATTGTAACTTCAAAGGATATTCTAAATGTATTTTACTGATGTACCCCAAGGGAGATGTATTATTCCTCCATCGAGATGTTACTATTGTATTTGGTCATCATAGAGTTATGAGGTAAAGCCTCCATTGTAAGTCGGGTCAATAATACCCTAATAAATATAATATAATATTGTTTTAGTCTTCCTAAGTGAAGTTGGCCCAGTCAGTTAAGTGGGGCCGACTTGTTAGGTTAAAAGTCAAGTGACAAAAAGAGTATAAATAGAGGAGCTGTGTTCTTCATTTGAACACTCACTCACTTGTGTATAGCGCATAGGAGAGAGAGAGAGAGAGAGAGAGAGAGAGAGAGAGAGAGAGATATCTACTGGGAGGAGTACCTGTCTGGGGTCTTGTCTTGTACTTTTGATACATCTTATACAGAGGAAGTTTTGCTGGGTTTTCTTCCCCATGAGGGTTTCCCAGGATAAATCTTTGTGTTCTTTTGTGTGGCTGTACTTGTCTATCTTTCAGTGATCCTTTTGCATATGGTTATGATGTTATAATGCTAAATGTTATCAGATCTTGTATAACCATTAAAAACTTAACATGGTATCAGAGCTACCCTGAAAGAAGTCTTAGTGCAGCGGAAACACTGCTACAGCTACAACTATTGAAGATTAGGGTTTCATGCTTGAAAATCCTAGAAGACAAAAACTAGTCATGTTGGAACTTTCGCTACAAGTCGAGATTGGAGAAGGCTCAGGAGTTGGAAACTTTTACAGGCCGAAGATGAAGTCCTGATGTACCCTGTGTAAATGTTTCAGCCTCAGATTCACTATAATCTAGGAGATATGATTCCTCCAAGTCAGGGTTCTAGCCCCTCCCAGAATTCATCCTTAAACAGGTGACCTAGGGAGAATTGGTATATCTCAAGCTAGGGAGGTGCAAATTAAATTTCGCAAGATGTTGCAGATAGGGCACAGACTGTAGTTTTTGTGGTAAAAATTTGAGACCTCGAAGGTGAAACAGTGACATGTGGCAGTCCGTATAAGTTCGCTATGCTGAACAGTCCCGAAATAAGTCACCTTGGGAAAATTTGCATAAGTCCCAATTGGTGAAACCAAATTTGCTCTAACTTGTGGGGTTGGAAAGAAGACAAACCAGGCTACCTCAGTGCGAAGTTTTAGACCTAGAGGAGCTGTAATTTTGGAGATAAAAGAGAAACAAGATCAGGTAATTCTGCAGAAGAAATTGAAGAAAAATAGGGCATCAAATATTTTGCAGTTCTGTTCATAGTTTTGAGAAAATCAGTATGCTGCTTAGCTCGCCTTGAGGAGATGCATCTTTCTATCCAATCAGAATTGAAAGATACCTAAGTTGAAAACTTAGTGTTTCTCAGTCAAACCCTAGGTCCACCAGAAGTAGTCTTCCTGAAAAGTTCTCAAGCTAGCATCAAGTTGAAGCAATCTCATTGGTAAGCTCTATCCTCTATTTCCATTTGAGGTTCTCATTTTTACCATGATGATAAATAATACCAAGCTTGAGAACAAGCTTGAAGAAGTTGAGAACCTCTTAGCATGGAAGTATAGAGTGCTTCTCATACCTGAAGAAGCATGACCTGGAGAACTATGTCAAAGAAGAAGTTGCAGATTCAGAAGGAGATGAAGACAAAGCATAAGAAGGATTTAGTCAAAGCTAAGAGGATTATTTCCGCCTCCATTGAATCTCACATGTATCATCCTTGTAGACTCCCAAGGATATGTTCGGTACAATGACTAGCTCGTACAAAGGAAAGAATGTCAACAGAAAAGATGACATTGAGGAACCAGCTGAAGAATGAGAAGATATAGAACTCAGAGACCAAGCAGTTCCACTTCACAATGGTTTCTCAAATCAAAGGACAACTTCAAGAAGTCAAATAAAGACATCATGTTCACACCGATGGAGATTCCTCAAATGAAGAGGAATGTGAATTCTATTGGTTCCTAGAATCAGTAGAAGGATCCTGGACATGAGGATACAAAAGGAATCTACCAAACAAACAAAGATAAGTATTTGAATTGTCTTTCCTATATATACTGTGTATTATGCATGATAAGAATTTGTCATTATGCATATGTCTTATGAAATGTTTCTAACCATGCAAATGGTGTATGTGACTTGTAGGAAAGGTTGTGTACAACCGTCTACAAGAAAAGGAGGATAAGACTTGTTCCGAAGAACAAGTGATGATAGTTCAAGATTCACTCCAATAAACATACATGAAGATGAACCTGAAGCTCCCAGGGTCAGAGACACCATGACAGAAGAAAGAGCTTCAGAAGAATACAACAGAATGGTAGATCCACCTCGAAAGATGAAGACCACCTTGGGCATGAGAGATAATTCAAGATGAAGAAAAGTATGACGGGACTTCCAACTAAAGTAAGAGGCCTTGGATACACTCTAGTTATGTGGCATAGTTGAGTGACACCATTGATGCAGACCCTTCCGGCTATGGAAGAAGCTATAATCAAAGAGTACTAGGTGATCATGGGGAATGATGTTTAGAATATGGTTTCGAGACTTGGAGGGAATTTACTAGTGTCTTCCATGTGGATCTACAAGATCAAGTGTACAAAGCAAGGTTTGTGGTTTGTCTCAGAAAGGAGGAGTAGATTATGGCACGACATACTCCATTGACCAGACACACTTCTCCAGTGAAGCAGAAGTATATATCGAGCAAAGAACCACATGTGCAGAAAAGACTTTGTACGAGCTCAGAAGGCACCCATAGATAAGCACATCCAGTTACATAAGGAGCTTGAAGATCACCTAGAGTGATGAATATCTTAACCTTGAATATCTTAACCTTTGCTACAAGGTTGAAGATGGAAACCTATAGAAGACAACAAGCTCACAGATGAGTGCAAGAGGAACTTTTCAACAAAGTTCAAGATAAAGGATCTTGGTATCTATGAACCTGAGATGGATACATAGAAGATCAGTTGTAGACGATGCTACCTGTCACTCTAGTACAGAATGTTTCGATATATAGAGTACAAAATGCAGAGGGAAGATGAAGCTCCGCTTCAGGGGGAGTGACCACAGAAGATTTCCGAGTTCGACATGGTACGACTGGATAGACAACTTCCTGATGAACTAAGGCTTTACCAAGAGTAAAGTGGGTTCCAACATTCAAGGTTGAATGCAGAAGACTGGGATATGTCGATGACTTAACAGGATGAACTCATTGTAGATGCAAAGAGTAAGTACCGAGGCCAGAAAGAGCGCCTCAGGATGTTTGGGATCGGGTATGATCTCATGAAGAGGCTGAGTACATTACAGCATGTTCATCCTGTAGTGAAGCAATGCGGCTTTGTAAGGTATGTTGTGGAAATATTAAGAAGATTTGATATGTTGGATTGTAAAGCCATGGCCACACCCATGGATACCAACCTGAAGATATTATCTGATGAATCATCAGAGTTAGTGGATCTGACTCAGTACAGACAGATTATTGGGTCACTGATGTATCTGACGAATACAAGGCCAGATATATGCTTTGTTGTGAACACCTTGAGTCAGTATCTAGTTAAACCTAGACGGGTTCACCTGATAGCTGCAAAGCATGTGATAAGGTACCTGAAAGGTATGACAAACTTTGGACTATACTATGATAGAGATCATGACATACAAATTGTATGGATATACAAATTCAGATTGGGTAGGAAGTGCCGCAGACAGAAAGGGCACCTCCGGTGGATGTTACCGTCTGGGATTCGCTATGATCTCATGGTTTAGTAAGAAACAATCTAGTGTTGCTCTCAGTACGACTGAAGCAGAGTACATAGCAACTTGCTTCGCTATTTGAGAAGCCATATGGCTTCGGAAATTGATGACAGGTCTATTAATTTGAAGTTGGATAGCACAGTGATTTTATGTGACAACCAGAGTTGAAGAAAGATAATAGAGAATCCTGTGTTCCATGATAAATCAAAGCACATAGAAATCCGATATTTTACATAAGGGATATGGTATAGAAGGAAGCTATAAAACTCCAGTGTGTGAGTATTGATGAGCAAGTTGCTGATGTGTTGACCAAGCCTCCGTAACAAGCCTGGTGTAGTTCGAAAAGACTTTCCTCGCAAGGAGGAACATTGACGATGATACAGACTTTCCTCGCAAGGAGGAACAGTGATGATGATACAGACTTTCCTCGCAAGGAGGAACAATGATGATGATATAGACGTTCCTCGCAAGGAGGAACAGTGATGATGATATAGACTTTCCTCGCAAGGAGGAACAATGATGATGATACAGACTTTCCTCGCACGGAGGAATAGTGATGATGACACAAACTTTCCTTGCAAAGAGGAATGATGAAGATATGGACCCTTCTCGGAAAGGAGAAATAGGTCGAAGATATAGACGCTCTTCAGAAAGAAAGAGCAAGTCAAAGATATAGAATCTCTTTGGAAAGTAAGAACAAGTCAAAGATATGGACTCTCTTCGCAAAGGAGGAACAGGTCGAAGATATGGACTCTCCTCGAAAAGGAAGAACAACTCGAAGATATGAACCCTCCTCAGACAATGGGGGAGCAGGTTGATGATATAGATCCTCCCTAGAAGGGGGGAGTGATGATAAGACTGTCATTGATGACAGTGATGCTCCAGTATGAAAGAGGACAAGTGCGCCTGAAGATGCCAACGAGGTTCGACAGGATGGTCTGGTGGGAAAGTAACACTCTGCTCCTGAGAGTGGTCCTTACTAGCTGAGGATGGTCCCGCAGACGTTACTCTCGCATGGAGAGTGTACCTACATTCATATGTAGATGCCGTAGAATAACACTCGCTTGCGAGTGGTCCTAGGCTCTAGCCTTAATGCTAAGGATGCTCTACGATGAGTCCTCACGGATGCTAGATCTCCAGTAGCAGATGTTATTCTTGCATGGAGAGTGTACCGTAGAATAACACTCGCTTGCGAGTGGTCCTAGCCTTAATGCTAAGGATGCTCTACGATGAGTCCTCACGAACTCTAGATCTGCAGTAGCAGATGTTACTCTCTCATGGAGTGTACCTACATTTATATGTAGATGCCATAAAATAACACTCGCTTGGGAGTGGTCTTAGCTTTAGTGCTAAGGATGCTCTATGATTAGTCCTTGCGGACGTTGTAGTCTAACACTCACATGGAGTGGTCCTAGCTATAGTGCTGAGGATGTCCTACGATGAGTCCTTACGGATGCCAGATCTGCAGTGACAGATGTTACTCTCGCATGGAGAGTGTATTGTAGAATAACACTCGCTTGCGAGTGGTCCTAGCTTTAGTGTTGAGGATGCTCTACGATGAGTCCTCGCGGATGCCATAGAATAACACTCGCTTGGGAGTGGTCCTAGCTTTAGTGCTGAGGATGCTCTATGATGAGTCCTCACGGACGACAGGTTTTGCATTCACGTACAGACAAGATCTACATTTAGTTGTAGACGATTCAGATGGTCGATACTATGGACCCTCCTCGTTAAGGGGGAGTAGGCTGATGGAGGATTGCATCATCCTTGGACCTATGTCCTGAAGTGATAGGGATTGATCATCCCGCAAAGAGATCATGTGTATTGCAGGTAGTGTTGCGGTAAAGGATCAAGAAGATCGAAGTGCTGTGGCAAAGGATCAAGAAGATCGAAGTGCTACTGCAAAGGATTGAGAAGATCGAAGTGCTACTGCAAAGGATCAAGAAGATCAAAGTGCTGCTGTAAAGGATTGAAAAGATCGAAGGGTTGTTGCAAAGGATCGAGAAGATCGAAGTGCTGCTGCAAAGGATCAAGAAGATCGAAGTGTTGCTACAAAGGATCAAGAAGATTGAAGTGTCGTTTCAAAGTATCAAGTGATCGTGTGTTGCAGAAGATAAAGACTCAGTGTTGTAGAAGACAATGTTCCAGTATTGAAGACATTGAAGAGTAACTATTCCAGTTACTGATTATGAAAACTTCCTATGACTTATAGATGTATCACCTTGATAATGTTGTAGATGCTCTCCCTCTCGTTACTCCTATAGTTGATGATGATGTTGTCAGTAGAATACCCTTCTCGTTAAGGGGGAGTGTTGAAATATTGTAACTTCAAAGGATATTCTAAANATTCCTCCGTCGGGATGTTACTATTGTATTTGGTCATCATAGATTCATGAGGTAAAGCCTCCATTGTAAGTCGGGTCAATAGTACCCTAATGAATATAATATAATATTGTTTTGAGTCTTCCTAAGTGAAGTCGCCCAGTTAGTTAAGTGGGGCCGACTTGTTAGGTTAAAAGTCAAGTGACAAAAAGAGTATAAATAGAGGAGCTGTGTTCCTCATTTGAACACACTCACTTGTGTATAGCGCATAGGAGAGAGAGAGAGAGAGATATGCTGGGAGAAGGAGCACCTGTCTTGGGTCTTGTCTTGTACTTTTGATACATCTTATACAGAGGAAGTTTTGCTGGGTTTTCTTCCCCATGAGGGTTTCCCAGAATAAATCTTTGTGTTCTTTTGTGTGGCTGTACTTGTCTATCTTTCGGTGATCCTTTTGCATATGGTTATGATGTTATAATGCTAAATGTTATCAGATCTTGTATAACCATTAAAAACTTAACACGCCAGGGGTTGAGGGCTCTTTGGGAGAATGGAGGCACTTGGTCAGTTACCAAGTAATCGACATTGAGTCATCTGATGCAGCCTGGGGCTGAGGAACCTGGTTAGTTACCAGGTCATCACCATAAGCCCTAGATTAGGTCTGGGAAAGTGATGCACTCCTCTCCTTGATCTATGGGCTATGAAACCTTCTCTTGGGACTAGCTACCCCTGGTCGAGAGACCTAGCATTTAATCTTGGTGGCAACGAGGAGATCAAGATAAAGCATTTACTAATCCTCCTTTTTTATGAACATGTACTTTGAGTGGACATGAATGGACCATGGGGACCTTGAAGAACTCTTGAGATGGCTTGTTGTGGTTACAAAATCACTTAAAGGACCAAGTAACCCTAGCACAACTTGTATTGGTCCAAGTGACCATCAAATGAAGGTCTAAGTGTCTCAAAGCCAAGGACCAAAAGACCAATGAACCACAAAAGATTAAATGTTAACGGTTAAAGATGAAAAAGAATGAAAGCTCTAATGTCAACTTCTTAATTATGTGGAGACACCTTATGTTTGATGGAATATAAATAAAGAAGCACTTCAACTCATTTGATGATTATCCAAGATCATCATTTGGACTGCTCCAAAAAGACAAGTTGTGACTAAGGTCTTCTTCTCCTTTATCGCAACAATTGTTTTGGATTGAGGAAATTTAGTGGCTATCTACTGGGTTTATCTTTCTTTTCTCCCTAATGGGGCAGCTCTTGGTCGCTAGGGATCTTTTGTTGGGCTTCTTCTCCTTCACGACATCAACAACAGAACCTTCTTCTCCTTCACGACATCAACAACAGGTCTGCTATAGCTCACGATAGGGCAGTTTGTGGTAGAACAGTCTACGGGTAGCTGCTAGGGCCACCAACAGACCTCGGTGGCGACGACAAACACTCACGGTGGTGGCAACAAAGCTCATGGTGAAGGGAAGGCTACAGGAGCAACAATCACGAGGTAGTAACAGGCTGCCAATAGTCCACGTGACAGCAGCAAGGTGACCATAGGCCATGGTGGCAACAACATAAGGGGCAACAGTAAATTGTGAGCCTGCTAGGGCTTCCACAGATCCATTTTTTGTATAGATTGGAAGAACACAGTATGTTGGGTGAATCTTATCTACATTCATCTCGGAGTTCTATGATCAAATTATCTCTCCTCATGTACAAACTCAGTCATCTCATTTAGAGGATGAATTAGTAATGCTTTGGGGTTTTTGTCCTTAAAAGGTTTCCCTGTGAAAAATCTTGTGTTCAATTGTGTGGATGTTTGTTTCACTGTTGCATATGTTCTATTGCTATTAAAATCTCAGATGAAAAAGAATGAAAGCCCTAATGTCAACTTCTTAATTATGTGGAAACAACTTATGTTTGATGGAATATAAATAAAGAAGCACTTCAACTCATTTGATCATCATCCAAGATCATCATTTGGACTGCTCCAAAAAGACAAGTCGTGACTGAGGTCATCTTCTCCTTTATCGCAGCAATCGTTTTGGACGGAGGAAATTCTATGGCTATCTGCTGGGTTTATCTTTCTTTTCTCCCTAACGTGGCAGCTCTTGGTCACTAGGGCTCTTTTGTTGGGCTTCTTCTCCTTCATGACATCAACAACAGAACCTTCCTCTCCTTCACGACATCAACAGCAGGGCTGCTACAACTCACGGGAGGGAAGATTGTGGTAGAAACAGTCTACGGGTAGCTGCTAGGGCCACCAACAGACCTCGGTGGTGGCAACAAACACTCACGGTGGTGGCAGCAGAGCTCACGGTGAAGGGCAGACTACAGGAGCAACAATCACGAGGTAGCAGCAGGCTGCGAACATTCCACGTGGCAGTAGCAAGAAGGTGACCATAGGCCACAGTGGCATCAACACAAGGGGCAACAATAAATTGTGAGCCTGCTAGGGCTTCCATAGATCCATTTTTGTATGGACTAGAAGAACACAGCCTGTTGGGTAAATCTTATCTACATTCATCTTGGAGTTCTGTGATCAAATTATCTCTACTCATGTACAAACTCACTCATCTCATTTAGAGGATGAATTAGTAATGCTTTGGGGTTTTTGTCCTTAAAAGGTTTCCCTATGAAGAATATTGTGTTCAATTGTGTGGATGTTTGTTTTACTGCTGCATATGTTCTACTGTTGTTAAAATCTCAAGTACTATCTCTATTACAGTTTGCAAATTTTTATAATATCATACACGTTAAATTTCAACAGACTACACTAGAACGGTGTAGAATGTGTTGGGTATACTTGTGAATTTTTTTTTTGAAGCATTTCAAACATTCAAAAATTTTCATGCTTGGATAGAAAATGAAGCACAATCTCATATTGGCACACTTCATATTGATAATGGAAAAGAATATACTTCTAATGATTTTGAAGAGTATCTTGGTCAACATGGGATTGCATATCAAACTACAGTTCCTTACAACCCTTAACAAAATGGTATGGCAGAAAGAATGAATAGAACCATCACGAGTATGGTATGCTCAATGATGTTTTTCAAGAATGTCAAACTGATGTTTTGGGGTGATGTAGTGTTTTGTGCAGTCTATTTGAGAAATAGAAGTCCAACTCATGCTCTTGAAAACAAGACTCCACATGAAATGTGGTATGGCCACACCCCTTCAATGAGGCATCTCAAGGTATTTGGTTCCACTTGCTATGCGTTGATTCCAAAGGAACAAAGAGATAAGTTTGGTGCTCGAAGTTGAAAATGCATTTTCTTAGGGTATTTAGACACCTCAAAGGCATATTGTCTTTTCGATGAGGTAAACGAGAAGTTTATTGTTTCCAGAGATGTCATTTTTCTTGAAACTAATACAAATGATGGGTCTATTGAAAGATAACTCGATCGTCTAGAAAACATTTGTCCTTGTAAAGACATTCTGAAGTTGATATTGAAATTCCACATCTTGAAGGGGGTCCCTATCTTGGATCAATCTCTGGAATTTCCTTTTGAAGCCCCAACACCCCCTCATGAAGAAGAAGTTCCTGTCACTTCACCTGAACAGGAGATTCAACTGGATGATGTGATTGAGAGGATTAATAGATTGAATCTTAAAGAAAATGAAACACCACCAACTGATCAACCTGGGCCATGATGGAAAGTTCTCTAGTGGGCCACAAAGACACTCGAAAGTGTCCATCTAGATGAAGTTGGAAAGATGGGAACAAGAAGTTCAACTAGACAAGAAGATGGAGGAGATGTTGATTTTTTGAATAACTGAGGACAATGCTCTGCATGGCTTCAGTGTTGGAAGCATGCAGAGATGTCCGAGACTTTTACTTTTGCATGCAAGTGACTTTTATTAATTTATGGAGAACAAGTTATTAAGTTTTTCATGCGAAAGTGAAATTAGGGTTTTGGAACCTTAAAATTCATTGGCAAATTATAAAAGAGAGGCAAAGGGTAAAAGTTTAGTATATCATGCGAGATACATGTGAGTGAGGGAACAAACATTTTTGAGCTGCTAGGAGCAGAGAAGAGAGGACCGAAATCCCAAGGAAGGGGGGTGCACTTTTCGGTTGAGAGGACAGAGAAAGGGCACAATTCACAAGGCAATCGTGAGGGATGATGTCAGCAGGTTTTTCAACAGAAGAGAGGGCGCAAAGATCCCAAGGCAATCGTACAACAATAGGCTGTACAACTAGTAGATCTGGACCATGTGTGAGCAAAGGACGCACTTTCCAATGCGTTGTTTTTGCACTCTTTGCAACAAGGTTTGACCAAGAGATTTGGCACAAAAACCAAGGCAACATGTTCCTTTAATTTGAGAAATTTCTGCTGTAAAAATTTCGTATCTTCACTGACACGAAAATCAAGAAATCTCCATTAATGTTGGTTTTCCCAATTGGATTTCCATGGGTAAAAATTATTGTGCATTATGTGTGATTGATTTCTTGTTCAGCTATGTGCTATTATCATTTAATTTAGCTTATGTATTACTCTTCATAAAATCAGATCTAGGAATTTTTATTGGATCCTGTGCTTGCATTTATCTGAGATTTATTTGCATGCAATCCGAGTTATTTATTTTATTGGAAGTAGTAATTAGATTATAAGTTATAAAGAAAATTAACATGGTATCATAATCTAGACTCTGAAAGAAACCAAGATAGTTTGCATAGTGATTTATAGGTTGTTTTGATTCAGAGGGTTTGAATCATAGGTTATCAGATTTCTAGGGACATGGCTTCAGATATGAGATTTGAAGATCGGTTGGAGGGGGCAACCAACTTTAGTGCCTGGAAGGAGAGGATTACTCTGCTATTGGAAGAGCATGAGCTTTGGGACATTCTTAAACAAGCTATTGCTATTCCTACAAATCCAACAAACTTGGCTTCTTATAACAAGAGAAAGATAGAGACTAAGAGGATCCTTCTAGATGTTATGAAGGATCACATGATTCTACATGTGACTGAAAAGACGCATTCCTACGAGATGGGAAAGCATTGACTAAACTTTTCCAGAGTGGCAACGAAAACAAAAATATGGTGCCACGGGAGAAGCTTCACAGTATGAAGATGTCCAAAAGAGAGTCTGTTACATCCTATCTCACTAGAGTTACACAAGCTCAAGATGAACTTGCTGTTGTGGGAGAGAAGATTAAGGACACGAAGTTTCTTTGGTTAACCCTAAAAGTCTTTTCCAAACCATGGTGTTAGAATTTGCACTTGAATAGCAGTTATGTTAGGTCTTTAAACAAATTCTACTATATTACAATAATGAGCAATAGGATCATTAAAAGATAGACAAGCACAACATACACAAGAGACACAAATGTTTCTCCTCTGGGAAACCCTTAAAGGGAAGAAAGCCCAACAACTTCTTTAGTATAGATTCAGTCAGCAAGTACAATGTCAAACTAGTACAATGAAGAGGTAAAGCTCTTTCACACAAAGATCCCGATAACAGATAAGATAAGAAAATCCAAAGATAAGATAACTTCACAAAGCAACTTCTCTTCTTTTTCTAGCAAACTTGTTCTTCTCTCTCTAGCGAACTTGCTTGAGTGCTTGATGTGTTCTCAAATGAGGAGCGCCCCCCCTATTTATACTTGTCTTGTGAGTGACTTCCTTATGGGGCCGACTTCTCTACTTGACTGGGCTGACTTCGCTTAGGAAATATTAAATAATACTTATTTAATATTTCTTCTAGATTCTTCTAGTCCGACTTTGCAAGTAGAGTTTACATTTAGTCTTTTAGGGTTTTTACATGATCAATTGCAATATGAATATCTTCCAAAGGAAGTACAACAATAATATAACAAGTATATCTTCTGAAGTTACATAATCTTCAAGACTCCCCTCTTAACAAGGAAGGTATTCTTCTAACGCAATCATCATCACTGTTGCTGCAACTCTGTACTTTGACCATTGACTTGTGACTTCTCTTGATCTATACATCACTAGAAGTTCTTCACGAGCAATCTATCATCTCAAACATGCATCAATCACGATCATACATTTGGGGACATCGCATTTGCAACACATTAGTGGGAGCGAGCCAGGAGCACACATTACGTCATTACAGGACTTCATCTAATTCACAAGGAATCTAAATACACACATCCAATTGGACTCACAACACTATTGGATACACATACTCGGTTAGATACACATACTCGAATGGATACACATACTTGGTTGGATACGCATACTTGACTGGATGCACATACTAAGTATGCTTAGTCTCTCCAGTGCTTGCAAGTATAGTCACTCCCTCCAACCCTCATGAGTATGGCCGCTCTCTCTAGTCCTCGCAAGTATAGTCACACTCTCCAACTCTCATGATTATGGTCACTCTCTCCAGTCCTCGCAAGTATGGTCATTCTCTCCAACCCTCGTGAGTATGGTCACGCCCTCCAATCATCATAAGCTGGCCATACTGTAGTTCACACACACTAGCTCTAACTAGATACACAACTCGACTGGATACACATACAAAGTATGGTCACACTCTCCAGTCATCATGAGCTGGTCACTCTCTCCAGTTCACCCATACATACTATCTCTAACTAGATACACAGCTTGATTGGATACGCATACAAAGTATGGTCATGCTCTCTAATCATCATGAGTTGGTCACTCTCTCAAGTCCTCACAGTCTAGTAATACATGCTTGTAAATGACTGCCCACTGCTACCACCCTGTACACCTACAACCCTCTTAATCGTATATCAGACTCATCCCTCCCTCTTACGAGGGACATCTCCCTGCATCACACCAAGCTTGCCTTTAAAGTACTCAAACTTCACACTTGACAGAGTCTTGGTCAACACATTCATTGTCTGCTCGTTCGTTGCAATATACTGGAGATTCAGCGCTCCCTTCTCTACCATATTTCTGATATAATGGTACTTGATCTTGATATGCTTGGACTTGTCATGAAACATTGGGTTTTGGGACAACTTCACACAACTCTGATTGTCACAGAAAATACAAGTCGCCTCTAACTTGAGATCAAGCAACCTTGCAAGTAACTTTCAAAGCCACACTTCTTCACTATTAGCTAAACACGCTGCAATATACTATGCCTCGACTGTGCTGAGTGCCACACTAGTTTGCTTCTTACTGGACCAAGAATCATGCCTAATCCCAAACTAAAGCAATATCCTATAATGCTCTTCTTGTTTGTGACACTACTGGCTTAATTTGAATCAACATAGCCTTGCAGGCTAATCTCCTGATCTGACACATATCTAAGTCCATAGTCAAGTGTACCCTTTAGGTACCTCATCACATGCTTTGTTGCAATTAGGGGAACATGTTTCGGCTCAACCATGTACTGACTCAAAGTGTTCACTGCAAAGCATGTATCTGGTCTGGTGTTCGTCAAGTACATCAATGAACCAATCATTTTTCTGTATAATGTGGCATCCACTGATTCTGAAGAAGTATCACACAACAACTTCAAGTTTGATGCCATAGGTGTAGCCATGGCCTTACAATCCAACATCCCGAATCTCTTCAGGATCTCCACGACATATTTTCCTTGGCTAAGGAAAATCTCATTTGGACTCTGCGACACATATAAATCCCAAGAATCATACCAAGAGTCTCGAACTCTGAGATCTACTTCCTCTCAGTGAGGGGAGACATCCTGTATCACTTTTGAGCATATCCCTGAAATACTGAGGCAAACAATCCTTGCCATGGATAAAGGCTAAGTAATAGTGTCTCTCAATCTGTTTCTGCAATCTTTGCTGTAGTCACTTCCACTGAAGTGAATTTTTCTGCTCCTTCTGTAACTAAGCATTATCCTCCCTTTGCATCTTGTACTCTCTCCATCAGAACATTTTGTACTAGAGTGACTGGTAGTCTTGTTGTTGATCTTATATGTATCCATCTATGTCATCTCCCATCAAATGGGTCTAGACTCTACTAAGATAAACTTCTTTCTCTCAAGGTCACTGGATACCAAGATCCTCCATATCAAACTTTGTTGCAAGTTCACTCTTGCACCCATCTATGAGTTGCTCGTAATCTATAAGCAACCATATTCAAACTTGTAGCAAAGGTTGAAATCTACATCACTTTAGGTGATCCTCAAGCTCATCATATAATTGTATGTCCTGGCGTATATGCCCTGGGTGCCTTTTGAGCCCGTACAAAGCCTTCTTTAATCTGCACACATGTGATTCTCTGTTGAGAGTCTCAAATCTTGGAGGTTGTTCGATATACACTTCTACTTCCATTACACCATTCAAGAAAGTGGTCTGGACATCTATCTAGTGTGATATCCATCACTGAAGATTTGATAGAAGTGTGTCTGGCCACTGGAGCAAACCTCTCATCATAATCGATTCCCTCTATTTGAGAGAAACCATGAACCTTGCGTTGTACTTCTGTAGTATGCTTGATTTCTTAAGTCTACAACTGAACAATCATCACTTGTTCTTCGAAACAAGTCTCATCATCCTTCTCTTGTAGATCATAGTCTTTAAGTTAGTGTAGCTGCGAGACCTATTCTCAGAAAGGATGGCACCCTAGTCGGTTAACTAGGGCAGAGTAAGACCCTAGAAGGTACCCTAGGGCCCTAGTAGTCTCCTGGGGTTCTTGGTTTGGGACCAAGCAAGTTGATGCCATGGAAAAGTCCCTAACATACGGTTAGAGACCCTATATGTCTCTAGGGTATTCTGGTCTGGGACTGTTGCCTCCTTTCACACACCTGGGTCACGTGGCAGAAATCTTCAAGCCACTCGGTGTGTCCTTGGGGGCAAGTCTCGAGTCAAGGCTGTCACCTTGTTCTTGACTTTTTCGTTTAGGCTCAACTCCTAACGAAGCCAAGGGGGGTAGACCCTATTAAGTTACTAAGGCTAATTACTTAGTATGGTGATGTTAAACTAAATGAACTACTTAGGAGTTTGAGATTTAACCATAAACACCCATAGATGACAAGATACAAAATGAGTGCACGAAAGCACAATGCTGAGACACAATATATATATATATAGCAAGAAAATAACCAGTGCCGTAAAATGGAGTCAAAAGAAAATCAATGTGCTTGCATGTGCTTGGAGTGAATGTTTTGCAATTGCCTCTTGGTACGTTTTAAGTTAATGTGAAATATGAGTTGATTAAAATTAGGTGAAGGGGTGGACTCCAAATATACCTGAGAGTACTTGGAGTATGTCCAAAACTAAACCTTCACGGCTACCCGCAAGGAATATGTGGGTTGAATGGAGTCTCTGGGGCTATTGTTCATAATGCACCCGTTAGGGTGTGACAGAGATCGGCGCCCCAAGGTCACGTTTTAGGAGTTCTCGCTTCCTTTGGGTATTTTGCCACCGTAATGGTTTGATCTAGGTGTTGGATTTTCACCTGATGGTTTGTCAAATTGGGAGTGTGAATCCTAATTATACTAGTCACTCAAGTGCTTTTGATACAGCTTGACTTATCGGACGAACCGCAGCCAAGTGCAGAGCATACACACCAGAGTCTTGTCAATTTTAGTAAATTTTGAGATGGATGTTCTTGTTACAAAGAAAACCCTCCAAGAACCTCTTTTGATCCAAATGGATCTCAATTGGGGAATCAAGGAGGGGTTAATTTTATTAAAACTGAAGAAACAGTTGATGAAAATAAAACCAAGATACACAATGCTGGTTCTCTAATTAGTCCTACCATGCATCGCTTTCCCCTTTCGGGTCAATCGGGAAGTCGTGGGGTAAGTATTAAATTACTTTGAAACCTTAGAGATGGAATATGGAATTGATAATAGATTAAAGTATACTACCCTGCAGATTAGCACTACGCTAGATTGCAAAAAAAAAGAACAAAAAGCAAAAAAAAAGACACGGATGCAAATGCCCCCAGGGGGGATGGGGAGCGGGGTCGAAAGAGCCTACTCAAAAAACATTTTCTTTATTATTATTGGTTACAATATCAGCAAACTGAAATATCAGAAACCTCTTGGTCCTTGTACGGGATGAAACCAAGATCTTACAACTTTGCAAAATTTTTAAATTTTAGTGAAAGGGAAGACCCCTGGGGGGATTTGAACGCTCCTGAGGCCACTTTCGAACAACAACTTCTTTTCTTTTCTGTTACACCTGCTAAAAACCAGCAAGCATGTTAGAATAACATATGCCCAAAAGCACTTTAAGGGTACCTTTGGATCAACCTACCTTAACTCAAAAAGATTAAGTTAAAACTAGCTAAACAGGTGAAAAAGGAACCAAGGAAAGCAAGCCTTCCTTGGGATCTTGGCTTGCTGTTTGTGCAGCCAATGAAATATGCACTGATTGCTGGATTTAACTTTTTTAAAACAGAGAAGGAAATCTAGAACATGCAACCTACTTATTTTCTTTAACTTGCCATGCAAAATAGACGATTTCCTTATGCTAGATCTAGAAGGCTTGATGATACTTTTCAGAACTAAGATCTAGACTATGAGCTTTGAAATAATAGATCTATGTAAATTTTACTTTGATATAACGGATCCAAATGATAACAAAGCTTTCAAACATAGGAACCAGGTAAGAAAATTGATTTTGAAGGAGGAAAATGAGAAGAGAAGTGCTTGTTGTTGAAGCAGATCTGCAATGGAAACTTGTTAGTGGAATACAGAGGGGCAATGTCTTCACAAAGCTTTTGGATGTACAGTGGAGTCAAACTAGATCCACAGCTCGTCCAATCCTTGCTACCTGAAAGCTAAACACGCAATCCTGCAGGAAACCTCATGAGATCTGGATATATATATGAAAAAGAAACAAGAATTACATGCAAATAAACTTATTAAACATGTATAATCTAGATCTTCTAACATATATGCTATGAGATATAAGAAAAACAAGTAACCTTACTTGCCCAACTATACTCCTATTGATTCAGCTGAATTGTTCAAGCCAGACAGGGTTCAGATGCAGAAATTGAGAGAAAAGTCGGCAACATCAATAGCCGTAAGACAATGCTTAATCCACACATATGAGAGCATTACACCATTTGGCCTCCAAAGCTTCTTTATTTCAACAATCAAAAGATTACAATAGTATTACAATAGCAAGCCCTTCAATCCAAAGCTTGGAAGAGGAGGCTTATGCTTGGATATATACAAAAACTAGGAGATCTAGCCCAGGGGGGCGCAAATCCCAAGGAGACAGATCAAATCAGCTGATGGAGAGTCAATCAATGCAGATCTGAAGCTGAATTGAGCCTACTTGTCAACCGGGGGCTTGATTGAGCTGACACATCAACCCATAAACTGACACATCAGTCCACAGAGCATCCAGGAGAGTCCACATGTGTGGAGGAGAGAGAGAGGGCACAGTTCCCCATAAAGACTGCTGAAGATCAACTCTAGATCTGATTTGATCACCTCCTTCAGTCAAGGATTTGTCAGATCCAGTCAATCTGGTTAAGATCTGATTGATTTCAATCAAATCGGCTGAGAATCCACTGATCTTTGATTTTGGATTTGCTCCATTATTCATCAATTTATTAATTAAAATAATCAATAATTGA
>LPNX010694016.1:972694-1026023 GCA_001517045.1 Pseudotsuga menziesii
CAAATAAAGTCCAAGAGACCGAGTCTTTACAGACACTATCATGCTAGAACATTTATTACAATTCCCCCATGGGGTATGAACATGTAATATAGTACAACAAGGACTTCCCAGAAGTACTTCCAAAGGTCTTTTGAAGTCCAAACAAGTTATCCTTGTCCGGTTCACCAGGCTCACTTGATAAAAAACCACTAAGTACAACTTAGGTGGTAACAGGGACCAGACAGTTTCTTGGACACGAGGTCCAAGCAGATTTTGCAGGTTGAGACAGAGACTTCCTAGTCTGGGACCAAGCAGTTCCTGCAGGAGCACTCCTGGTCAGTTAACCAGGTGAATCTTGGTCAAGTTGACCAAGATGATGATGTGTGATGTCCTCTCTTTTAATTGGTTATTGCTAGGTTGTTTCTCAAGGGACTGGCCACCCCTTGATGATGTCACTAGCACCTAACCCTTGGGAGCAGTATCGAGGACCAGAGGATTGCATCATCTAGTTTGGATCTTTCCCTTATATGGTGATGATAAAATATATGAAACAATGTATCTTGAGAGAGAGAAAAGATTAGAGTCCTTGGTCTTGTTGGGTCCTTTGGGGTTTGTTTGCCCACCTTTATGGTACACTTTGGACTTGTGGGTTTGAAGGTTGTCTTACCTTCTTATTATGACCCTTTTTTGTTGACTTATGGCCCTTTATCTTACTTGGTCCTAGCACTCTTATTATGATGACTTTTACTTTATGGTTTGGACCATTGATGCATTATCTTAAGTCATTTTTATTTTATGGTTTTATTTTATAAAACCATTGGACCTTTTTATTTTTTATTATTAGACCTTTGGACCATTGTTTATGATTTTGTTTTGGACCATTTTATTTTTATGGTTTTATTATAAGACCATTGGACCACTTTGTTTGGTACCTTTTCTAAGTTGACCTAATTATATTTCTTAATAGCCAAGACCCTTATAAAAGTGTCATTCTTTAATGTGTTTATCCAAGAAGTCATATCTCATTTACCTGTGTTTGACTGCTTCTAATCGCAACCCTTCCTGCTCAGCATGATCGTGTCTCGTGCTGTTCATCGCGACTGCCTTCTTGTGCTAGCGTGACTGGATTCTCTGCCTTAGCGTGACTGGGTTCTCTCCCTCAGCGTGGCTTGGCTTCCCTGCTTAGCGTGACTGCGTCTTCCTCTGCTGCTCTACGTGACTATGACCTCCGCTCACCGTGAATCCTCCGCCTAGCGTGACTGTGCTTACCTGTTGCTCCCGCACGACTGTGTCTCTTACACCCATGCGACTGTGGTCTCCACCCTAGCGTGACCGTGTGTTCTCCACCCTTAGCGTGATAGTGATCTTCCCTTCACGTGACTGTGTATCATTACTTTGCCTGACAATGATCTCCTTCCCTCCACGCGACTGTGTATCATCACTCAGTGTGACAATGATCTCCTTTCCTCTGCGCGACTGTGTGTCATCACTTAGCGTGACCGTGAATTTCTTCCCTTCGCATGACATTATGTCACTGCTCCGTATGACTGTGGGTCACTGCTCAACGAGACTATGCTTCTCCCCTCAGTGTGACAGTGACCTCCTTTGCTCAGCGTGATTGTGTTCTCTTGCACCAGCACAACTGTGTGCCTCTTTGCAACATAACTGTGTATCACCAACATGACTGTGTATCACTAGTGTGACTGTATTCTCTTGCACTAGCGTGGTTGTGTGTTACTTATCCAGCATGACTGTGTCTCTTTTCAGCGAGACTATGCCCCTTTTGCTCAGTGTGACTGTGAGTCTCTGCTAAGTTTGACTATGTGCTAGCATGACTGTATCTTCTCTGCTAGTGTGACTATGTTGAGCATGACCGTGTCTCTCTGTTGTTGTGCTGCTAAAGCTTGAGTAATTGATTGAAGTTTATCTTCCCGTTGACTAAGATTCTGAGGTTTGTATCCTTCTGCTTTAACCTTCTCTCTCTTAAGGTACATCATTTGTTCACCCAGTTGACTTGTTCCTTCGATGACAAGATCAAAACCTAACTGATTCAAAATTATACTAGATTAGCATTGCAACGATTCTTTATTGCTATACATTTAATTTTTATATTATTACTGTACATGGCATTTGGTAATTCATCTCAAGGACCAACTTTAACGCAGTGATCAATGGAGTGTTAAAGTTGAAAGAGATGAAAATTATGTTGGATTTTATTGCAGCTCGAATTTATTGAAACAATACTATTCTGAATCTGATTTCATGATTATGTTTATGCATTAAAGTATATTTTTATGTTAAACCTAACCTAACCCTAAAAATTAACATGGTATCAAAGCTTAGGCTGTAGCTAATTGTGTCTTGCAGTTAACAGAAACTACATAGATACTAAGGTAAGGCTTATACCTTACTCAACTTGATCACATAAGCTTATTTGACATACTCTTCAAGTTGATAAGTAAGGTTTAAAGATGACTACACCTTCAGTCAAATCAGAAGATAGGCTTTAGGGAGCCTCAAATTTCAATGTATGGAAGGCTAGGGTTCTAAATATCGTAGAAGAGAGCGATCTAGACGACTTGGTTACTAGAGTTGTTGAAGAGCCCACTATAGCTCAAGGAAGAGCAGCATTCAAGAAGAAGCAAGACAAGGGAAAGATAGTTATCTTGGACTCAATTAAAGACAACTTGATGCCTGTAATAACTCCTTGAAGGATAGCCAAAGAGTGCTTTGATGCTCTAGCTAATCTCTATGAAAAGAAAGCCCCTACTCAGAGAAGAGCTTTGAAGAAGCAACTTCGTTCACTAAAGGTGGAGAAGGATGAAACGATTGCTACCTTCTTCTCCAAGATCCCTCAAATAAGAGATCAACTCATGGCCATTGGAGATAATATAGAAGATGATGATCTTGTGTAGACAGAGTATTCGATGGTTTTCCTTCATCCTGGGAGACATTCTTGGGCTCAGTGGGCTTAGTAAATGGAAGAGGGGTTCAACTAAACTTCGAAAGGTTGTGACATGATTATCTAGAAGAAGGAGTTATCCAAAGTAGATTTGGGCCTCCACCTGAAAAGGATCATGTACTAGCTGCAAAAGCAATGAAAAGGAAGAAAATTCCCCAGCACAAGGATAATGGTGAGGAACCACAAGGTAAGTACTTTCATAAATCTATGCTTAGATGTTATAACTGTGTTAATATTGGTCATTATGCAAGGGACTGTAAGAAACCACTTAACAAGAATTGGCATAGGAAGAAACATCATGCCTCAGCTGGTACAGAAAAGGAACAACCTCAGCCAAAGAAGTCAAGGGGTGATACCAAGGACCCAGAGCAAGAAAAAGAATATTTCTTGGCTTCAACAGTCACCAATACCATCCCCAATCTATTAGATTCCTGGTGGATGGATAGTGGAGCCACCAGACATATGATTGGATTCAAGAAGGCCCTTGTAGTCTTTGGGGCCAAGAGGTTCCATAAGAAAGTGGAACTTGGAAATGGAAGAACCTATGACATTAAAGGAGTTGGTTCAACTACCTTACAACTTGATTCGGGTACGTTGATTAATATTGGGGAAATTTTATATGTTCCTAGTCTAAAGAAGAATGTTACTTCGGTGACAGTTTTAGAAGACAAGGGGTTCTCTGTAATATTCTCAGAAGGAAAGGCTTTGATATGGCCTAAAGGTAGAACTATAAGCTTAGCCATTGTGATTGGAGTCCGTGAAGGTGACCTCTATAAGGTCTCAGGACATGTTGTTAAATCTCTATACCTCAGTCAAGATTCAGAGATCAACAGGGAGCCAACTGTGTTCTTTAGTCCCCAACAGAGTGGGGTTGCAGAAAAAGAAGGTTTAGATGTGATCTTCCATTAGTCCTCCAGTGACTCAGAGATGGAAGTCTATAAGACTTCTTTCTTAGAGAAGCGGAGGGAGAAGTCCAAACAACCTTCAATTGGTCTTTTTAAGAAGACTATTGAAAAGCTTCAAGCTTGCCATGTCACTGATTCAGTCTACTCTCATTATGGGGAGTCAACCAAACAACAGGTTTGGAAAGATCACGTGGAAAGTGATTCTCAGCTATTAGAGGAAGTTAGCTATAACTTCCAAGAGGATCTATGAGATCATGCTTTGTGCCGAGATGGAGAGCTGTTTGAAGCTCTTAGAAAATCCTATATTTGATGACAGGTTGGTACACATCGAGATGAGTGATCACCATGTAATGGTGCAGTATGTTATCGATGTGCTGATAATGCCTCTCTTGTTGAGAGGGAGTGTTAAAATTAGTACAACTACGAGACCCATTCTCAGAAAGGATGGTACCCTAATTAGTTAACTAGGCCAGAGTAAGACCCTAGAATGTACCTTAGGGCCCACAGTAGTCTCCTGGGGTTCTTGGTTTGGGACCAAGCAGGTTGATGCCATGGAAAAGTCCCTAACATATGGTTAGGGCCCCTATATTTCTCTAGGGGATTTTGGTCTGGGACCAGGCAGTTTCTTGGACATGAGGTCCAAGCAAATTTTGTAGGTTGAGATAGAGACTTCCTGGTTTGGGACCAGGCAGATTCTTGGTCTGGGACCAAGCAGTTCTTGCAGGAGCACTCCAAGTCAGTTAACCAAGTGAATCTTGGTCAAGTTGACCAAGATGATGATGTGTGATGTCCTCTCTCCTAATCGGTTATTGCTAGGTTGTTTCTCAAGGGACGAGCCACCCCTTGATGATGCCACTAGCACCTAAACCTTAGGAGCAGTATTGAGGACCAGAGGATCGCATCATACAGTTTGGATCTTCCCCTTATACAGTGATGATAAAATATATGAAACAATGTACCTTGAGAGAGAGAAAAGATTAAAGTCCTTGGTCTTGTTGGTCCTTTGGGGTTTGTTTGTCCACCTTTATGGTACACCTTGGACTTGTGGGTTTGAGGGTTGTCTTACCTTCTTATTATCACCCTTTTTTGCTGACTTATGGTCCTTTATCTTTGTCCTAGCACTCTTATTATGATGACTTTTACTTTATGGTTTGGACCACTGATGCACTATCCTAGGTCATTTTTATTTTATAAAACCATTGGACCTGTTTATTTTTATTATTAGACCTTTGGACCATTGTTTATGATTTTGTTTTGGACCATTTTATTTTTATTGTTTTATTATAAAACCATTGGACCACTTTATTTGGTGCCTTTTCTAAGTTAACCTAAGTATATTTTTTAATAGACAAGACCCTTATAAAAGTGTCATTCTTCAATGTGTTTATCCAAGAAACCATATCTCATTTACCTGTGTTTGACTGCTTCAAATCGCGACCCTTCCTGCTCAGCGTGACCGTGTCTCTTGCTGTTCATCGTGACTGCCTTTCTCCGCTAGCATGGCTGGTTCCTTCGCTAGCATGATTGGGTTCTCTGCCTTAGCGTGACTGGGTTCTCTCCCGTTGATCTACTTTGTGGTCGTTAGTGGACATTAATAAAATTATCTTATCTTATCTTATTTATTATCTCCCTCAGCGTGACTGCGCTTCCCTGCTCAGCGTGACCGTGTCTTCCTTTGCTGCTCCGCGTGACTGTGACCTCCGCTTAGCGTGACTGTGCTTGCCTGCTGCTCCCGTGCGACTATGGTCTCCACCGTAGCATGACCGTGTGTTCTCCACCCTCAACGTGACAACGTTTTCCTTCCCTCTGTGCGACTGTGTCATTACTCAGCGTGACAGTGATCTCCTTCCCTTAGGGCGACTGTGTGTCATCACTTAGTGTGACAATGATTTGCTTCCCTCCGCGCTACTGTGTGTCATCACTTAGCGTGACAGTGACTTTCTTCCCTCCACGTGACTGTATGTCATTGCTCCGTGTGACTATGGGTCACTACTCAACGAGACTGTGCTTCTCCCTTCAGTGTGACAGTGACCTCCTTTGCTCAGCGTGACTGTGTTCTCTTGCACCAGCATGACTGTGTGTCTCTTTGCAGCTTAACTGTGTATCACCAGCGTGATTGTGTATCACCAGTGTGACTGTATTTTCTTGCACCAGCGTGCTTGTGTGTTACTTATCCAGCGTGATTGTGTGTCTCTTGTTAGCGAGACTATGTCCCTTTTGCTCAGCGTAACTGTGAGTCTCTGCTACGTTTGACTATTTGCTAGCATGGCTGTATCTTCTCTGCTAGTGTGACTATGTTGAGCATGAATGTGTCTTTCTGTTGGTGTGCTGCTAAAGCCTGAGTAATTGATTGAAGTTTATCTTCCTGTCGACTAAGATTATGAGGTATGTATCCTTCTGCGTTAACTCTCTCTCTCTCTCTCTCTCTCTCTCAGGGTATGTCATTTGTTTACCTAGTTGACTTGTCCCTTCGGTAACAAGATCAAAACCTAAAAGTATCTGAGTATATGGCTGATTCAAAATAATTCTAGATTAGCATTGCAACGATTCTTTACTGCTATACATTTAATTTTCATATTGTTACTGTACATGGCATTTGGTAATTCATTTCAAGGACCAACTTTAACGTAGTGATCAGTGGAGTGTTAAAGTTAAAAGAGATGAAAACTATGTTTGATTTTATTGCAGCTTGAATTTATTGAAACAATACTATTCAGAATTTGATTTCATAATTCTATTTATGCATTAAAGTATATTTTTATGTTAAACCTAACTTAACCCTAAAAATTAATACATAACACATGATCTTTCCTACAAGTCAGATTCAATCGCATGATTAGTAATATTTCATAATCATCAAATCATATAGACATTTCAATGACAATGCATAAATCACACAGTTATGTAACTATTTTAGCCAATTCTTCAACACAACACTCATCCATACCCTGTATACACACGGTAACTTTCTAGATGCCCTCCACCTCTACCAGAACATAATATCAAGAGTGTGCACTGCTCTTAACATGTTAGCAAAGAGGTTTCATTCTTGACAAGCAACAATGCCTCATAGAATGTTGTGCAACACAATAAGCTACTTACCCATCACATGCATATTAAGAGTATACTGTTCATCAATCCTACGCCTACACTATAACATGCATAATACACTTCTTGATTCTAGGAACATAAATATGCATACAATTGTTATGAACAATATCATTTAGAGATTCAAGAAATAATTCAAATGAATACTTATCTTTCATGTGGTTGATACTTGTCCCATTGCTCTTATGACAGGTTGAATAGGCTGTCAACTTTGGTCAACTGTATAGACCTACAGTCAATTGTCTTGTCCTTCATTGTCTGGTGAGGACACTCAATCTAAGCATAACTGTCGTACTCGATATTTTTGCCCATAAGATATGGGTAAATCTTGATCACGGATCATTGCATTCACATCCTTCATAGATTGATAGCCTTCATAGTGGACTTGACAGAAATGTCCACAAGGGTTAACCAGTACTAGTTTAATAGTTATATTATTCATCAATAAAAAATATCTGTGCTATAAAATATCAATTTGAATAAATAACACTTGTTTCATAAAACATTGAATACTTATATTTACTTGTTTGGTTGACTCCCTCTTGATCTCTACTTCTTTGCAATTTCTAAAGTTTGATCTTCTTCTTCATCAAGTTTGTTCAAACTTCAACCTTGGTCTTCATGTCTTCTGGATGCACTAGATCCTCTTGGGTCTATCTTTATAGTTTGGGAAGGATTATGTTCAGACAAATTCTTCATAATAGATTCTTCATCTTCATAGGCTTTCCAAATTCCAACTTGTAGGAGGATTCTCTTACCCCTTTTATAGAATACTGATTATCATTATCGAGCTTCACCGTATGAGGTGAATGAAACTTATGAGAGACTCCTTGTAACCAGTCATTACAATACATATTCTTCACTTGAATCATCTTCTCTTGTTTTCTTTTGAACATGCTTATCATCTTCTGCGGTATGAGCATGATGCCTCTTATTCTTTCCTTTCTTGACTTGATCTTTTGCATGGGGACAATTTCTTGCAATGTGTCCCATTTTTTGACAAGAGTAGCATCTAACCATGGAATAATCTTTTTGGGACCTGCGAGACTTATGATACTTTTGGGGTTTCTTATGAGAGTGATCTTTCTTCTTGAATTTCTCTTTCTTCGTATGCGTTGCTAAAGCTTGATTATCATCTTCACCAATCTTTTCTTTTCTTGTTTCCAATCTAGCTTCTTCTTGGGTGCAATCTTCCCACAACTTGCTGAACTTGGTTAGCCTTCTTCTTGAACAGATTCCCTGAATGAATGATTCCCGAGACCTTGGGAGACCATTCAATGTAGTCATCACCAATTCTGGCTCTTCAACTTGATCTCAATTAGCTTCGAGTTGTTCTTTGATTTGGGAGACCCTTGTGAAGTAGGATTGGATGGTCTTTGAATTTTGCATCTTCACATTCTTGAGTTGAGTTCTCAAGGTCATCTTTCGGTTGATGTTCTTCCTTTCATATAACATGGTTAATGCATGAAACATTTCCTTGGGATTTTTCAAGGATGAAACATGAGGGATCAAGTGATCTTTGATGGGATCAACAATGATCCTCTTATCCCTAACCATGTTCTTCTTATGTCTTGCTTTGTCTTCCTTTCCCTTTGGCTCTGCAACCTCTTCCTTAACATAATTCTCCAAATTATTTTCTTCTAGAATGAGAAGCATTTTATAGTTCCATGCTTGGAAGTTATTAGCTCCTTCAAGCTTCTCATCAAGCTTAGTGTTGTTTGTCATCATGGCAATCTTTATAATATGAGATCTCAAATGGAAATAAAGATTAGAGAACTTACCAATTGAGATGCTCAAGTCAAGTGCTAGTTTTAATGTTCTTTTGAAATTTGTTGACCTAGGGTTTGTAAGAGAAACCCTAATTTTTCAACTTGTGAATTTTGAAATTCTGATCCAAGGAAAAGATGTGCCTAGCTAAGGCGAGTTGAGTAAAGGTACTTTTCTTTCGGCTCTATGGACAGAATTGCCAAAAGTCTGATGCCCTAGTTTCTTGAGCAATAATGATTAGGTCAAAACTGAAGATTCTCAGATCTGGAATCTGCCTACATAGGAATGTGCGCCCTCCTAGGGTGAGTTGATTTAACCTCCTTTTCAAGCTGATCTATGGATGAAAGTGCCCAGAATAGGAAGCCCTAGTTTTCAACTTTCATCAGTTTTGCCGTACAAAGACCTCTTTCAGTATGGCTCTGAGACCATGTTACAATTTGCACTTGAATAGTAGTTATGCTAGATCTTTAAACACTTTCTACTATATTACAATAATGAGCAATAGGATCACTGAAAGATAGACAAGCACAACATACACAAGAGACACAAATGTTTCTCCTTTGGGAAACCCTTAAAGGGAAGAAAACCCAACAACTTCTTCAGTACAGATTTAGTCAACAAGTACAATGTCAAACTAGTACAATGAAGAGCTAAATCTCTTTCACACAAAGATCCCGAGAATAGATAAGATATCTTCACAAAGCAGCTTCTCTTCTTCCTCTAGCGAACTTGTTCTTCTCTCTTTGGCGAACTTGCTTGAATGCTTGATGTGTTTTCAAATGAGTAGTGCACCCCCCTATTTATACTTGTCTTGTGAGTGGCTTTTCCTTATGGGGCTGACTTCTCTACTTGACTGGGGCGAGTTCACTTAGAAAATATTAAATAATACTTATTTAATATTTCTTCTAGATTCTTCTAGGCCAACTTTGCAAGTAGAGTTTACATTTATTCTTTTAGGGTTTTTACATGATCAATTACAATATGAATATCTTTCGAAGTAAGTGCAACAATAATATAACAAGAATATCATCCATAGTTACATAATCTTCAACACACTGGACACTTTTGTTTGATGCATTGTTGCTAGAGAGAATCTTTCCAACTGGGATAGATTGTGGGATGATTTCACTTACGAGGAGTTGACAAAGGGATCCAGTCAGTTAGATCATCAACATGATGATGATGAGGAGAAAGTTGCCTTCGTAAGCAAAGGCAAGGGCAAAGGGAAGAAGAGCTTTGGAGGTGGAGCTACTTTGAAGGGTGAGAAGGAGAAGGACATGAGCAAGGTCTGGTGCTACACATGTAATCAATTTTGCTATTATGCAAGTCAATGTCCAAATAAAAAGAAGGGTAAGAAAGAAAAGGAGGGACAAGTGGCAACTTCAACTAAGGTGGATGAATTCACTGAAAAATTTGAGAAAGAATTCACACTTGTCTTACTTGTTTCGAGTTGCAGCAGAAATGGACTTAAGGATGCTAGGATGTGGATAGTTGACAGTGGGTCTTTTCCTCACATGACAAGAGTATGGGATGTATTCCTCAGCATTTTAGGTTCCAACTTGAGTTTGGGGAACTTCTGGAGGTGTCAGAGGTGCCCTTTGTTCTAGGCTTGAAAGAAAACAAACTCTCAGTGTCAGCCCTGGAAAATGATGGATATGCAATATTGTTCAAGAGTGGACATATATTCATTTATGCATTGGGACAAGATCCGATTGAAGCAGTGTTGCTAGGTGATCGAAGGGACAAGAAATATGTGGTACGTGGACAACCTATGTATGGAGGATCTGGGTAGATATCAGATTCTGAATCGGTGCATGAGACAAAGAGAGCGAGATGCTTGAGAGATTGAGGTGGTACCGAGTATTTAGTCTTCGATTCAGGGGAGTGTGTGAAAGGTTGCTTCTTTTAGTACTAAGAGGGGGTTCAGTTGGTATGATATGACACTGTTGGATAAGCAGGAGTGAGTTGAGATATCTCAGAGCATGAGAGGTAGGCACAAGTCTTCAGTTCATATTCTAGGATCAGTAAAGAGATGAGCTTCAGAGTCAGCGGGAGCTTCTACTATTAATAGCGTGATGTGTCTGGAGAGGGGTTCTAGTGGTGGATGTATCTGAAGGACCTCCCTTGCTAAGAGGGGGTGTTGAAATTTGCAGCTCGAGATGTCCTTCATTTGATGATGCCTAACATGAAGGGACATAGACATCATGTATCACTTCATCTGAGATTATGTTCAGAGGGGAGCTATGAAGCTTCAGTACATATCTACAGATGAGCAGATTGTAGTCACTCTTATGAAGGCTTTGGCAAAGGGGAAGTTTGTCTTCTTCAGAGATAAGCTTGGAGTGGTGCAGAACACCTTCGTTAAGAGGGAGTGTTGATTTTTGGAGTAACTGAGGGAAAGTGCTCTGCATGGCTTCAGTGTTGGAAGCATGCAGAGATGTTTGAGACTCTTACTTTTGCATGCAAGTGACTTTATTAATTTATGGAGAAAAAGTTAATTAATTTTTTTCATGTGAAAGTGAAATTAGGGTTTTGGAACCCTAAAAGTCATCGATAAATTATAAAAGAGAGGCAAAGGGTAAAAGTTCAGTATATCATGTGAGATACATGTGAGGGAGCATACATTTCTTGAGCAGCCGGGAGTAGAGAAGAGAGGACCAAATCCCAAGGAAGAGGGGGCGCACTTTTTTAGTTGAGAGGACAGAGAAAGGGCACGATTCCCAAGGCAACCATGAGGGTTGACTTTAGTAGGTTTTTCAGCAGTAGAGAGGGCAGAAGGATCCCAAGGTAGCTGTACAGCAGCACGCCACACAACTAGCAAATCTAGGCCACATGTGTGAGAAGAGGCTGCACTTCCCAAGGCATTATTTTTGCAGACTATTTGCAGCAAGGTTTTGACCACGAGATTTGGCATGGAAACCAAGACAACAGGTTCCTTTAATCTGAGAATTTTTTGCTTTAAATTCTTTTCTTCATTGGCACAAAGGTTAAGAAATCTCCATGAATGCTGGTTTTCCCAATTGGGTTTCCAGGGTAAAAATTATTGTGTACTATGTGTGATTAGTTTCTTGTTCCACTGTGTAGTATTATCAGTCAATTGAGCTTATGTATTGTTGTTCATAAAATCAGATCTAGGAGTTTATATTGGATCCCGTGCTTGCATGTATCTAAGATTTATTTGCTTGCAATCTGAGTTATTTATTTTATTGGAAGTAGTAATCAGATTATTAGCATTAAAGAAAATTAACAGGAGATGCAGATAACTCAGGTGATGACATGGATGTCTTGTTTGATTGTGAATTGAATTTATATGCTAACTTAACTTCCTTTGAAGAGGATGCTACTCGTGATGAGTAGAGAGAATCTATGCAAAATAAGTATGATGCACTCATAAAGAATGGGATTTGGAAGTTGGTTGATCCTCCATTTGGAACCAAACCAATTGGCTGTAAGTGGTTATACAAAAGCAAATACAGATCGGATCGCTCACTTGACAAGCACAAGGCAAGGCTTGTGGCCAAAAGCTATGCACAAAAAGAAGGCATTGACTATGAAGAGATATTTTCCCCCACAACAAAATGGGCTACCATCCACACATTATTGTCTTTGGTTCCACAAAATGGGTGGAAAGTTCATTGGATGGATGTGAAAACAACTTTCTTGATTGGAGATTTCAAAGAAAATGTCTTCATGTCTCAGCTAGAAGGCTTTGTTGTGAAATGACAAGAACGTAAGGTAGTAAGCTTGTCAAGTCATTGTGCAGCTTGAAACAAGCACCTTGTGCATGGTATAAAAAGCTAACTGAGCATCTTTTAAAGATAAATTTCAAACATTTTAATCTTGATGATGCAACATTGTTTGTAAAGAACGTCTGAGGATTTGTTGTGTATCTTGTGGTGCATATAGATGACATTTTGATGACAGGGAACAATGAAAGTTATATTGCATCCATAAAGAAGGATTTGAAGAATGGTTTTGAAATGACAGATCTGGCATATCTTCACCACTATTTGGGAATCAAAGTAACTCAACATCCTAAGTACATATATGATATTCATCTCCCAGAAAAAGTATGTTGGAGAACTGCTGAATAGATTTTGGATGACATAATGCATCCTTTTCTCCACTCCAATGGAACAAAAGTTGAAACTCACATCAAATGAAGGAAAAGAATTCGAGAATGCAACCAATTACGAATAACGTGTGGGAAGTCTTATCTACCTTACCACCACTAGACCAGATATTTGATATGTTGTTGGCAACCTTTTAAGCTCCATGCAAAAACCTTGTGAATGACACTGGTTTGCTGCCAAAATATTTCTAAGATACTTGAAGGGGACAAGTATTCTTAGGTGGATGACTTCAAACTTATTGGGTACTATGATTCAGACTTTGATGGCAATAAAGAGATAGGAGTTTATACTTTTGGATACACAACGAGTCTTGGATCAACAACGGTCTCCTGGATATCACACAAACATTTAGTTCCAATAGATTTTGCAACAGAGGCATAATATGTGGTTTGCTCTAGAAGCAACGAGAGAGATTGTATGGCTCAGGAAGATACTTGAAGATCTGTTGGAGAAACATGAGAACTCCACTCCCTTATTGATCGACAACACTTCTGTAATCAAGTTGGTCGAGAATCCTACATTTCATGATTGAACCAAGCACATCAACACAGAGTACCATTTGATTCAACATCATGTAGAGGCCAAAATAGTCCATTTATTACATTGTTCCAGGAACGAGCAAATTACCAAAGTACCCAAGCGTTTGGAAGAGAAAAGTTTGAAGAGTTTTGAACTTTACCTTCATGCACTTCACCCTTGACATGAGTTGTAACTGAGCTTTAAGGCTGAGTTGAGTGGAGGCGTCCTATTCTAGTTTGAGTCAAGTGGAGGTGCTTGAGTTAAGTGGAGGTGAGTTTGAGTCAAGTGACGGTGCCTTCTTCAAGGCCAAGTTAAGTAGAGGAGGTCTCATGCATGTATCCTGTTCAAGTCTTGTTCATTCTTTTTCCAAACATGCTCCCTCTTTCTCATGCATGTGCCAATGCATTCTTCCACGTGTAGTACATGCATGGATACCACATGTCACACATGCACGAATGCCATATGTCACACATGGATGGCCCACTGCTAAAAATAGAAAAATGCTCATATGTTTGAAGATTTGGCATGCAAGTCCATGCATGTGTAATGTCCTCTTCTAATTAAGCACCAAAACACCCACTAACCTACTTAATTCCCATAGGTTCAAGTAGGTACTGCATAAGAGGGAATTGACTGAGGACATTTGATACCTAGAACAGATCGGGACACTCATTCAATATTAAAGTCTTCAGTCTGATAAAAGAAGCTTTATTTCTTTAGGCTTAAAGTCAACATAAAATTAGAATTGCATGCATGCAAAAGTGAAGCATAAACCCTAAAAGTGACATGCAAACCCTAACAGCGCACGATGATCTATTTAAGAAGGGTTATTGGACTAAAGGAGGTATCTAAAGGAGGGTTGATTTGGAGTATATGAGCAACAACACGGCGTGCAGCGACAACAGTTGGGGTTGAAGACAGCGTCTTCAGCGAATGAAGGTTCAACAGTGAAATATCTGCCCTAGTCTCCTTCAAGGTAGGCCATTCAGGCCCACCATCAAATGTCACCTTATTCATCCATATCCAGTGATCCAACAGCCATAGGAATATTGTTTGTAGGTTCATGTGTGCAGTTGGGGAAATCAACTGGAAAAACACCAATGTATTCACTGGGTCTTGGAATCTCAGTTTATCTTTTGTATACCAGCTTCATCTTCATTAGCAGGGTCACTCTACTGCATTGAGTGATCATCAGCTTCCCGTTTGCTCATCCGGATCAGTTATCAGCAGATCTGTGAGGTTGGGGGCGTGAGCAACAGAACAGGTGGATTAATTCGCTAGCCAGCTTAGAGGGGTCAAAACCTCTGTATGCACCGATCATTCTCTCCGGCACGGGAAGACCAACATCCTGGCAAAATCTCAGCTCCATCAGGCACTCCCTTCACCAAAAACATCACCTTTAGCTGAGGAGAGGGTTCCCTTGCTGCTGGGCGTCAACACCAGGGAGGAAGCATCATTACTTCACCAGTCTAGCTCTATATGCATGCATCTTATCTCTGGAGTATCATTAGCTTGATTATCAATGGTAAGTGTTTACCTCCTTTCTGAAAATCTTTTGCCCTAGTTCAACTATAATTTAAGGCCTTTGGCACGACACCTTGCATGCACATTTTTATTTAGTATTATTGCACAATTTGAGAGTACAAGTAAGCCCTAGAGTAGTGAAACAGTAGAATATCAATATTTGGGATATTATAGCATGCCCCTGAAAATGCCATGCAATGCAAAGTCATGCAAGTCAAACCCTAACTTGCCAAAAATAGAAGTATCATGCGAAAATGATCATTGGAATCCTAAACTCGCAGGGATGCCAAAAATGTGATCATCTCTGTCGTGTAGACCTATGATCCCTCTCTCCTATAAAATAGGAAAGCTGCTAAAACTAGAGTCTTCCCTGTGCAATGTCTCTGACTCTGAAACTGGATCAAATCACGCAAACAACTTGTATATGAACCTTTTGGGAACCAACCTCTGACCTATGAAAGATGTAAATCTAGAACAACTCTAAATACCAACCTGATGAAAAAAGTTGGCTCTTAACCCTCTAGTTTGCATATGCGCAAATCAGGGATTAACACCACCCAAACCCCTAATTGTGATGAAGTCCTAAAGCACAAGTAAGACCCTAGGGGCACCAAAGAAGGGCTACCATTGTCACCATGGAAGCTCCTTCACATTCTTTAGGTCCGCTCTCCTTTGGCGCAAGGGGGGAATCCCTAGGAAACATTAAGTCCTATATATGATAATAACGAGGACTATGGATTAGACTTAGAAAAACTAATTTAATTTGTGTTTGACCTTTAAATATATTTCAGATTTGTAAACAAAATAATAGGTTAATTTTAGAGGTTTTTGTAGGCAATTGAAAGGGAGACTAGTGCCTAAACCAATTTTGGGAATATTACCCCTCATATTGCATGAGAAATACATGTGTGATTTACATCACAAATTGCAGGGATTTGTTGGATGATAGCTTCATGAGATTTGGCTTGACTTGGAGATGGCACTTCCATTTGGCTGTTTGATTGCTTTGGTTATAGGAGCCATTTCTCCTGTTGTGATTGATTGTCATGGTTCCTCTATTGGTTCGCTCTTCATGGTTGTATATCTTAGTTGATGGACTGGCATGTCAATGGATAGTTCATGGTGATGCTTGCTACTTCATGTGACTTATATTTGCATCATGGTATGGTGCTCAGATGGTATTACTCTTTGCACTTATGGTTCTAGCCCTCTAAGGGATTGGATGATGATTATGATGAGATGATGAGATGATGACAGGGCTCTTTGTAGTGGATCACCCTAACAATTCTTCATGGATCAACAAGTGACATGGTATGATTTTGGTGCATAATGTTGTTATTTGTCACTAGGAGGGGGTGTTCCACATGGCCCCCTTTGTTCTAGTCACCACATGACCAGACTTAAACGGTGTTCATATGGGATCCTGATTATTATATGGAGCTAGCCATAGGCTTATTGCCTTGGGCTTACATTGATAGGACATATGTGGAGGTAACATAATACTATTTTAATGAGGCCAAACCCTTTCTACTATGCGATTTGTTGGAGCTTACCATGGTGGGAACATATGTTGAGGCATTATCTTTTATAATGTGGATGGGGTTGTCTCAAGCTTTGATACCCCATATGCTTAGAATAATATTATACGGTAGTCTTTAAACATTATGAAAGGTACGTGCACACATGATAAAACATTGTATCATTATTTAATTGAAGCTGTGGGATCTCATGTTCACACCTTCATTGACCCTTGAGCTATTTAGTATTGCATGGAGCCGTCGGGTTGCCTCACCATGTCGATTTGACCCACATCTAATGTAGCCCCTTTTGGAGCTGAGCTTACCCTATTTTGACTACTTGTGGGATGGGGATGTCACATTGAACTGTTGCTTTATGGGCCTTCCCCTTCATGTACGTGATATTCCTTATCGTGAAGATGAAACTTTGTGGGGCTGTGGTATGCCTAGCACATATATATGGGAATACTTGGAGTTTAAAACGTTCTACACCATAAAGGGTATTCGTTGCTTGATGGAGATGCCTCATCACATGGAGCCATGATCTTCTTAACATGAGTTGGACATAGATTGGCTGGCTCATGTACGACACTTTAATAATATCACATGGAGCCACCCTTTATTAATGTATTTTGACTCTTTGTGTAGATGGGGCTGTTCCCTTGGCATATAACACAAAATGGTTAATGTGCATGGAGCTGAGGTTTAACTTTAGATGACGCTTACCATGCATTCATTCAGTGGTTCCTTTTCCTTTGTGCTGAGTCGTGTGTTGTGGTATGTAGACTTGATCTTTTTGACATGGTTTTTGATACTTGGAGAGCTATGTGTATCATTGTGAGCCATCATTTCATTATTCTAAGTGGGTCGACTCTTTGATTAAAGGTATTCATTCATACTATAGAAGTGTATTAAGGAAGATTATTAATGGAGCAGTTTCTATTGGATGTCCCTTACACTCATGTTCGTGCATCTAGGAGATTGTTGTTGCTTGGTGATATTGTGCACTACCTTGGGAGGAGTTATTTAGCATAACCAATTCAGTATTTTATTCATTGTTGACTTGTCATAGGAGTTGGTTGTATTATTATATTGTTCTCCTTGGAGATAAAGGATGTATCTAACCTATTTTCTTCTTGGAGAAGAAAGTTGATCTCAACAACTCATTGCTCTTTTTGGCAGGGAGGTTGTTGAGAAGGCTTTGATTGTTTAGGAGGTAGAGTCCAAACCTTATAAGGGTTTTCTCTCTCCATTTAATGTATGGTGGATTTTGGGAGAAATCCCTTTGGAGCCTAGTTGAAGATCTATTGGATGCTTTTGGAGGATTGATGAAATACCTTTTGGATGAGGATGTCTTGTAGATCTTTATGCTTTCTCATATTGCTGGAATTATCTTGAAATATGCTTATGGAGTGTTGAATTGGGTAACCCTATTTTTTTTTTTATGTTATCAATGGGATGTTGTTTATGGTTGCATATTTCCGTACTCTTGAATGGGTGCACATACAATTCATTCCTGGTAATTATAATCTTCATAAGTGTTGGAGTTCACCTACTTTTAGTATCTCTCTAGTTACATTTCTGCAATCTGGAACAGCAAGGAAAGGGCCTTTGTAGCTTGTACGTTTCAGCCTTCATTGCCATCTTTTTCTCGTTAGGATAGCCTCCCATGAACCCTGATATAGCCCCGTATGCCCTATGGATAAGAGTCATAAGACACTAGTCTTCGGTCCACTCATCCATCTTATTTCATAAAACATATCAAATTGTTTTGCTAGAAAGTTCTCTTCATTTCATCTTGGACTTCATTGTATAAGTTCTAGTGATCCTAGTCCATGGAAGCCCCCCTTGAGCCGGAGGAGTCTCGGTCTAAACTTTAAAGTGTGAAGAGGGTTTGTGAGGTGACGCATCCCTCTTAGTTCCTCCAAGGTCTTATTTGAGCTTCAAGAATTTATCTTGAGAAGTAAGGTTTGAGAGGTAGCATGGCACATGGAGTCAATAGAACAGTTTTAATGGGCTGTTTTCTCACGAGATATGGATAGATTGGAGCTGGGATGAACAAATGCAGAAATTTATTTTGAGGAACCCTAATGAAGGACCTGTAAACATGCATGAGGATGTGCCTATCAATGGATAATGTAAATTTGCAGCACACTCCAATTGACAAGGAAGATACACCATTAACATTTTCAACAACAAGCACAATGCTATGAAGAGGGTAATAACCCACAATTAACCTCTTCTAAAAGGGAACAATATTACCCAGAATTTAACCATTCAAAACATATTTCTTACAAGCAATTTCCAGCATCACATTCAGAAAATTAGATCAAAACATGTGCCTTGAACTCCAAATAACCTTCAAGAGGCCTTCAACACTAGTACTAGTGTGTTACCACAAACTTTCAACAACCATTACATTAGGAGGGAGCCCCTCTTAAATAAAGTTAGATCTCAAAAGTCAAAACTCTCATGAACAAAATAATGATATCCATGATCTCTCCTGGGAAGGCATAAAGAAATACACTCTAACAAATTCCTGATAGACAAGTCAACAACGAATAATAAAATGAAAGATAAAGAGTGGACATGCCACTTGTCTCATCCTCAAGCAAGGCGTCTCTATGATCCAAGGTGTTTTGGCTAAGCCAATTCAGTAAGGTTCCACATCTATAGTCCTCTAGTAGAGCAATTCTCCAAATAGCCTCAAAATTTGTGCATAGACGTGTTTCACTAAAAATTAGATAAGTTATGATTAGGTGCAAGCAACATGCCCAAAATAGCCAAAACAGCTGGGGTGTCTTTTCCAATGGTGCAATTAATTTGTTCTTCAAGGTACAAAAGCCATCAAACGGTATTCAAACCACGTACTAAACCCTAGATTCATGAATGAGGGTAGCATGAGACCATGTGCTGGTATGGATCCATGTGCATGGTCCTCCAAATAAGCTCTAGATCCATGGAATAAGGAGACAACCACATCAAATCGGCAATGTAGAGTGGTCAAACCCCAATAAATGTGCCATAGAAATAGATTCTAGGGAGTGCTCCATCAAATGTGGGGTTAACCATGTTAAATTTGCCATCCCATGCTAAAAATAACCACATGTGGTAGGGTGCTCTATAATCAAGGTGAGAATCACATGAATAGCCCAAGAATATAGTCATTTGAGGGCTTAAAAACTTGGAAACAGTTGCAATTATGGAGCGCACCAACAAGTTTGCCATAAGACATGATAAAAATTCCATAGATTAGAGAAGTAGTCCACATATAACTAAGGCGCTCCACTGAATTCATCAAGTGATGGTGTAATCTCAAGCCATGTGCTCTAGGGGCTAAGTGGCTAACATAAAAGCTAGACAAATGTACATGTGGACAACTTCCCTTAGAATGCCTCAGCACCCACAAAGTGATCAACAGATAAGCTGACAGAAGGGAAGATGTAAGTTTTAAACCTGTTAAGTGAAACAACGCGTACAGATTCTTAAGCAAAACAGAGACAAAACAATGGCACACACAGTACACAGGGATTTACCCTGGAAACCCTTAACTGGGAAAACCAACAAAATTTAGAGCCGCACCTCTATCTTTCTCATTGTGTTTTTCTTAACCATTCACAATACAATATTTAGGTACTCTGCAGCATCAAAAACCTTGATTTATTAACCCGGATTAGATTGAGACCCCAGTCCCTTAACTAGGAATAATTAGTAATTACATATTTTCCAGAAACATAGCTCAATTTTTTTTTCGGGGTGCTGCCCCCTCTTGAGCCTGTGCCTGACGCATACAACGGAACACTAGATCGAGGGGGATCCTAAGGTGACGCAACTCACATGCAAAGAATATAACACATACCCAACAGAAGCAACTTGATGAAAAGTGTGCACAAGTAATATGTCCCTAGTCCATCCAAAGGTTCAACCAAGATCAATCTGTAAGAGTCTGATCAGTGTGATGATAATGCCAAATAGATAATAATCCATGATGTACAAGCATAAACATAAGAAAATGATGGTTTTGGGACCAAAATACTCCAAATGCAACCTGCTTGGCCATGGTCTTCAAACTGGTACATGGCCTCATACAACATGAGGGGTAACACTTCCTACCAGTGAAATCTATAGATGGAACGTGAAGGATTGCAGAAAAGTTCATACTAAAGTTACAGAGTACCAGAAAATAGTCTTATTTTTTATTTACTTCTAGGTTTTGGACTAGTCTTAATGCAGCCTTGGGAACACAGTTAAACTTCAGCGCAACTTACCTTGCATAAACAGATGGGCAGGCATAGAGGGTTAATTGCATTTTAGAGAACATGTTGAGGATGGATATAATGGACCATCAATAAAGTGGAAGGACTACTTACCATTGTTTGAGTTTGCTTACCATAAAAAACTTTCAGGCATCTATTGGGATGGCTCCTTTCAAAGCACTCTATGAAAGAAGATGTAGGACACCACTTCGTTGGGACTATTTGGATGATAGTGTCTCTGATTGGACTGGATATCTTATTGGAAATAGAAGATCAGATAGCTTTGATCAGAAGAAATGCTAAAGGAAGCTAATGACTGGCAAAAGAGTTATGCAAACCTACATTTAGCACTGCAAGAATTTTGTGTTCGAGTATTATTTAGAATTAGATGGTAAACACTTAATTAATGAAGGAAAGACTAATAAATTAGCACATAGATTTTGTGGTCCTTTTAAAATTATTGAAAGAATTCGTCCTGTTGCTTATAAATTGATATTGCCTCCTACACCATACACTATCATGTATTCATGATGTGTTTTATGTTTCTGGATTGGGAAGAGTCATGTTCTTGTTGCAGAAATCTGCAAAAGAATGGGCAAAACATACCTGTATATGCAAAAAGTCAGATGGTAATTCTTGCCCTAAACAAAAACGATTTTCTGACATGGATTAAGCTCCATGTAAATCCTCTAACAACACCCTAGAATGATGCACAGTTATAATTGCAATCAGCAGTTCATTGTGAGAAAAAGGAGCTTGAAAATCTTTTTTTTATAGGAAAATATAGATTTTCTGGTAGGTGATTTTATTTAAAAAATATTTGTTTGACTGTTTGAACCCGTGAGTCTTTCAAAAACTTGCGAGCCCAACGAATTTTTAGAATTTGGCAAGATTTTACTGTCAGTCATTTTGTGTCAGACTCGTTGACTTTTCGGCAAGTGTGACAGCAGTGCCATAAACTCACCAATTAATGACAGGATTATGTTCTTGACTAAGTGAAAGTCCCAATCTAAGCAGCTCTGGTTGATCAAGCCCTAAAATGATTCCAAATACAGTTAACTAGGACATTTTTAAGGACCACAACACTTATTGTTGAATTTTGCTGACGGCTTTTTCCTAACACTTTTCCATGGCATTGTTGTTGGAAGAGAGACTTCAATTTCTGTAAGCAGCTTCCTTGGTGACGCTGATCACTATATTTAAGAAAACAGTGTTTGTGTGTCAGGCTATACCAACCCCAACCCCTGTGCCAGTCAAGGAATAACCTTGCGGAAAACCCTCCGAGTACTTCCCCATGATTCATGGATGGTAAACAGGGTAAACTGTTGGCCCTGATTACGGGGCCTAAACCCAAGGGGATCAAGAGAGTCGAACCCATGACCTCCCCAGCTTTGGGGTAAGAGATCTCACGCCTGGCTCATGACTGCTCAAGCTAATCCTCGGGGCTAACCACTGCGCCATTCTATAAAACTATTAAACACAATAGTTTTTCTGCAACTATATATATATATATATATATATATATATATATTAAAACTAGATATTAAACTATTGTTGATAATATAGTTATAATAGTGGTGAAAAATGTTGTTGTTATGGGTTGTATTTACTATCAATATATAGATGGTGTGTTGTGTTATAGAAGCATTAACATTGATTTCGAGGCTAGAAACTTAGATGCAGTTGGAACTAAGTAATTACATCATTTTCATGGTTCAGTGGGCTCTGCAAGCGTTGGGAGGATGGGAAAATGAGCTTGAATATTGTCGGGAGCTTCTAGAAGTTGATATATTTAATAACTCTGCTTGGAATCAGGTAATGCGTCTTCAGTGGCTTAGCTTAAAGTTGTTTCTCTAAAAGAAATTATTTCTTTCAAATTTTATATGTTACAACTTTGGAGAATTTGACTCTTCTCCCTGATACGCTTGTATTTCCTTCCGTGCTTTGAGTTCAATGTTTGGATGCAATTGCATGATTCCTGTCTATCAGCTTTTCTGAAAATATTAACAATGCAGGATCTTTGGATGCCATTGCATTATTCCTGCCTATCAATATTTTCGAAAATATGAACATTGCAGGATCTTCGTCCTTCTTGTTTCTGATCTGGGTTTGTCCTAATCAATCCGCAAGATAATCACAGCATTCTGTAATCTACCAACAGTATTTTGTGTTTATTAACAATCCATAAATGATCGATTTTCTGGGTGGTTTTGAGCAGAGGTGACATACCTAGATAATTTTAATGTTTCTTACGACTGCAGAATTTGATTGAAAGCTTCTAGATTGTATGTATAGACTAATATTTATTTGCTTTCATGTTTTCCTGCAGAGGTATTTTGTTATAACAAAGAGTCCCTTTTTGGGAGGTCTACAGGCTATGAGGGATTCTGAAGTAAGTTACTGCACTAATGCCATCTTAGGAAATCCTGACAATGAAAGTCCATGGAGATATTTAAGAGGGCTTTACAAAGGAGATAATGAAGCTTTTGTTAATGATCCTGCTATTTACAAAGTATGTATTTGTGTGCTGGAAAAGATCAAAAACTGTGTTTTTGCTCTAAATCTCCTTTTAGACCTTTTATGTTACGGTTTTCAACCAACACCTGAACTGACGCAGATTCTGAGTACACGGGGGTTTTCTGGTTCAGACCAAAAGTATGCTAACTTCGTGTGTTTGATGTTGGAGGAAGTTGATCCTATGCGTGCACGATATTGGATTTGGCGGAGAGACAGCCTTCCAAGTCATGTTTGCTAAACTGGCCACTATTTATATTGATTGTCAGCCATATATTTCAATAATGAAATTTACATGTTTTGTAATACATTAGAGGGAGTTTGATTTTCCCTATTGAATTGAACTAGTTCAAGTTTACTAGGTCTGTTTGCTCGATTTATTGTTTACTTAATAGGATTGGATAAGTAGGCAGTTAATTCTCATGATGTTGCATGGAATTAGCTGGCAAAGATACTTTGAATTACAAATAAAATCTTTCAAGTGGCTAGAAAGGTTACATCTCCATCATTTTACATGTTTGCAACTAGTGCCCTTGATGTCTTTGCTGCCAGTTTTCTGTCTGCAATTAGTAATATACAATCTGTCAATGGCTTCCCCAAACATGATGCTCTTTTGAATATCTTGAATAAATAGATTCAGAGGGAAAGAGAAACTGGCAAAGGTCTTTTCATGGTTGAACTTTTTCTGTTGCCTTCCCTGTAAATAGATGTATGGGATTTACTTGTCTGTTTTTCAAATGTTCATTAAAAAACCATTCAGTTTGTTAAACCATGAAGAAGCATATTAATTTGTTTACTCAATCATAGGCCTAAGGTCTATGATTTCTTCTATGAATGTGTGAAAGTTGTATAATCATCATCATTGCATGATACATTAGACGCAGTTTGTTATCAAACCACCACCCTGTAACCTTCATGAAATCAACCTCTAATCAGGGATAATTTTAGGGGCGAATTTTAGCCCAGTGGGCTATTTTTCCATGTTTTTCTCCCAAAAAAGATTCGCCATTTTGCATTTTTTGAAGCCCTATTTCGCCCAACTTTGATGGGGTAAAATTTTTTGACCCTAAAAATCGCCAAATTATTATATAAATGATATAAAATCCTTGGAAATTAAAATATTTTTTGAAAAATATCGCCAATAATTTTATATTGTCGTTTTAAGAATTGGTAATATTCACCAACATTTATACACTTTTAAAAATATATGGTTCCTTAAAATCATCCCTGCCTCTAATATCATGGCACTATGTATAAACCATTATGCTTTACTCTCTTCTTCTGCATTTGGTACCAAGATGGGACAAACCGAGAATTTTGTTTAGAAAACACTACCACATCCAGTAACTAGCCAATTAAATGATGACAAAGAAGACTTACCAAGCAAATAGAAGTTTCATAGTGGGAAGTACAGTAGTCGACCTCCAAACATTAGTCATTCCAAAAGGTGTTTCAACGAGTCATTAGGACAAGCATTCAAACAAATCTTATGATAATATGTTTATTATTTAAGGAACTAATCAAGCCTTATTTTGTTGAAATATTAACGAGGAAAGATGCAAATGAGTAAATTTTGCATGAAAGTGAAATTAGGGTTTTGGAACCGTAATTAGGGTTTTTGTGACCTAATTTCTCAACAAAATCCGAGGGCGCATTCTTGAGGGTAGTGAGAGAACAGTTCTTCAAAGACTGAGGGGTTTTTTCATCAGCATTGTGAGAGAGAAGGTTGACAGAGGTTCTTCTGAGATTGAAGAGTAGCAGCAGCGTGAGCGGCTGATGAGGAGGACATGAGCAACAACAACAGCATGTCACACATGTGGGTGACGTCAAGCAACTGTTGGCATGTGTGGGTGGATGAGAGGGCCCAGAGAGATGAGGGTCCTTCATCAATGACCGAGGAGAGGCCATCAGGGTTCAGTTCGAGTCAGACTAAAGGTATAACAACTAGGACGTGTCTTGGAGGGGGAGGGATGCAACTATACTGCGATGGGACTTTTTTAGTGATTGAGGATGCAATTGTTCTTTTGGAGTAGAGAAGAATAACCAGGGAAGCATCCCTTTTAGTTTGGACTCGGAGTACATCATCCAGTGACTGGTAGAGTTTGAGTTGAGATTTCTGTAAATTTTCCTTTAAGCACAACTAGGGCTAAAACAATATATTTAAATTTAACTGGAATAACCACACATGAGCTTCTTTACAGTATGTAGAGGAATATAAAACTGAGAAGCATTTACAACATCAATCACATAATTAGAAACGATACCGTCTTTTTGGTTAGAAACCCCCGGACAAAACCCAAGATGGGAAAAATGGTGCAGCAGTATGAGAGGATATTTTATTAAGAAAATACAGAGCTTTTACAATAGCAAAAAATCGATTTATGCCCTAGATGGCTAAATCGAAACACCCAAAAATCACTGAGAAAAACCTGTGAGATGGCATGGTTCCCAAGGCAGCTTGTTGTTGAACGACTTGTTGCTGTTGTACAGTGTACCTCCGCCGAAGTCTCCGGTCTCTCTCCTCTGCAATTTAGGGCTTCATTCCTGAGTTAGTGCACCTTCATCTTCTTCGCCAAAATTCTCTCTCACACTTCTTCCTCTGTCTCTGTCGGAATGCAATTGTGTCCTCTCCACCAATTGACCTTTCTTTTATAACCTTAGGTAAAGAGAAAACCTTAATTTCACTTTTACTTAAAGTCAGTAAACAATTAGATCACTTTAATTATTTTCCAAAATAATTAAATACATTTGGCTTCCTAATTTAAGTCTTCTGCATGCAAGGACACTTGCATGCATGAAGACCTTCCTTGTTGCTGCTAGTTTAACTCTCCCTCTCAACAAGGAAGGGATTCATTAGCAACCCCAACTTATGCCTGAAGTTCACAAAACTCTATCTGCAAAGTGCCTTGGTGAAAATGTTCGCCACTTGCTCATTTGTTTGTATGTACGACAACCGAATGGTTCCTCTCCAAACACAATCTCTCAAGAAGTTGTATCTAATGTCTGTGTTTGCTCCGGTCATGGAACACTAGATTCTCAGATAGCCTGATGCCACTCTGATTATCTCAATGAATTAATGTAGCCTCTCTTTCACACTCGAACAACCCTGAAAGTAACTTCCTCAACCAAATACCCTCACAAGCAACCATGCTGGCTTCCATGTACTTGGTCTCTGCCGAGCTCAATGCAACTGACTTCTGTTTCCTACTGAACTAAGAGACAACCCCTGACCCAATGCTGAAACAACTTGAAGTACTCTTCCTGTCCTCTACACATCCTGCCCAGTCAACATCTATGAATCCTCCTAACTGTACACTCCCCCAGCGCTCATAAACCAATCCATACTGCACTATACCTATGATGTAGCGAAGTATATGATTCGCAGCCGTCCAATGCACTCTTTGAGGGTCCACCTTGAACTGACTCAGAGTTGACTGCAAAGCTGATGTCTGGTCGAGTGTTGACTAGATACATAAGCAATCCGATAAGCTAACGATACAAGGTAGCATAAAATCCGTCTGACCATGATTCATCAATCTTCCTCTAGTTGGAAACTAGAGGTATGGCCATAGGCTTGCAGTCCTCCATCTCGAATCTCTTCAAGATCTCTACTGCATACTTCCCCTGTCCAATGAAGAAGCATCCATCTCTCTGCTAAACCTCCAAGTCCAGAAAATATTGCATCAACCCAAGGCCTTTCATCTCAAACTCCATTGCAAGGTTGGACTTGCAGTCTCCAATCAACTCTCATCTCCTGTAAGAAAGAGATCATCCACATATAGGACCGGTACGAGAGGCACCTCACCTGTCAAGAAGTACAGGTTGTGATCAACCTCACTCCGCTAAAATCCCATCTATCGTAGATATTTTTCTATCCTCGAGTACCATGCTCGAGGTGCCTGCTTGAGCCCATAAAGAGCTCTATGCAGTCTGCATACATGCGTCTCCTTGTTCTCCACATCAAACCCCTCTGGCTCAATATATACCTCCTCCTCTATCACTCCGTTGAAGAAGGTAGTCTTGACGTCCATCTGATGGACTCGCCAACCCATCTCAGTTGCTAGTGAGATAATGGTCAGAATGGAAGAATACCTGGCAACAGGGGCGAAGGTCTTCTCATAGGCAATACCCTCCTTCTGTGAAAACCCCTTTGCCACGATGCGTGCCTTGTACTCCTCCACGCTTCTGTCTGTTGCATACTTCACCTTGTAGATCCATCTGGATCCCACCACCTTCTTGCCTTTAGGTCTCGACACAACCTCCCATACTTGGTTCTTCATGATTGAGTCATACTCCTCAACCATGGCCTCTTTCCACACATCATGTTGTGCAGCCTCCTCAAAACTGGAAGGTTCAGTGTTAATCAACTCTGTCACCAGTGCCATATAATGGAGTCTCTCTGGTGGTACGCTTCGTCTAAAAGATCTTTGTGGAAGATCCACCTGCCTGGAATCCTGTACTGTGGACCTGAACCACTTAGGCCTTGGCCTAATGTCTACCTGCTGCGGCTGCTGGATGTTCGTCTCCTGCTGCTGCTCATCCTCCCCATCAAATATAGGAGGATCATGTTCACCTACCTCCCTCTAACTATCAGAACCAGTGCCCTGTGTATGTACTTATGCCTGTACATATGGCTCCAACTTGATCTCCATGTCCTGTGCTGGCTGCTGCTCTGCTGGTAAGTCCATAGATCTCCGCAAGGCCCTGTCCTCATCGAACTGGACATCCTTGCTCACAATGATCCTCTTGCAAGCAGGAATGTAAACTATGTATGCCTTCAAAGTCTCGCTATAACCAACAAATAACCCCTTCTCTCTAGAAGGGTCCAACTTCTTCCTAGTGTCAACATGAACATGACAATAATAGACACTGCCAAATATGCGAATGTGACTCACGTTTGGCCTAGTGCCTATAAAGACCTCCTTGAGTGTCTTCCTCCCCAAAGTTATGTGGGGACACCTGTTTTGAATGTACACTGCAATCCTGCACGCCTTGACCCAAAGGAATAGTGGTAATCCCTGATCAAATAGCATGGCCTTGGCTGCTCCTACCATAGTCTTGTTCTTTCGCTTTGCAACTCCATTTTGCTGTGGGGTATGGGGCACAGTGTGCTCCTTCTTGATCCCCTTTGCCGAACAATACTCCATGAACTCATTGGAGGTGTACTCACCCCCGTTGTCTGTCCTCAACACCCGGATCTTCTTTCCTATTTGGTTCTCCACGAGAGTCTTGAACTCCCGAAACTTCTCAAAGGCCTCTGACTTGGCCTTCAGGAAATAGATCCAGGTTTTCCTGGAATAGTCATCAATGAAGGTCACATAGTAACTGTATCTACTGAAAGAATGGACACTTATAGGTCCGCAAACATCCGAATGCACCAAGTCTAAGGGCTCCTTAGACTTGTGCTCATTCTATGGGAAAGGATTCCTGATGTTCTTCTCCAATGCACAACCCTTGCAGTGGTTATGCTTCTCCTCTTGTACCTAGGGAACTCCAATGACAACCTGTCTCAAATGCCTCAATGCTCCATGGTGTAAGTGTGCCATCCTCCTATGCCACAACTCACCCTGACTGCTGTTGCTGCTGATTAGAGCCTTTGTAGGCTCAAAGTGTAGTCCATACACTTTCTTGATCTTGATTCCAATCACCTTATCCTAACTCCTATCTGACCCCTTGGGCCTTATATACACTCTATGGTCTCGGAACTTCACTTGATATCCCTTGTCCTTAAGAGTGGAGACTGATATGAGGTTCTTGGTCAATCCTGGAACATATAACACATCAACAAAACTAAGGGGTTTGCTAGACTCCATTTGAAATGAAACGGTGCCAACTCCTTGCGCCTGATACAACGCATCATCACCCAACTCAACGTGGATCCCTGTTCCACCCTCCTGCAAGTCTCTGAATAATCTTATCTGTCCAGTCATGTGACTAGATGCTTCACTGAAGAATCTCTTCTGTCCAGTCAAAAGCCTCCTTGGGTAGTGGCTTGGTAAAAATATCAGTAATCTATTCTTTTGTGTCAACATACTCTAGCTTACAATCTTTTGGGATACTTGCTCTCTTAGGAAATGATACTTTATTGGTATATGCTTTGTCTTGGAGTGCATGACATGATTTTTTGACATATTTATGGCACTGGTATTATCCCAATTTATTACTATTGGGTGCTCATACTTCACAAGTAAGTCTTCTAGTGTCCCCTTCATCCAAATGACTTGAGTGCAACATGCCGCAACATCAATGTATTCGGCTTTGACTGTGGAGAGTGAGATACATGATTGTTTTTTGCTTGACCAAGATACCAAACAATTTCCCAATAAGAATGCTACTCCACTGGTGCTTTTTCGATTATCAACACCGCCAGCACAATCCGCATTAGTAAATGCTTTCAAGATGAAGTCTTGAATTTTTGGGTATCACAATCCACACTGCATAGTACCTTTCAAATATTTGAAGATTCTTTTTACTTCTGTTACATGTGTTTCTTTGGGGCTTGACTAGAACCTTGCAACCAAACCTACAACTTGCATTACATCTGGTCTTGTAGCTGTCACATATAGTAGGCTTCTTATCATAGATCTATACATGGTATGATCCACTGCCAAAGACTCGTTGTCCTTAACTTACAACCTGTGATCATAGGAGTACTAATAGGCTTGGAATCTTCCATCTTAAATCTTTTCAGCATGTCTTTAATGTACTTGGTTTGAGAGATAAAATTCCTTTGTCTGTTTGATAAACTTGTAATCCTAAGAAGAATGTTAGTTCACCCAACATTGACATTTCAAATTCCTTCTTCATTTTAGAAGCAAAGTTTACACTTAGCATTTGTAAATTGCTTCCGAATATGATGTCATCTACATAAACACCAACAATAGTCATATTTTCATCTTCGATTTTTAAGTAGAGATTACTTTCAGTGGCCGCTCTCTTAAACCCTTGTTGCTTTAAGTAGTTGTCCAGCCTTGAAAACCACACCCTTGGAGCTTGTTTGAGGCCATAGAGTGCCTTTTTCAATTTACAAACATAGTCTCTATTTTCTGATAAGAGAAAACCTTCAGGTTGTTCAATATAAACCTCTTCTTCTAGTTTTCCATTCAGAAATGCAGACTTGGCATCCATTTGATAAACTTTAAAATTTTTATAACATGAAAATGCTAAAATCATTCTGATTGCTTCAATTCTTGCTACAGGGGCATAAGTTTCCTCAAAATCAATCCCTTCCATCTAAGCATACCCTTTTCATACTAATCTTCCTTTGTTCCTTATCACTTGTCCATCTTGATTGAACTTGTTCTTGAACACCAATTTGGTCCCTATAATATTTTTGTCTTTGGGTCCTGGGACAAGTTCCCAAGTTTCGTTTTTCGCAATCTGATCCAATTCTTCATTCATGGCCTTGATCTATTCATCATTCTTGTTGGATTCTGTAAAATTCTTAGGTTCCACTATTGAGAGTAGGGATTGTTCATTAAATAGTAGTTGTCTCCTTGCACTGACTCAAACATCTTTGTCACCGATGATTTGTGTCTTAGGATGATCTTTTTGTATTCTTCTAGATGGAATTTTTGTATCAGATCTTGGAGAATCTTATTGACTTTCTAGCGTATCTTCCTCTTCTAATTCCTCTTCTTCATCATGAATACTTTCATCTTATTTGAATTTTCTTTTTACTTCTGTTACATGTGTTTCTTTGGGGCTTGACTGGAACCTAGCAACCAAACCTACAACTTACATTACATCTGGTCTTGTAGCTGTCAGATATAGTAGGCTTCTTATCATAGATCTATACATGGTATGATCCACTTCCAAAGACTCATTGTCCTTAACTTGCAACCTGTGATCATAGGAGCACTAACAGGCTTGGAATCTTCCATCTTAAATCTTTTCAACATGTCTTTAATGTACTTGGTTTGAGAGATAAAATCCCTTTGTCTGTTTGATAAACTTGTAATCCTAAGAAGAATGTTAGTTCACCCAACATTGACATTTCAAATTCCTTTTTCATTTTAGAAGCAAAGTTTACACTTAGTATTTGTAAATTGCTTCCGAATATGATGTCATCTACATAAACACCAACAATAGTCATATTTTCATCTTCAATTTTTAAGTAGAGATTACTTTCAGTGGCCCCTCTCTTAAACCCTTATTGCTTTAAGTAGTTGTCCAGCCTTGAAAACTACACCCTTGGAGCTTATTTGAGGCCATAGAGTGCCTTTTTCAACTTACAAACATAGTCTCTGTTTTTTGATAAGAGAAAACCTTCAGGTTGTTCAATATAAACCTCTTCTTCTAGTTTTCCATTTAGAAATGCAGACTTGGCATCCATTTGATAAACTTTAAAATTTTTATAACATGAAAATGCTAAAATTACTCTGATTGCTTCAAGTCTTGCTACAGGGGCATAAGTTTCCTTAAAATCAATCCCTTCCATTTGAGCATACCCTTTACATACTAATCTTGCTTTGTTCCTTATCACTTGTCCATCTTGATTGAACTTGTACTTGAACACCAATTTGGTCCCTATAATATTTTTGTCTTTGGGTCTTGGGACAAGTTCCCAAGTTTCGATTTTTGCAATCTGATCCAATTCTTCATTCATGGCCTTGATCCATTCATCATTCTTGCTGGATTCTGTAAAATTCTTAGGTTCCACTATTGAGAGTAGGGATTGTTCATTAAATAGTAGTTGTCTCCTTGCACTGACTCCAACATCTTTGTCACTGATGATCTGTGTCTTAGGATGATCTTTTTGTATTCTTCTAGATGGAATTTTTGTATTAGAAGTTGGAGAATCTTATTGAATTTCTACCGTATTTTCCTCCTCTAATTCCTCTTCTTCATCATGAATACTTTCATCTTATTTGAAGATTCTTTTTACTTCTGTTACATGTGTTTCTCTCGGGCTTGACTGGAACCTAGCAACCAAACCTACAACTTGGATTACATCTGGTCTTGTAGCTGTCACATATAGTAGGCTTCTTATCATAGATCTATACATGGTATGATCCACTTCCAAAGACTCATTGTCCTTAACTTGCAACCTGTGATCATAGGAGTACTAACAGGCTTGGAATCTTCCATCTTAAATCTTTTCAGCATGTCTTTAATGTACTTGGTTTGAGAGATAAAATCCCTTTGTCTGTTTGATAAACTTGTAATCCTAAGAAGAATGTTAGTTCACCCAACATTGACATTTCAAATTCCTTCTTCATTTTAGAAGCAAAGTTTACACTTAGTATTTGTAAATTGCTTCCGAATATGATGTCATCTACATAAACACCAACAATAGTCATATTTTCATCTTCGATTTTTAAGTAGAGATTACTTTCAGTGGCCCCTCTCTTAAACCCTTATTGCTTTAAGTAGTCCAGCCTTGAAAACCACACCCTTGGAGCTTGTTTGAGGCCATAGTGTGCCTTTTTCAATTTACAAACATAGTCTCTGTTTTCTGATAAGAGAAAACCTTCAGGTTGTTCAATATAAACCTCTTCTTCTAGTTTTCCATTCAGAAATGCAGACTTGGCATCCATTTGATAAACTTTAAAATTTTTATAACATGAAAATGCTAAAATCATTCTGATTGCTTCAAGTCTTGCTACAGGGGCATAAGTTTCCTCAAAATCAATCCCTTCCATCTGAGCATACCCTTTACATACTAATCTTGCTTTGTTTCTTATCACTTGTCCATCTTGATTGAACTTGTTCTTGAACACCAATTTGGTCCCTATAATATTTTTGTCTTTGGGTCTTGGGACAACTTCCCAAGTTTCATTTTTCGCAATCTGATCCAATTCTTCATTCATGGCCTTGATCCATTCATCATTCTTGCTGGATTCTGTAAAATTCTTAGGTTCGACTTCTGAGAGTAGGGATTGTTCATTAAATAGTAGTTGTCTCCATGCACTGACTCCAACATCTTTGTCACCGATGATCTGTGTCTTAGGATGATCTTTTTGTATTCTTCTAGATGGAATTTTGTATCAGATCTTGGAGAATCTTATTGACTTTCTAGCGTATCTTTCTCCTCTAATTCCTCTTCTTCATCATGAATACTTCCATCTTTTTGCAGGTCTTCCTTTTCTTCATCATTTGTACTTATATCTCCGTCATGACTTCTTATCCTTCTTGGTTTCATGTCATCTATTCTTACATCTGCCCTTTCTACAATCTTGTGTAACCTTTAATTGTAACATCTATATCCCTTCTTGGTGAATGAATATCTTAAAAATATACCTTCATCAGTTCTTGAATCAAACTTTCCAAGATCATCCTCGTTCCTTTTAATGTAGCACTTGCTGCCAAACACTCTGAAGTATTTGACTGAGGTTGGTCTTCCACACCATAGTTCATAAGGAGTCTTGTCTATTAGACACTGAGAGGGAGGGTGAATCAGTGTAAAGCCAATTTTAAAACTTTTCTTAACTTGTCACCATTAACTACCAATTCATCATTCCACTATTCTACCAATTTCATAATCATTTCAATTAACATCTTTCACTTCATCATTCACATATCATAAGCATTTGAATCATCAAGAACCATAACACAAAAGAACACAACACCATATAATTTTGTAATATTTTTGTATTAGTTTTGGATCGGCTACAACCGTGAGGTAAAATCAACACCTACTGATACAAAGAGCACCTACTTTTGATCCAAGACCCTGCTAAGAAGGGTTTGAGGTATCCTAACCTCAAAAGCAAGACAAGCTTGCTTTTACAATTAAAGTATACTTGTGTTACCATACTCATGTCATCAGACACAAGCAATCTCTGTCACATCATCAACGCCGCTCATCATCTCTGCTCATCATATCAACTCTGCTGTAACACTGCTCATCAGTCATCTTGTTCATTTGCTCACTGCTGCTCAACAATCTCTGTACTCTAGTCACTGTCAAATCATCCCTGTAGATATCACTGCAACATCATCTTTCTGCCCGTGTCATCACTGTCATATTGTCATATTAAACATCATTACTGTTGGTCAAGCTGCTCATCAACTTTGCTCATCAATCATTGTTGGTCAATTTGGTAATCGTATTGCCTTATGAACAATCCACTATCAACTGTCCAAATCACTGTCAATTAATCATCGCTTGTCAATGCACAGACTGTCATCATCATATGCTGCTACAAAAGTCTGCTCCAGCTCAGTCACTGAACCTTGGGTATAGACTACTGCTCTTCATCTCAGTATTCATGGTTCACTTGGCTGAGTATTACATCTTCTGTAGATGACTTCAATCTAAATGAGTTTGCAAGAAGAGTACATCATCATACCTTACTCAAAACTGTGCTTGTCAATACTGTAGACTTGTTTATGCTGCAGCAGAGTCCAAGGGCATTACTACCATCAAAGCTCTGTCAGTTTGAGGAAGACTCCATTACTTGTTCAAGCATCAAAGGTTCAGTCTGAGAGAGGGCGGCTACTGTCATCAACATTGCTCATCTAGGCATCAATCACCAAGGTCTGCTCATCTCTGCTGTTCACTGTCAAGTCATCATACAATTCTGATAGGGTGCATCATCTTCAACATATCATCTTGATAAGTGCATGTCAAACCTTTGGACTCCACTGCTGTAGAGGACCGCAAATTGTGGACTTATTTACAGGTTGAGAGGAAAATAATTCATGATTGTGTAGAACCCAAGGAAATCATTGTTGCATGTATCAAATTGGAACTGTGTAGAAGACTCATAAAAGTAGACTGTAACCCTCACTAAGAACTTGGGCTGTTCATGCACCTTTGGACTGAGTATTCAACCTCATCTTACAAACTCGAATCCTGACTGAGGAAGTTTGTTTGTCAAGCTGCCATGCTGGTCATCCTCATACTACTTTCAAAAATCGTCTCGATGTTGGTTCATGTCTTAAGGGTTTTCACTTGTCAAGTTCAACTCATTGGTTAGATTCTGGGTTATTGCATACAGACTCTTCACAAGTTGTTTTTACAGTCACGGGCCAGTCTAGCATTGTAACCATCAAGAATCCAAATTGTCCACATTGCAAAATCCAAAATTCATAAATGACGAAACATAAAAAATGGTCTTCTATTAGGCTGCCCGCGATTCTCCATTGGTCCACTCGGGTTTCTCAGAAGATATACAAAAATCTCATATTTTTGTATGATGTTGTAGATGAAACCCTAAATAAACTCGGGACTGTGTCTTCTTGTTGCTATCACGAAATTTTTGCTGTCACATTTGCCTCAGTCCTCCACAGTCAGCAAGCTCATCTTCCTCATCTTCATTGGAAGCCTTCTTAGCGCAGACTTCCAACTCAAACTGCCTTCAAAAATAGTCCATACGTGTGTAGGAGAAAGTAATCCAAGAACAAGTCCAAAACTGGAATCCAAAACCCAGTCAAACTTGCAAGCAATTTGTTCAATTCGGGACTGTGGATAAAGCCTACAATATCAATCACAAATTTGGACTTTCTAGTAGCAAGGGAAAAATATAAAAATGAAACCCAAGAGGTTTATCCTCGAACTGCTGCAACCCTCGAAAAATCTCAGTCAAATCTGCCTTAGCAGCGAGATTTTCCTCAATCAACTACTCCTAGACCATTGAATTTCCACAATCCAACAGTCAGCGAGCTTCTTTCATCTACTTCCTCTTCATTGAGTTCTTTGGAATGTGATAACTGGTGTTTATATACACATTTAATGTTTGTCCACTTCACTAAAATAGGGCATACTTTAAGGTGTGAACAAAGTGTATTTTATATTTTTAATTTCAATTTAAAATTTATTTCTTTTATTTGTTATTTGACTTGTCCACTACATTATCAACACCAAGGGTGTAATAGGTGTCCAAGTGCCATCATCTTCAATGGTCATCACTTCTTAGGATTTGTAGGTCATTAAGTGTCATGTCCCCACAGACAACATCTTCACACCACCTTCAAGGGTACAAGGATCATGATAACTGTGTCCAAGTGTCCAAGCGCCATCATACATGTGTGGGTGCCTTCATCATGCCATCTAACCACATCAAGTGCAAGCAATGGGCTTCATGACCTTTGCAAGGGCATTAAGGTCTTCATTAAGGGTTCTGAGTCTTCATCAAGTCATCAATGACCACATCATCACCTTTAAGAGTACAAGAACCTTTAAACCATCAATTATGGGTCCAAGGACTTCTTCACCATGACAGAGGCTTCCTGGGCTTCTACAACTACCTCAACCACACCAGGAGACCTCCAAGGGTCAAGATCCATCATGCTACCTACTGTGGGGTTGCCAGGCCTTCTCCTGGGGTACCATGACATCATCATAGCATGAATGACCAAAGAATGGGTCATTAATGCTTCTCCAACCCATCTAGGGTTTCTCCAACGTCCATCAAGGCTTTAAGACCATTTCCATGGTCTTCAACACCATCAACAAAGTCTTCAACATCTTCAACAAGGTGGTGGCATCAAGATCCAGCCTTGTGGATACATGGACCTTGTCAACCGGGTACAAGGTGCTTCAAGGCACAAACCCACTCTGTTTGGGATCCAAGGCACTTCAAGGTGAAAACCCACTTTGTAAGGGGTCAAGGCACTGCATGTGGGACTTGGTGGCATCAATGACATCTTGTGGGGCCACTGCAAGTCCATGTTGGCATCAATGACAATTTCATCAACATTGTCCTTATTCACTCTGAGTTGTCCTCTGTTAAGTATATAGATAGTTGTGTATACTGCTTCTCTGCAATATGCATCTGACAACTTTGCTTCATTAAGCATTGTTCTGTTAGCTCCTTGGACTGTTCTATTCTTCCTTTCAACAACACCATTCAACTGAGGAGTCTTTGCAGCTGAAAATTGTCTTTTAATCCCATGTATATAAAAAAAATCATTGAACTCGTTTGAGGTAAACTCTCCCCCATTGTCTGATCTAAGACATTTTATTTTCTGATTTATCTCATTTTAAACCATTGTTTTGAAGATTTTGAATTTTTCAAAAGCTTCTGATTTTTCTTTGAGAAATGTTACCCAAGTCATCCTTGTATACTCATCAATGAGTAGCATAAAATAGTATTCTCCTTGCAGAATTTTAGTCCTTGTTGGTCCACAAAAATCAGTGTGAACTATTTTCAGAGGATATGAGGTCATATGTTCTTTTGTTTTGAAGCTGGCTTTATTTTGCTTCCCATGTTGACAATGTCTACAAAGTGAGTTTAGAGGATTCACAATTTTAGGAAAGTCTTTCACAGCTTCCTTCTTACTTACCTTGACAAGATTATCAAAGTTTAAGTGTCCCATCCTTTACTGCCATAACCAACTTTCATCAACCATACTCAAGTGGCATTGATTTTCATTTTCTAGGATGTATACAATGTTTGAATTTCTTACAGCAGTGCCAACAATTCTTCCTGAGTCATTTTCCCTGATTTCACATTTCTCAGAGTAAAAAATATAGATGTACCCTTGATCACATGTTTGACTTAAACTGAGGAGATTAGGTTTAAAGTTTTCTACTAGTAACACATTTTCTGCTTTGCTCTTACTATTGATAACAACTGTACCTTCGCCAATTATTTTGGAAGACTTATTGTCTCCAAATGTGGCCCTACCCTTATTATCTTCTAATTTTATGAACCTAGTTGGGTCGCTTGTCATATGTTTTGAACACCCACTATCTATATGCCATAGATCTTGTTTCTCTATTGCGCATAGGGCAATCGTGGATCTCTCGTTTTCTTCCTTTTTCTTTCAATCCTTCTTTTGATTTTTGTCTTGAAACTTACTTGCAACAATCTTCTTTGTAGGAGTCATCAGTTTACAAATTCTTGCCATGTGTCCATAGTTATTACATTTGGAACACTCTAGGTCATATCTTTGAAGAAGTGTAAAGCGGTTATGATTTCTTCCTTTTGGTTTGTCGCTAGGTGAAGTCTTCTTGTATTCTCGAAACTTTCTAAGGGCTTTGCAATTTAACGCTTTGTGACCAAAGTTATTACAAGCGTAACAGTGGCCAAAAAGATATGCTGATACCTATTTGTCACTAGTCTTTTGGACACTTCATTTGTTCTGTTTTTGTCATAGGAGGATGGACCTGATTTTTTGCTTTCTTCCTTTTTGACAGAAATTTTTAGTACATCAACATAACTTCTTTTATTTCCACCTTGGCCAGTGAAAGAGGAATATTCTGGCTTCTTTTCTTTATCATATCCTAGACCAGATTTATCACTTGATGGTATTTGGCTGCTTAAGATATCATCTAAGACCTTTGAGATGTTCTCAAACCTTGATTTGATAGCTTCTTCATCAAGCCTTTTCCTAAGCTGCATGATCTCTTCTTCAAACCTTTTAGAATCTTGTATACTTCTTTTAAGCTGCAAATTTAGGTCCTCTTCAATCTTTTCGGCCTCAAGGAGTTGAGTTTCCAACTCGCTAATGACATGGTTTGATTGTCTGTTCTTTCTCCTGCATTTTTCAAGTTCTTCAAGAGCACTAATGAGTTCAACTTTTAAGTCTACTATACCTTCCTCATCCGATTCACCATTCTAAGCTTGAGTATCAATTCCCATGAACAAAATTTCTGTTTCTTCATCTCCACCTGTATCTTCATCTTCACTATCTTCCACTATGTAAAGATTTTTTTTTTTCTTTCCCTTTTTACCCGTTTTGAACTTCTTTGAGACTTCTCTCTTATCACTATAATCTTGTTTAAAGTAAGGACATTTTGAAGCAAAGTGTTCAATTCTTCCATAGCTAAAACACTTTAGGGGTAGCTTTCCTTTGTATTTTCTAATACCTCTTTCAAGTTTTTTAATAAAGAGGGCTTCTTCATCATCTGAAATATCTAAATGGTTTGTGGATGGAGCTTCCGACTTCTTTGAATTTTTTTATGGCTTTAACTGCTGCCTCTTTTCTTAAAGGACCGTTCTGCCTTGTTCTCATCTCATATGCAGTTAGAATCCCATGTAGTTCATCTACTGTCACAATGTCAAGGTCATTTCGTTCTTCTAAAGTGGAGACCTTTGAGTCATACTTCATTGACAATGTTCTTAGTACCTTATCAACTACTCTTTCCTTTAATTTTCTTCCAAGGCCTCTAATAGCATTTACAACTTCATCTACTCTTAGAAGGTATTCTCCAATGTTTTATTCTTCTTTCAATTTTAGGCTCTCAAACTGCCCTCTATATGTATGAAGCTTGGATTCTTTGACCTTGGATGCTCCTTTATAGTAAATCTTTAACTTATCCCAAGCTTGTTTGACAGTTTTGCATTGCATGCTTTTACAAATACAGTGTTTGTCCATCCACTCAGGCTGACATCTAAAGCTTTCGCATTACCCTCATATTGGCCTAGCTCCATACTGTCTGTAGGTAAGTTGGCGTCTATATTTTTATATTCTCTTTCAGTTGCTTCCCAAACCTTCCATCCAAGAGACATCAGATGGCACTTCATTCTCACACTCCAGTATGCATAATTTTCTCCTGTGAATAGTGGTGGTTTGTTGGTGGCTAACTCTTCTTGTTGATCCATAGTGGTTTTTGTTTAGGATCTTCCTTCCAGTGGTTAAACTGTAATGAATGCACCCGCTCTAATACCAATTGTTGGAATTTTGGACAATACTGAGAGGGGAGGGGGGTGAATCAATATTGTTAACTTTTAACAATTTATACCACTTTTAACTTATTCATTAACATATAAGATCAAACTGAACACATTGAACACAAATTTATCGTGGGAGCCCAATTGGGTAAACCACCAATACTTCCTATTACTCCAAAATTGTATTTACAAATAGGTTCTGCCTGCTACTACAGACAAGGATGGTACTACACCCTACTTACCAGCAATTATTGAAAGGAGGCTACGACCCCCTGGTTTATCAACTACTAGTGAAAGGATGCTACACAACCTTGTTTACCAGATTCAACTAGGAGGCTACAAGCCCCCGCAGGGTTATTTCCTACCCTTGCCCCTACCACCATAATATGATAATTCAGTCTTCCAGATCCTCAACTATTATCTGTCACTGGTTTACTTTGGTCTCTGTCTGCTGCTATTGCTGCATGGATCTGGCTCCCAGAGACCCCTTATTTTCATTTCATACTTATGTTTATATATTCTCTTTTATCATTTAACCGTCACAACTTTACAAAATGAACTTATGCTCTTTCATCCTCGTGCCTCTTCAAATCTCTGTTAATTACTCTTAAATTTGTAATTCGGTTCATTGTAGTTTTTTAATTAATTTAATTAATTAAAAACTCTTTGGACATCTCAGGCCTGCAGCCTTCTTCTATCTTCATTGCAAAACCTTGTCATCTTTTTCTATTTCCAGGTTTACGTCCATCTCAGGCCTTCGGGCTTCCTTCATTTCTGGCCTATGGGCTTCGTCCATTCTTCACCTGCGGGCTTCATCTTTCTCAAATGTTGACCTTCATCATTAAGCGTCCATGTCCTTTCTCACTTGACTGTACAATCTTTTAGTTAGGTTCTATGTTTAGCAGAACCGCTAAGGGTACTATGAACTCAGACTCTGTATTATGAACTCGTTTTATTGATTAGAGAATCGATCAATCCCGTCTCCGGCTGTATCGACAACAGAACTCCAGTCACGCCAATTGTATCAGCGACATTGTCATAGTTTCTCCAGAGTTGAGTGACACGACCATTTCAGAGAAGGCTCGACTCCTAAGTCCCTTTCGGCTATTTCAACGACATTCTTTGAGTCATACCGACTGTATCGACCGTCTTATCTATTTTCCACCGATTTCGGGGCATGCGACCGTTTCAACGGACTTACTCCAGTCACACCGATTGTATCAGCGACATTGTCAGATTCTCTTTGGAGTTTGGCGACGCGACTGTTTCGGAGAAGGCTCCTAAGTTCCTTTCGGTGACAAACTCTGAGTTGAATCGAACACTCGACAACCTTTGTTATTGGCAATATTTTCCCAATCTCTCCGATCGTTTTGACGCTCACTTGCGAGTCACCTCCAACGGTGTTGGTCAATATCTCCGATCGTTCCGGCGCTCTCTCGCAAATCACCTCCGACGGTGTTGGCTGATTTCTTTCAGTTGTGTCAAAACAATATTTTCCCAATCTCTCTGATCGTTTCGACGATACTAGATGAGTTACGTCGACATGGATGATTCAAGCAACCGTTTTGCAATGATTGGATGAGTTATGTTGACATGGATGATTCAACCCACCGTTTTAGAGAGACTTAGTCAATTTCCAAAATTGTCATAGTGTTCCAGAATGATGTCAGATTGCACCAGAACACCATCATGTGGTTTCCTAGCCTTATCACACATGCCACATCATCACTTCCTTTGACATTAATGAACTTCTTTGACATCAATGACAACCATACTCAACAGAAACACCCCCCTTATTACAATGACTTCAATTATCCAACCGAGGCTACAACCCCCTGATTTACATGCTACAACTTGAAAGAAGATCCAACTCCCAAATTCTTTGGCTACACCCGAAAGGAGGCTACAACCCCCTTTCCTTGCCTTGTCATGCCACCTGATATGAATGTAGAAACTACTGAACCACGGCTGCACTGATCCTACAGACCCGCTAATCAACACTTGTACTACACTCCACAATCTGTACCACACTACAAAACCATTGCCACTACTAACTACTACTCATCATATGATCACTACTCATCAAATGATCACTATCCATTGTATCACACTACTCATCAACCTGTCCAATCAAGCTGTACCAATCAATCTGTTGCTCACTTCAACCGACTCGATCAATTTGAGTCTAATCAATTGCACACCAAACTCATTCCACCTGAGTCAAACCAACTACTCATACAACTCAACCAACGAGTCATACCAACTACACATAAGACAACTTGTGCCAATCCTACTCTATTGAACCAACTTGTACCACGCTGCTTGTGTACCTGTGCCAACACAATCATATACTTGTGTTAATCTAATCAAGTGATATGATAGTCAACCAACCCTTCTTTCTTGGCCTAGTTCATCAAGTAAGAGACACATTTGAGCAACCAAGAGACTTCACCTACGATCAACCAAACTTTTTCCAATCACACTCAACTCATTGAAACCACAACCAACCTCAATCATAGTCAAGGAAGATTTGACAGTTAAACATGATATACCTCAACCAACTAACCTCATCCAAGAAGATAAAATACTTAACCAACTATGTCAAACTCAGTCACTCTCATAAACTCTTAGACACAAAAGGATTTTTCACTCCACTCAAATCAAATCAACAAATCAAACAAATATCAAGCAAATAGTCACTTATGATACTGCCAAAGTTTGTTATTAACAGTCAATAACAATCAAGATCCACTTATGTCAAAGACACGATGATCAACACTTGTCATACAAGTTTTCAAAGAAAAAACTTAGGTTGATCAAAGAAATCACTCACAAGATCTATTACTTACATGTCAACTTCTCATTCAATGCTACACTATACAACAGTCAAGATAAAAGCCAAAATCTATGCCAACAATATCCAAGATAATCATCAAGATCTATATCAAGATATATTCCAAGATAACCATCACCATAGCCTCCATAACATATTCAATGACTTCAAAGATATATACCAATATATAGGCTCACATACTAAGATCAAAGATAAACTCTGTCCATGAGAGACATGTGCCATCACAAGAGAAACCGAGAAGCATGAACCATACTTTTTGGAAGATCAGGAGGTGAAGAAACAATATACAAACCAAAATAAACTCCATATCATGTCATCACAATGTCCTCATAACAAGATTTTCAACGAGCTAAGAATTTTGTAATTCCAATTCTGCATGAGAAAGTTATGCCAATTTGAGTGAATCTCTTCAATCCTCAATGATGCCAAAAAAATTCTCCTCCACAAAGTTTCATACTTTTCTCCAAGAGTTGTGAAATACCAAAGAGAAATTGGAGTGATGAACAAATGAAATGTTTGATATTCTATTTATAAAGGTCGTGGAGGAAAGTTAGTACCTCAAACTGGGCTGACATGCAATTCAAAATTACAAATAATTAAATTCTCTATTGTTTGGCCGTCTGACCAAAAAAGGTGGGGTACACCAACTTAAAAAATTAATATCTCTTCAACCGTAAGGAGTTAGAAGATGCTCAACATATCAGCGAAAATGGTTGGACGAGGAATATCTCCCTATGATTGGTTTATTTGCAAATTATTGGTCTAATACCCTTAAACTCCTCAATTTGTTCAGGACTTCAAAGATTCCACACATAAAGGTTCCAAACAATATGTTACCTTATGCATAATTTCCAAGGTCAAAGGCTTCAATGGACATCATCAAACTCATGAGACATTCGATGGTATTCACATCCACATACTTCACATCAAGAAGGAGGAGGGCTCCATCATATACTCATCATATCAAGCATTAGAGGAAATTTCAACTCAAAATGAGCTTTTTAACCATAATTCAAATTCCATGTCATCATGTGTTAGCCAATGAAATTGCTTTAAATTTGAAACACCGTATAGGTCTTAAACAATTTTTTAATATAAATTTGGGGATAGGTATCATAAAAAAAACTATTTTTTTGTTTGTATTTTTGACATCTCTCAACTTTTTTACTCAAATTTCGATCGGGAGAGCTCGTTGGATGCGAAATTAAATTCCGCATCCAACGAGAACCCGCTCGACATACTTTTGACGGACCCCGCTACCCTCCAAAAAAGAAATACCTGAAAAAATGTGATGATGATGATGTCATCATCATGTTTTTTCAGGTATTTCTGTTTTTGGGGTAGCGGGGTCCGTCAAAAGTATGTCGAGCGGGTACTCGTTGGATGCGAAATTTAATTTGGCATCCAACGAGCTCTTCCGATCGAAATTTGAGTAAACTCACAGGCATATATTTCGAAAATACGAACAAAAAAGTAGTTTTTTTTCTTTTCTTCGTCCAAAATTAATAAATATTATTTTATTATTTTTCTTAGGAGGCCCATTTTGAGTTGAAATTTCCTCTAATGGGTATCAAGGACCCCAACACCACCAATCAAGTGGGAACAAATACTTTTTTCAAGAATATCATCATCATATTCAAGGTCTCCATATCATTAAAAACATATCCAATGGTTCCACTATATATATTCATCACATTAAAAGCACCAACACCCCAAAAGAGGGGTACAAATACCTCACTACTAGTTTGCAACACCTTATGGGCTTCCTATGCATTGACAGGAGGATCCAACATGCCAAGGGCCATGAAACCACCATATGTGTGGGTTCAAGTCCCAAATTTCCAAGGCACAAAGGACCCCATACGAATGGGTTCCAACATACCACCATAAGTGTGGGTTCCAAGACCCAAGTCTCCACATGCAAGAGGATCGAGATCTAAGCTTGTGGACTCAAGGACCCCAAAAGAAATCAACAACCTCAAGTCCATCCAATGCAAGCAATGGGATCCAATATCAACACATCAAGGGACTTACACACATGAGCCACATCATCCATCCAACAACCAATTAAGAGACCAAAACACGTACAAGAATAACAAGCATCACAAAGACCAGCAACCAAAGATCAACTAGGATCAAAGAACTCGACAATGGAATCAAATGGGACCAAGATACAACTTAGGGGCAATTGACCAATTCAATGGGTGAGCAAGGATTTTTCCATTGTTCCAAGGACTCCAAGGTTCAATCTTGGGCTTGGAGAAGTCAAAAGGGCTCCTCCGACACAGGAAACCACAAACTAAACACTAACCCCCAGGGGCTACACAGGGGCAACAAGGACTCAACAATTGGCATCAATGACCAGACAACGTTGGCATCAATGACAACTTAATCAACAGGATTTTGATTGATGGTACCCATGAGGTAATTACTTGACTATGATAGTGTATGCTGATGTAGACTAGGAAGGAAGAATAGACGAGAAGAAAAGCACAAGTGGAGCAACATTCTTCTTGGGAAACTATTTGTTATCTTCGTTGAGTAAAAAAAATCGTTAGTCTCCTTATCTATGACATAGGCAAAATACATGGCAACAACAACTTGTTGCACCTGGGCTATTTGAATGAAGCAAACCTTGAAGGATATCCATGTAGAGTATGGCCAACCCATTCCAATTTTGTGTGATAACACAAGTGCAATTAACACTTCCAAGAATCCTATAATGCACTCCAAGACAAAGCATATCCCTATCAAACATCATGTTTTAGGATAACAAGTCACCGAGAACAATATCAAGTTGGACTATGTTACCACCAAGGAGAAGATTGAATACATTTTTGCAAAGCCTATCCCTAGGGATACCTTTGAGTATCTTAGACAAAAATTGGGAGTAATTCCCACTCATTAAGGAAGAATGTAGGTACTGTGATGGATGCATAGTAGTTAGGGTTATCTTGCGCAATGTGGAGTGCACAGTGAAGCGTGTGACATTGTGATAGTAATGAAGTTTGCCTTGAGAAGGGTAGAGTGCGATAGTGTGACAAAAGGTGAAGTTTGTCTTGCGAAGTGCGGAGTGTGACATAACAAGATTGCAATAGAGTAGAGTTCGCACAACAGTGAATATTGTATTGCAACAATGAAAAGCGTGACATGAAAATTGGTGTGTAGTACAAAAGCTAGGGTTGTCTTGTGCAAAGCATGTGCACATAGTAGTGTGCAAAAGAGAAAAGTGCAAAAGAGAAGAGTGCACAAAGCGAAATGCGCATAGCAAAGTGCAATAGAGAAGAGTGTGACAAAATAGACTACGTAGAACATAGTGTGTAGAGAATAGTCAACATAGGAGAGTGCGACAAAACAATTCTCAAAACATAGCGCACGGAGTAGAGTGCACATAGAAGAGTGTGACAGAGCAACGTGTGATAGGTGAAGTGTTATACAATACATCGTTACAAAATTAAGGGAACTGGTGCTTCCTTCCAGTTGGAGCTGGAGAATCTAGGGAGTTGGTGCTGGAGATTCTAGGGAGTTGGTGCTTTCTTCTAGTTGGTTCTAGAGAATCTAGGCTGTTGGTGGCTCCTACAAGTTATTGCTTTTAAAATTGGGATATTGGTCTCTAGCAGATAGGTGTATGCAAATTATTCTAATCATTGTTTATAGAAAGAACAACTTTTTCGTGGTTTTCTCCCTCGTTAGGTTTGCACATTAAAATCTTGTCTCTTGTATTGTGCATTTTTGTTGACTGCTGCTCAATGTGATTGAAGGTTAATGTGATTGGTAAATTAGTTTTGAAAGTGTAAAATCTGTCCTATACTGATTTATCTCCCCTCTTAGTATAGCTAAATATTCCAACATATCTATATTTCATATTTGAAGAACATTTTTTGAGCTTGTGCTTTACCATTTCGTTCATTGTAAAATCTAGATGATCCTTTCATATCACATCTCCCCAATGGGAGGATTTTTTTCACCAAAACATCCAAGAAGAGACAATGAAATAATTATGATATTTTTTTCTTCTCAGATACCACTTTGCACTCCTTAGGATATCTACCCTTTGAGTCAAATATGCCAAATTTCCCACTATCCTCTATGTGTATCTTATGCCTTCTTTTGTAGTGTAGTGTCCTCCAATTCTTCAAGTGAATTTGGTGAGAAATCTTCCATTATAGGTATAAATTATGTTTCTTCTTTCCCATCCAACAAGTATGATTCATACAAACACAAATTGTACACCTTTACCATTGAATACATAACATGTATGGAGGTAGATTCAATTTAAATGCATTTCCACTGACCTACTCAATGATTTTGAATGGTTTATATCTTAGATCTACTTTATGGTTTCCCTTTGCATCTTCTCTTCATTTAGATAAATCTATAAATTGTCCCCTACATAGCATTTGTGATTAGTGCTATGCTATGCATGGTGATGTTTGTACTTCTCTTGCAATGCCAAATGAATTTCCTTGATCTTGTTTACAAATTTGTGTGCCCTATTTACTTCTCATGCATTTCTTGTTCTTTCATATCTTGTTTCCCATAAATGCCATCAAAAGGTGAACATGACATATACCCATAAAAAGATTTGAAAGGAGGTTTTTGGTGGAAGAATTTACTTTCTAGTTATAAGAGTCTTGAAAGTACACCAACTGTTCCTGCTTAGGATTTGGATGTTTCATGTTCTAACATCTCAATTATTGCACCAAAGTTTTGTTAACTACTTCGGTTTTTCCATTGGTCAGAGGATGAACGGTTGTGGAATGTATTAGTGTTGTATCCATTCTTTCCTACAAGGTTGTCCAAAATTTGCCCAAAGTATTTGTGTCTTCATTAGACACTTGAACGAGGCAACCCAAAATGCACCCATACATTTGAAATATAATTTAAGCCACAACTCTTAATTGTTTTCTTGCAATACATTAGCACACACATTTTGTTGACATAATCCACAACCAAAGATAAGTTATCATGACATCATATGGTGACTTAGAAATATCCAACAAAATCCATAGAAATATTCTCCCATGGTTTCACAGGAACTATTAATGACATATGCAACCAATGTTTTATGTTGCTTGGTTCCTTTGTGTCACAAAAAAACAACCTTGAATATATTTGGAAACTTGTCCTTACATTTTTGGCTGATACACTTTTTGGTTCTAGATTTTCCTATGTTTCCAACGTCAAAATGTCCAACAATTCTTGATGTATGTGCTTCTTGAATCAATTAAATTCTCATTTCTTTTGCTCTACACAATATGTCTTATTTGTATTTCGAAAGAGAATGAGTTTCATCTAAAAAATGGGATACTTTACCCATAAACAAGCTGTGCATACCAAAATAAATGAGAATTAAATTGATTTGAGAAGCACATGCATCAAGGATTATTGGGAACAATATTACAATGTGAAGACTTCATCCATGAAGTCTAGAAGAAGAGTACATGAGCAATGTTGATTTCAAATATGTTTTTCAAATATTGTCTTATTTGTATGCAATGATCATTGTAACCATTATTTCTTTTGTTTCTGCTACATTCTTTCAAGGATGCTCTTATCTTCATCTTCCCTTCTATTGATCGATTCTCTCTCAAGAACATAAACTCAATTTGTTTGTTTTCACTAATAAACCTTTGAGCCTTGTATGCACTTAACAATGAGAGTTTTGATTTGTTTTTATGTGCATCTACAAAAAAAGGATTTCCCATATTTAATGATGTGGTATTGGTTTTCCTCCTTTTTAAATAAACAATTTCATACATAAAGATATGGATTCCCCATATGACTCCACATACATATGATGGAATCACATTTACCACTTCTTCATCAATAACATTTCCATGGCTGCATATCTAAATTTGCACTATTTTGCTACTCTCAACTCAATCTCTTGGCTCACCCATTCCAATGGATATGGATAAGGATAATATTGCACTTATATTCTAAGTTACTCACTAATTGGGTTGGAATCAAAGTTCTTTGAGACCTTGGGTCAAAAGGATGATCCACCTTTGCTTTTAATAAGATCTTGATATGAAAGTGTTTAAGGGATCTCTTTTTCCTCCTTTGCATCGAGACTACTAAAAGTCAATTCTTTTTGGACATAGGTGTAATAACACAATGAACTACTTCCCATATTTTGTTTGACATCTACAAAAACATCTTCTTGTTCTTCTATTGTTGTTTGTACCATTTAGGATGTATTTATGGGTGCATCTCCAAAAATTCTCTTCCATGTGGTCATCAAAATTGTGGTGCTTACAATAGTTATTGGGGGTTTTGCATTCTTGTGGAAACATGATTTCTTTATTTCCTTTCTCTTTCGTCTTTTCACATTTTTTGTGTTCTTGTTTCTCTCATTGATTGGGTTCATTGATATGTCCATTCCTATCACCTTTTATACACCATGCTTGCACACAATGTTTATAAATGAACTTCTGTTTGAAAAACATAATTTATCTTTTGGATATCACTATTGAATGCTCCCAAGTTTCTAATGGAAACATCGGTGTTAGTGGAAGATATACCCAACTAAATTAATTATTCTAAAAGTCAGTGGTCTATCTAGCACAGTTTGTCCCCCATGTCATACTATAATGGTATCTAGCCCAGTTTGTACCTTATTTCACACTACAATGGTATCTAACATAGTTTGTCCCCCATGTCAAAAGTTGGTGGGAAGCTTACTAGGAGCAAACATCTGCAGATCAGGGGTCAAAACTCTTTAGAGCCAATCTCACTTGGGCCTCTTTAGTGGATGCCATGAAGGAACAATATTATCATGTTAGAAACTATGACAACCAGTAGATGAGGTGGAACACACCGTGTTAGGCGAGGGACTAAACAATGGTAGAGTTTACAAATATTTTCTAAACCTTGTGCATCAAGATGGGTATTGAATACTCTGAGAAAAATATGGTTCTGAAATATCGTGGGGTTTTACATAGGTACATCCAAACAAAAATGGATTTACGAGACATCTCCTCACTTGGAGACGCTTATTGTTATTCTATCAAAAGTGATTAACAATTGAAGCAGAAGAATAAGTGGGAGTATCGATTTGCAAATGCATAACAACATAAGCATGGAAAAGGAAAGCTTGACCCATAACACAAAGGACAAAACAAGTACGGACAACCTCAAGACAACTATTCCAAGCCAAAAGAAAAGAAGGGTAACGGGAAGATGAAGAAAGACATTGGGATGTGCCGCGAGTTCCATAAAATCCCCTAGCACAACACAGATGAATGTCGATTGTGATCGAATTAAAAGCTTCAGAATTAGATCTAGACATGGGGAAGCAGATCATTGATGGAGAACCTAGTGCCAGAGTTTCTACCATCGAGGTCCAACCCATTGAACCAGAGGATCCAGAAGAGGGTGAGATCCTTTTTCACTTGTAGATGTGGGTGAAGGGAGCTTCAGTACATTCCATTGTTAATAGCGGAATCCAAAAGAACCTGACCTCAATAGATGCCATCAAGCATTTAGATTGGTCGACAACACCACACCCACAACCATACAACATCGAGTGACTCAACCATGGATGATATCTCTGTGTCATCCAACAATTTCTCCTACCCTATGGCATCAAGCCCTTTAAGGATGATGCATTGCGTGATGTTTCCCAACTTGAAGTTTATGATGTTGTTTTGAGGCATCCATATATGTGGAAATTTCATGCTATGTATGAGTCTAGACCTCATAACGTCATTTTTACTTTGGGCATACAATTGTACAAGATACCAAAGTTATCTCCACCTATCGTAGTATCTTTGATATCAACTAAATAGTGCAAGAAAGTCATCTCCCAGACTAGGAAATTTGTCATCTTCATGATACTTTTTTGCAGCGAATAGAAGGTCATGGAAGCATCTATGGCGCCCTTTGCAAAAGGCCTCTCTACACAACATAATCAAGTGGAAAAAGTCATAGTAGAATAGCGAGGCATGTTCATTTTATCTACTAGGGTTCCTCTACGTTGTTAGGTCAAGCATTCAAGCGATCTGAACCCTGGTGTGCCTTTACCTAATGATCCAACATATCGATGATCTCTCCTAGAAAATGAGGAAATCAAGCATTAGATTCAAGATCTGCTCCCAAAGGGGTACACTTGACCCAACTCTTCATCCTGCGGAAATCCAGTTGTGCTTGGGTAGAATAAATATAGGACCCGGTGCATTTGTATTGATTACATAGATTTAAAAAAATCACAGTCAGGAACTGATACACGATTCCATGAATTGATGACCTTCTCATACAAATAAAGGGAGCCAAGTACTTTATCAAGATTGATATGAATTCCATCTCCACCAAGTTCCAATCGAATCAATTGATGTATGGAATAATGCTTTCAAGTCTAATGAAGGTATTTTTAAATGGATGGTCATGCCCTTGGGCTTAACAAATTCCCCATAAAATTTGATGAGTGTAATGTCCCTTTTTCTAAATTTTATTAAAATGACCAAATTTTCACTTTTTCTCCTATTTCGATCTTTGACTAGTTTTGATGTCTAGGTATCCAAATTGAGCCAAATGCTCCCAAATATTCTCAGAAGGTGTATGAATGATTTTAATACTTGAATATGATGTTCATGGATGATTTATGACCCTCCAATTACTTCTACAACTTGTTTAATATTCTGATCAAAGTAGGAGTCTTTACTAGCAAATTTGGGTTCCAATTCCCCCTGGGTAAATGTTGGGAATGGATTCTCAAATGCTCCCAAACCCATTCGAATATTTGAACAGAGGTAGAGTATTTTTAAGGGAATTTGTTAAGGTCTCACATGCATCATTATTCAGTTTATACAGGCTGTTATTACCCTCCCAAACAACTACAAAATCACTAATTGGACCCTTGGAGAAAGGGCACCAAATCTTCTCCAAATGCAATTAAACCGAGTAAAATGAACTCAAATGCTTAAGTGCTGAACATGAAACTTGTAATAATCATAAATTATAGTCCATTCATCATAAATATATCATAGAGACATTCTTCCATTCGAAATAATAAGAATTACCATGGCATATTGCAATATAGTGGGGAAATGGTCATTGTTTGCTCATTAATATTCACTTTTACATACAACCCTTTGGTATTTCGACCTGAGACTTTTTGAGAATGAAGAACATAGCATATTAAACTTATTACAATTAGAAACATACCATGAGAAACTCGAAATCATCAACATTCAATGACATACATCAATATAGTGGGGAAATGGTAATTTGTTGTAGGGTTTTTCCGGACAATCCACAGTAGACATTTTTAGGTCGACGTTTCGATTCCGAATCTGGAACCATCATCAGGACAAGTAGTCGAATGGTAAAGCTGCAGCTTTGGATTTAAATACAGGTTGGTGAAGTTTTATAATTAATTTAATTTAGCCGACTAGTCCTAGGTATAAGGTTAATAAATAAAATATTATAATTTGTTTTTAAATAGGTTAAAATACATGTTAAAAAATTCATTGATAATAAAAAGGTTAAAAAGTTCTAAAGTCAAGTTGAAATTTCTTTATTTAATTTTAAAGGTTTAAAAATATGGCTTAAATTAAGGCTTAAAGTAGGGTTTTTCAATTAACTAAGCTAAATTTAATTTAATTTCTAGTATAATTTTAATTTTGATGTTTTTTGTTTCTAAATTAATTTATTTTTAAATTGTTATAATTTATTTGGGGCTTAAAATAGGGCTTCAAACTAGTGTTAAATTTTTTTTCTCTTATCAATTAAATTTTTTTTATACAAAGATTGAAATAATTTACTTTCTAATATGATTCTAAATTAGTCCTAGGTATAAGGTTAATAAATAAAATATTATAATTTGTTTTTAAATAGGTTAAAATACATGTTAAAAAATTCATTGATAATAAAAAGGTTAAAAAGTTCTAAAGTTAAGTTGAAATTTCTTTATTTATTTTTAAAGGTTTAAAAATCTGGTTTAAAATAGGGTTTTTCAAAAATGAAAATATAGTTTTAAAAATCTGGTTTAAAATAGGGCTTAAAATAGGGTTTTTCTTATTTATAATTAAAATATCTATAAAGTATTTCTAGTTTATTAATAAGTTAAATTTTTTTTCAAAAAGGCTAATAGTTTTTTAAAAAGGGGCTTAAAATAGGGTTTTTCAAAAATGAAAATATAGGTTTAAAATCTGGTTAAAATAGGGCTTAAAATAGGGTTTTTCTTATTTATAATTAAAATATCTATAAAGTATTTCTAGTTTATTAATAAGTTAATAAATTTTTGAATTATAAAAATGTTTATAGGTTATTTAAATTATTTAAAAAGAGTTACTTTAATTTTACTTTAAATTAAATTAACTAAGTTAGGCTAAGGTTTAGCGATTGGACTTGTTAAGACACTTGATAAGGGGGACCCAACTTTTGCTAACCTCAAAACCACCATCTCTGTTAATGTTATTGGGATGTTTGATGATCTCTATAGCCTCCCTGAATCTTCTTTTAAAGTAGTGATTCTCCTGTGCAAGCAACGAAGTTTCCTTAAGACAAATATGATGTTTTGATCTCTCCGAGTGTTCAGCTAGGGCAGAGGTGCGAATACGTTGGTTGCGGATATCAGCACCATGTTCCCTTAATCTAACCTTAAGGGACTGACCAGTTTCTCCAATGTAGTTAAGGCCACATGAACATGTAACCTTATATACACCTTTCCGTTGGTGCTCATCAACCTTGTCTTTAACAGTCCTCATTCTTTGCCTAATGG